>CM062808.1:951182119-951782119 GCA_031772625.1 Pinus tabuliformis | reverse complement strand
ATACTAGCCCACACATATATATTTTTTAATGTAAAGTTATGTTAAGTGACAACATCTCCTTCATATTTTTTAATATGATTTTTAATGTAATGTTACGTGACAACATTTCTGTCATATTTTAAAAACAAAATTAATGTAATTTTAAGTTATGTGAGAACATCTCCCTCATATTTTTTTAATATTTTTAATGTAACGTTACGTTACGTGACAACATCTGCCTCATATACTGGGCTGTAGAGCGCCTCTGGGCACAATGATTATATATGTACACTTAAATATTTGTAAAATTTTTATTAGTACCATCAAATATTTAGTTATATTATTACTTTAATTAAATGAAATGGCACCATTCCTGCTTAGATTCTTTATTAGATAAAAGCTCAGAGAAAATTTTATGAAATAGTTGATGGGAAAATTAAGAATGATCGGAATCTATCTCGTCGGAATTATAGTGATAGAGGTAGAGGATTATATTTTTCTCAAAAATTGATGGTATTCACGGTTGCAATGATACATGTTGCGATCAATAACTTCATTACATGTGTCACTTTTGGCAACAATACATACCCTACGCCATGCACTTTTTAGCCATAAGATTGGGAAAACGTTTGTTTACAAGCGCGACGAATTCCTGTCCATTTGTGCCTTGTGATCACAAATGGTAATTTTCAATGAAGTAATCTGTAATGGGACTTTTCGAATTTGTCAGTCATCTGAAAAGTGCATTATTTCGGTGTCCCCTCACTGATTGGACATCGACCACTATAGCCTCTCAGCCCCAAAGTCAACCTCTCGTCATCACCTGCCAGTCCCTTCTCCTACATCGAGTACTGGCTCACATCGTCGTCTCTCCTTGCATTAAGTCTCCGCTAATCTATGCCCATTTCAAATCCTAGAACCCAGGCCCATTTTTCACCAAAACCTCTGCCCCTTCTCATGAAGGTTTTGTTCGTTCACCTAATGAACCCTTCACCTAAGACCAGCGAGCACTCTATTCATTCACCTCCCTGCAGAAATGTTCATAATTCCTAGTTCGACTGTTCACAGACAAGTAAGACTTGCCATCAATATCGATCGATGCAATGCCAGTTATATAAAAATAGTATAATTAGGGATAGCACAGGTTTTATAAATTATTTCTATATAGTTCAAATTTTATTACCAATTCAATTCACTTGAAAACTGTGAATGAAATATATTTAGCAGAATCACCTATCAAGACCATTGGTCAACTCATCAAGAAATAGCAAAGGAGGGCGCATGAGAATCTCTAGAGCAATACCACACCCCCTCTTCTCCCCACGGCTCAATCCTTGTAGATGTTAATTTCCAATAGGAGTGCTTGCACAGTCCTAAAGATCCATTTCCATAATGGTGCTCTCAAGAGTGTCCATCTTCTCCTCTCGAGGCATTTTTTCTAGAAGCATGATATGGGAAGAATAATGGATTGACTCTCGAACCGTTAGGTTGTTGATGAGGGTATCTTCTTGAGTAACATAAGCGTGCACAGAGAACATATCCATAGCAAGATTAATGAATCATCAAGAAAACTGACTCGATACATGAAAACCATAATAATCCCAATTGAGAACATAATAATCCAATTGCTTAAAATATGATATGCTTATGACAGTTGATGATCCAAACTTAAACAGGAACACAAAAAATTACAGATATAACCATAAATAATGAGATCCTGTAGAAATAACACTTCATTTCATTAATATCCAATACTAAAATATGTTTACCAATAGAATAATAAGACTAGCTCGGGCGATGGTAGCTTATCTCTAAGAAGAGATGTTGTGGCTACATGCCTCTGAATTGTGTTACAATGAGGCTTGGAGGCCTATTTATTATTGAGAAATAATGGAGAACTCTAAACATCCAAATATCTAACCCTAGGAGATGAAGTGCCAAAACTACAAGCCTTATTTGGGTAAATTGGTACATCAACTTCTCGGCGCCATAACTTTGGTATATGATCTTTATTTGATGCACAAAAAACCTCATTAGAAAGATCTATAAGGGTCATGGCGGCCCCGATTTTTCTAAAAAATGTCGTTGAGTGCCTCAAAACGGGTCCAGAAACTCAGGACCCAAAAAACTGGTAAAAATAGTAAAATGTGCTACAATTAAGGAAATTGAAAAACTAAAAGAGACAGTGGCGGGGGTCCAAGTGGAATAGGTGGGTGGCTACCCACATCCACCTGGATCAGTCCTCCCCCCTTAGGGAGAAATGGTGCATATTATGTCGAGTGCCTCCATGAGACAGGGAAAATTCTATTGAACTTGGTCCCTCATAAGCCACTTGCCTTGGTGCAAGAGTTGGCCAGCTTTGACAACTTAATATAGTTGAATCTTCTCCTAGTGAGTGTTCTTGACCAGTTTATCCATAATCCAATCAGTTGTGGCCTGTTATGAAGAAATTTCAACCCCCACTCCGGTTATCAGTTTTCCTTATAACTCCATGAATTTAGTTTTAAATCTAAGCATGATAAAAATTCTAAAATATGGAAATGATAATATTTTCTGAAAACACAAATTTAGAAATTTCACAACTGCTAAAATTGCAAAAATAAAACACAAAAAAATTATGATAGCCACACATAGAAAATAACATTGTGATTTTTGGTTAATTTGACCTTGAAAAACCCCCCTACAACTCTTGGGGAAAACCAGTTTGAGAGCTCTTCTTTATTTCTGAAAATGCCTTTACAGAGAAACTGAAATACACAACAAAAATTCCAGCAATCACAAATTACAACTTATCTTGATTTTCACGCTTGAAGTCGACCTCGAAAATCGTGTCAATCATAAAATAGCCAAAACATAAATTTTAATAGCAATAAAACAACATTAAATGTTGTACGGCCTGCCTCATAAAATGTGCCCGAACTTCTTATATGGACTGTACGGACCGTACTAATTTCAATAGTATGCCCGCCTCAAAATTTGTGCCCTTACTGCTTTCCCTCTTCCTCGATTTTTGTGTTGTCACTCTTCCTCAATTTCTATACCTTTCTCCTGTTGTAGGTTCTACCTTGGGATGCATGCCAATAAATGTTGTTGTCCAGATATGCTGAAATGTATTCTTGTTTCTCTCCTTCACTTTCTCACTGCTCAGAAATTTTATCCTTGCTCTCTCTTCTATTTCTTTCAAATGTTCATGAAAGAATGAATCATCTTTTCCTATTCCCTTCTCCTTTTATTCTTTAAATGACCTTTTGGGTTACCCTAATATCTAATGGCTGAGATTCATTTAGATCTAGGGATGAAAATAAATGTGCATTTAATTCTCACTTTCTATTTTTTAACTCATCCACTTAAATAAAGACCCACTTAGCCTTTTATTTCCATAGTCACTTTTTCACTTTCTAATTCTTCCTTGACTTTAATAAAGTCACCTTTAAATTAGAATGTAAATTTACCACTTATAAAGTCACTTTTAAATTAAATTGACTTTACCACTTGTAAAGTCACTTTTAAATTAAATTGACTTTACCACTTATAAAGTCACTTTAGGAGAAAAGTAAAAAATAAATTTGGATACTTTTCCCTAGGCCAAATATCAAAGCCTTAGGAAACCACTTGTCCTCTGGTACCCAAATTTTAACACTCACTCTTACCGAGGAAAGTGTTCTTCACCACTCCCATCTTGTCTCTGAATTAGACATGCTTGCCCCATGGTAAGGCTTTGGTGAAAGTGTCTGCTACCTGCTCATTTGTGGAAATGTACTCAAGCTTAATAGCTCCATTTTGGGCATAGTCTCTAATGAAGTGATACTTGATCTCAATATGCTTTGACCCGTCATGAAAAACTGAATTCTCCGTGAGTTTCATGCAACTCTGATTATCACAGTAAATTACTGAAGGTCTCAATGCCTGACCAAATAGACTAAACAAAACCTTGCGAAGCCATATGGTCTCACAACTAGCCAAACTAGTGTAGAAAATATGGTGAGGGTTAACCCGATAATACAATATAGATCAAAGAAAATACTATAACATACTTATACTATCAATTTACGGAAGCTTAAAGATCAAGTTGAATAATATAACCAGAAGAAGAATAATCATTCGCACAAAACACATGAAAATACTTTGGGGAAAGCCTCAGCTCAAAACCACACTATATGTATTATCATACAAGGTGGAAATACACAGGAATTATACAAAGCCTTAGCTCTCACAGCTGGCCAGCTCTCAGTACAATCCTCACAAATGCTCAAAGGCAATATTGGCTACTCTCTAGCCTTCCTCTCTGCCCTCCAAGCTCCTATTTCCTTACACTGTTACTCTGTGATGATTCTCTCTTACAAAGTGGAAACTCATCTACCAAGTGGATTATCACCTGATCTCACGCACTGTCAGAATTGCCCAATCCTCAAGAAATTATTCCTTCTGCATGCATGAATTTTCTTTATAGGAAAACACATACAACTAATAGTACACTATCATTGACTTTAATCTCAATTGGTTCTTTATCAGAATAGACATGCATGAGTTTAAGATAAGGGAATCTTCAGTTAACTGGAGTACACTAGTTGAGTGCATGCATGTATCAACTGACTGTTAACTCTCTATTAGTTCCTAAAATAGTTTGGAACTAATTTAACCGGACTTCACTCAATAAACTGAGTTAACTAATTACAACTCAAATATAACTCAATCTTATCTCCTTAATTTAAGGGACAACGCTTTCATGACTTTAGAAATACTTCTAATTTGAATTTCTCCAACTAATTAAGTCAAAATAATTTAATTAATTATTTCCAAGTAGCTGTTAAGACTAAATAGGATTTCAATTCGCAATTTAATTCAAGGACAAATTAAATTGAAATTTCTGGATTCTATTTTTATCATTTCTTGTTGCTATTTTCAACACTCCCTCTCAACAAAAAAGGAATTCAACTCGATCCTAATCTTGAACCTTTGGAATGTTATTCATGCAACACTTCTCTCTAGTGTTATTGCTCTAGCAACTCCAAAAAAAAAAAAAAAAAAAAAACATCCAACTTGAATCAGTATGATGCATTTGTCATCAAATTCTCTGACTGTTATTGCCTCTGTCAACTGAAAAATTTGCACTTCTACTAACTCTGCCTTTCTTCACTATTGTCAATCCTTCTCTACACTCTTCAGTATCTTACTGCTCTAGCCTCTGTCGCTTTGATCTCTGACTGCATCAATCCCACTGATTTCTCCTGCTACTATATACTTTGGGCTCCCGTAGCAAGGTACGATCCATGAGATAAAACCTCTCAATGGACCCTACCCAATTTCAACCTTCTTGGGACTATCACTTCACATCACCCCACCTCACACCTGGAGGTATGGTTTCATGTGATCCCTCTGCCCACTTGGATTGAAATCCCCCCCCTAATGGAGGTATCTGCATGAGTGGATCTCTTCACTTGATCTCCTCTCTGCTTCTCCAATTGTGGCTCCTTTGCAATTGTCTGAGACTTCTTCTGGGGTTGCATGTTGAGGGGTAATTTACTCTCCCTCTCAACCACCAAGTCTCTAACATTTGCCTTTCTCCTCAAAGCTTTGCATGCATCTTGAACCTCAAGAGCATACAGGTTCTTAACTTGTGAACCGATCTGTTTCACCTGTCTCGTGGTGATGTGTCTAATGACAAACTTTCCCTTACTAAAAAGCACATCATAGCCATGTCTTCCAATACCCCGATTGAAACAAGATTCTTCTTTAGTCCAGGAACATACATCACACCTGTCAAGGTGAGAAGAGCTCCATGCTCCCTTTAAAAAGCATCCATACCCACTCCTGAAACACTATACCTCCCATTGTCACCCATCTCTATCCGCATCTTGAGGTCTTTCTCCTCCAAGGCATTGAATAAACTTTTATCACTGGTCATGTGGAATGAGGCTCCACTGTCAATATGCTAGACACAAACCATCATCGATGACACCATGCATGCGATGAGGGTAAAGTCCATTTCGAACTGAGAAGCTAATGACTCACCTTCTGATCCTTCCAAGTATCCCTTCTTGGACTTCTTCAATGGGAATTTAGTTGCATAATGTCCCATCTCAATTGAAGTATGATATGAATTCGATTTGCACCTACAATCCTGAACTTCAAACTTCGAATTCTCTTCTCAGTATACTATTCACAACTCCTATAAACTTGGCTCTGACACCATGTAGAAACGCTGGTGCAGGTTAACCCAATAATGCAATATAGATCAAAGCAAAATAACCTAACCTACTTCTACTATCAATTTGCAGAAGCTTAAAGATCGAGCTGAACAATATAACCAGAAGAAGAAGAATCAATTGCACAATACACATGAAAATACTTTGGGGAAAGCCTCAGCTCAGAACCCGACTATATGTATTATCATACAAGGTGGAAATACATAGGAATTATACAAAGCCTTAGCTCTCACAGCTAGCCAGCTCTCAGTACAATCCTCACAGATGCTCACAGGCAATCTTGGCTGCTCTCCAGCCTTCCTCTCTGCCCTCCAAGCTCCTATTTCCTTACGTTGTTCCTATGAGATGATTCTCCCTTACCAAGTGGAAAACTCATCTACCAAGTGAATGATCACTTGATCTCACACACTGTTAGAATTGCGCAATCCTCAAGGAATTATTCCTTCTGCATGCATGAGTTTTATTTATAGGAAAACACATGCAACTGATAGTACACTGTCCTTGATTTTAATCTCAACTAGATCTTTCTCTGAATAAACATGCATGAGTTTCTGATGAGGGAATCTTCATTTAACTGGAGTACACTAGTTGAGTACATCCATGTATCAATTAACTATTAACTCTCTATTAGTTCCTCGAAAAGTTTGGAACTAATTTAACTGGACTTAACTAAGTAAACTGAGTTAACTAATTACAACTCAAAAATAACTTAATATTATCTCCTTAATTTAAGGGATAACTCTTGCATGACTTCAGAAAGACTTCTAACTTGAATTTATCCAACTAATTAAGTCAAAATAACTTAATTAATTATTTCCAAGTAGCTGTTACAACTAAATTCGATTTTAATTCACAATTTAATTCAAGGACAAATTAAATTAAAATTTCTGGATTATATTTTTATCATTTCTTGTTGCTATTTTCAACAACTAGTAGCCATATACTCTGCCTCAGCTGAGCTCAATGCAACTAAATTGTTGTTTCCAGTTGATCCACGACACAATTGCCGAATCCAACCAAAAACAACTCCTGGAAGTACTCTTCCTATCTGAAGCACAACCTTCCCAATCTGTATCCGTGTACCCTGCCATTCTCACTCCATCATCCTGTCTATAATCCAGACCAAAATACATTGTCCCCTGCAAGTAACGAAGAACGTGTTTTGCAGCCAGCCAGTGCATTCTCCTGAGCTCACACATGAACTGATTCATAGTGTTAACTGCAAAACATATATATGGTCGAGTGTTGACCAAATACATCAAACAACCAATCAACTGTCTGTATAGAGTAGGATCCACCAACTAGGAATTAGAAGCGTGAAGCTTCTTCCAGTTAGTGATTGTAGGCATAGACATGGGTTTTCAGTTCTCCATGTGAAATCTGCTAAGAATATCCACAATGTACTTCCCTTGTCCCAGGAAGAAATTCCTCACCTCCTGCCACACCTCCAATCCCATAAAATAATGCATCAAGCAGATATCCTTCATCTCAAACTCTGAAGCAAGATCTCTCGTGCAGCCCTTAATGAGTCTCTCTGCACCAGTGATGATAAAGTCATTAACTTACAACACCAGAATGAGAGGCTCCTCACTCACCACAATGAATTATAGGTTCGGATCAGCCTCGCTCTTTGTGAAACCCAACTGCTGCAAGTATGTATCAATCCTCAAGTACCAAGCTCTAAGAGCTTGCTTCAGCCCATAGAGTTCATTTTTCAATCTACATACATGGGACTCCTTCCCATGCACCTCAAAGCCCTGCGGCTACTCAATATAAACCTCCTCTTGAATCAAGCCATTCAGAAAGTTGGTCTTCATATCCATCTGGTGGATCTTCCAATTGATCTATGCTGCAATTGATATAATAGAGTGAATAGATGTATACCGAGCTACGGAAGTGAAGGTCTCCTCATAGTCAACTCCCTCTACTTGTGAGAACCCTCTCGCCACAAATCGAGCCTTGAACTTCTTGATGCTGCCATCTGCAGCATGCTTTATCTTGTAGAGCCATCTGGAAGTAACCACTAATTTTTATACGATATTTTTGCATAAGACCATGTCATTTTTGTTGAAAATATTAATGGTTGGAGAATCTAATCCCAGCCACTTGTTAGGTTTCAAAACCATCCCTCCAATTGTCCCAGTTCAGTTTGAGTTAGTCAAATTTAACTCCAGTGATTTATTAGTGATGTTTCCAATGTAATCTTATTTAAGTGACTTGTAATACTGAGAAGAGCAAGTTATATCCAGTGATTTATTCGTGATGTTTCCAATGTAATCTTATTTAAGTGACTTGCAATACTGAGAAGAGCAAGTTATCTGCTCCAAGTTTTTGTTCTCTTCAATTTTTGTCATGGTATAAGAGCTTAAACTGCATAAAACTCTTTGACAGAGCAACAACAGTTTGCATAAGATTCCTTAGATTAAGTGAAAAGAGAGATGAAAAAAAATAAGCCAGCGGAATAAGACCCTTTGACAAAGCAGCAGAAGTTTGTAAAAGCCTACTCCGAAGAAATAGAGAGAGAACGTAAAACTCTTTGATAGAGAACGAGCCAGTTCTGAAGAAAAAAAACCTATATTTAAAAAAAAATCAAAATACTCCACACATTAGAGAGGTTAATCCAGTACGTATTAACGCAATCCAGAAATTCGGCAGAAGCGTTAGCATTATAATGCAACGTAGACGGATTAAGTACCGCGTTAGTTTTAATTACTCGCACGGTTTTTTCTTTAACGAGATCTCTGTTCATTACACAGAGCGTTAGCCGTAACATTCACCATCTGTACCATCTCACGGGGAATGGAAAGAGGTATAGCCGTCAAAGTTTTAAAGGAGGGTCCTCGAATCTTTTAAGAAAGTCAACAAATCATATTTCAAGTCTTCATCGTATTTTTTTTTGAAGGCTCACGTTTAATGAGTTTCAAAGTTTTTAAAAGGCTCTTTTATTGGAAAAAAATAAAAGCGAGTTTTTTTTTGTTAATGATTATTATGGGATTTTTTTTAAAGATCAAAAAAAAATTAAAATTAAAAATTGTTATTTAAAATTGTTAATAATATTGCAATATTGTAAGGATTTGTGAAAGTTTTTGAGAAAGTATTTATTTATTTATTTTTAGACTTATTTTTTTCAAAATTGTGTTGGAAGGTTGATTGGGTCATTGAGCCTCATTTTTTAGAGCTCAAATGGGAAAAGCCAAGAGGCTTCCTTTGATCTCATATGCCAAGACAAACAAAGAAGTTTGGGATACACTTGAGAGGATTTTTGGCCCAACAGGGAGCATAGAAGTTGTAGTGTGGATCAACAGTGATAGATCTACAACGAGATGAAAAATCTTTTGAATCCCACTGTGTTATAGCCACAAGTGGATGATGTCTGTGAAGATGTCGCAGAAGAAAAAGAGAAGGAGCATGTAGATGCTCATGAACCCCATTGTGCACAACCACAGGTGGACCAAAATTTGGTGATTCCTGCAACAGATCTTGTTGATGAAGCTCTGATATATCGAGCAATAGAGTTTGCTAATGAAGATTTGATAAAACCAGCAACAGAGCTTGCTGATGAAAATTTGGTAAATCCAACAACAAGCTTGTTGAAGACAATGAAACTACCATTGGAGCAGTCAATGCTATGGTAAATCCAACAATTAATATTACTGATGTAAAATTTGATGAAGAATTATTGGCTAACGATGAATGATTGCAGGTGATGCAACAAAAACATCATATTGATGTGATGCCATTTGGTGAGACAGTGGAAGACACAATGTTTACATTAGCATAGGTTAGTAGTAAAAAAGTCAAAGAGATAGAGATAGAAACAGAGAAAGAGAGAAAGAATGAAGCCCAGAAAGAGAAAACAGAGACAGATGTAGAAGCACAGCTGGAAGCACAAGAGAAGGAAGCTCTCATTTTGCAGATATTTTTAAACTTACTATTTTGAAGAACAGTTAAATTTTCTTGAAGCATGGCTTGCAACAACATAAGTGTGCATAGAAACTGCAGAAATGAACCTTGAAGACAGCATGCATGATGAACAAATTAATGAAATTTTCAGGGATTGGAATCCTGAAGAGATGAAATTGTATTATGGTCTTATGTTGAAGGAGATAGATGATGAGAATAACACTACAAAAGATAATATGTGGGAGCAGCCCACATTCGAATTGTTTTTTTGAAGAAGTCCAGCACATGGCTAGACAATCTGAAATGATGGAAGACCTGCACCAACAACTGAAAAAAAAATGAAATTTGAATCCTACATCAAAAAGAAAATGCTGACCACGAGGTATTTTAATTGAATTTTTATGTGGCTGTAATTAATGGGGAGTGTTGGAGAATCTAATCCCAACCACTTGTGAGGTGTGAAAACCGTCCCTCCAAGTGTCCCAGTTTAGTTTGAGTTAATCAATCGAGTTTAACTCCAATAATTTATTAGTGATGTTTCCAAAGTAATTTTAATTAAGTGATTTGTAATACTAAGAAGAGCAAATTCTGAGTGCATGTTTTACCATTCAAATTAGATCACCGTCAGTGCTTTAAACCACAAGTGATGCCATACTGAAACTAGAACAGGAGTTGGCCATCTAAACTGCCGTATGAAAACCCCACAGAGTTCGCCTGCTATAAACGTGGCCCATAAATTTTCCAAAATTTTATCTCCACATTCCCAAACCTGTTGCTCTTCTTGCTGTTGAGAGTTCATATAGACCATAGTTACCAAATTCGGCCGAATCGGGTTGAAAAATTCGAATATTCGGCAGTTCGATTCGGTTCGGTCATTAATACGGTTAAATTCGGTTCGGTGATTGGTTTTTTCTCCCAAATAATAGAACTGACATGGACTTGGTATTATTAAGGAAGGTTAAATTCGGTTCCGTGATTGGTTTCTTCTCCCAAATAATATAACTGACGTGGACTTGGTATTATTAAGGAGGGTGAGATTCGTAGTATTTCCACCGATTAGAGAACATTTCTAATTTCCCTTGTTCCAATAGAGAAAATAAAAATTGAAAATATCAGTGAAATTAGAAAAAATCTGTTTTTTCGATGAAACAGAAAATAAGTGAAAGTAGCTTATTCTTTCTGTTATAAGATTCTAGGAATAGAAATAAATAGAGTTTAGATGGCATATATAAAGAAGAAAAATAAAAAGTTAAAAAGACAGAACAAAATAGAAAGTAAAATTGATATTAGAAAATTTTTGTTTTTTCAATCTTGGAAACAGAAATGTGTGAAGTAACTTAATTTTAAGTAATTAGTTTTTATTTATGGAGAGATTGATGTTTTGGAGAGAAAAGATGAATAGTAAATTTTTTAGATAATTATATTATTTAAAATTAATAAAAAATATTCATAATTCAAAATAAATTGAGAAAAATTTAATAAAAAAACAGTTTTTATGATGTCTATTATGGAATTTTTTGCGAATTGAATTTTTTTCATTCTAATTTTTATCGTATCGAATCGAATTCGAATTCGAACTTGGTAACTATGATATAGACACCTTCTTGCTGTTGAGAGGTCATATAGACACCGGTACAAGCTGTGTTCTCCCTTACTGTCTATTGCCTCGATGAACAACCTTAACGGCATTGAAATCGATGAGAAGCGATTACCTTTTCTTTATAAAAACCACGAAAAAGAGGAAAGGAGGAGATCCGTATCTGTGAACATCATCACAACAGATATCCATGTCAATTTAAATAAAGCGACCGTTGAAAGAATCGTGACTGAGGAAGAAATGGCGCCTTTACCTTCCCCAAAATGTCATGACTTGCAAAGCAATTTACATCGTTTTTGCTTACGTGGAAGAATCGTGATCTCTTGGACAACCTAGCCTTCTGGAAAATAAACATGTTAAAACTTTTTAGTGCGAGAAATCGTTGGGTTCCTTTGAATGAAAAGAAGCAAACTGTGTCAAACCCTATTGTCCCCTGATACGGGCAGTATCCCCGCCTGATCTGAACTCAAAGTTTGTGCTATATTGTCCCGTGACATGGACGATATCGCTATTGATCTACACTGACAGCCCGTGCACGAAAATGAATAGAGAGTAGTTTAACAGGCTACAATTTCATCCCTAAAAAATAATAGAAATTTTGGTAAATATTTTGATGAAATTTAGTTGAAATTTTTGTAAATCTGAATTATAAAATTTAAGTTTATAAATTTGTTTTTTAATAATATTTTAGATTTATTTTTAATGACATTGAATCATAAAAACTATTCAAACACTATAACCATCAAAACTTTTGAAACTTTTCTCTACCAAATTTCAGATAAAAAAAAAAAAAATTGCCAACACTATAACCATCAAAACTTTTGAAACTTTTCTCTACCAAATTTCAGATAAAAAAAAAATTTGCCATCCTCAATATGCTGAGTAGACCATCCTTCTGAACGTGTTTTTAAATCTCAACGCACGTAGAATAGTGCATTCTCTTGCGTAGAGCTGCCAATAGATTTGCAATGTGTTTTTAAATCTCAAAGCATGCCAATAGATTTTCAATGTGTTTTTAAATCTCAATGCACGTACAATAATGCATTGTAATAGATATATCGAGGATATCAGACTTTTTAAGACTGTTTGTTCTATTAAATTCATGTCCGCTTGAACGACTGAAGAAAAATTTCATTAAAAAGAGATTAAACAGTCGAACTAAGGCCAATTTCATTAAATAGAGATTAAACAGTCAAACTAAGGCCGTAGTCTAACGAGGTTTTAAATTGTCCACAAAATTATGCAAATGAAAATTTCAATATAATTTTGATAAAATCTAATAAAAATATTTGTAAATTCAGATTATATTAAAAAAATTTAATAGTATTAAATTTATTTCCACCATGAAAACAAATTCTAACAATCATACTCCTAAATTACTTGGAAAAAAAAGTTGCCCTAGTCTACTTTTTTATTTCATGTAATGATATGGATTTTAATTTAGAGTCGTCTAACAAGGCATAGGAATTGCTTGAATAGTCAAAAGTGGCTGGAATCTAGGGAAAAAATTTCAAAAAATCTTGTAGAGACAGTGTTTAAATCGTGTTTTTGATGGTGAAAATAGATTCAACACCATCAAAAACGTCTAAAACAACTAAAATTTTAAAGCTTAACAACCATAACTTGTATTTACAAAAATCCTTGCCTGATTTTCTCTAAATATAACCAGAATTTCCATAACTTTCCGAGCAATTCCTCAGCTTTTAGTTTTACCTCCCAACAAAATTTATTTTATTATTATTTTCATATCTAAGTTCGTCAGGTTGGTTATTTCACTAGCAAAATTTTAAGAATAATGGTGTCTTACGGTTTATTTATAATTGGGTTTTATGATTTAAGTTTCACGGACTTCGCAAACGGGGGTTTACAAACCTGCGGATGTGGCTGGTGTTAAAAATTAATAAGCATGTTTTGGATTTGCAGTCGGAACTCATTATAGATGTGCTTATGTTAACCATGGTTATTACTTCATTTGCAAAAGAATCTGCGCAACCACTCTTTCTTACACATTATTTATGTTTATGTTAATTCTTTTATTTAAATTTTGAAAAATTAGTTTTAAATTTTGAATGGTTTATATAAGTTTATTAAAATGTGATTTTATTTTATAAAAATAAAGCAAACAAATAAAATTGAAATTAATAAAATGAATGGCATAACATTAATATTATATATGAGTTTAAAATATGTTTTAAATTTATTTTTATTTAAGCATTTGGCAAAAATTAAAATATGTTAGTTAAAGATGAAGTAATTATATATAATATAATGCTTCTTAAATAACCAGCATAATAAATTAATCTATAATTATAACAACCAATAATCTATAATTCATTATCTAAATAGCACTTCACCTTATGGAATGCTTCATTGCAAACTTTTCTTATAACAACCAATAATCAATATCCTCATTATTAATTTCACAACAAACTTATGATATATATTCCCATTATTTATAAAAAATAAATATTATATCAAAAACCTGCATATTAAAATGTCAATTCCTCATAAGATCGTGGATCTCACAAGTCATTTTAACTTGGACAGTCTTGTTTGATCGTGTATGTCAAAAGTCCTTCAACTTAAAAACTCTTGCTTTGCATTCATTTTTTTAAACATGAATCAATTAACCTCTAACATTCATTTTTTTTTAATCTGAATCAACTAACCTTTAACATTGAACCTTGAGATTAAATTAGTATAAATTTACATTTTAAATTAAATTTAGTTTTTTTAAGGTAATTAAGAAATGTATAATTATGTTAATAGGTATATTTATATTAAAATAGGGATTTCAGAATTTTAATTTAATTAACAATAATTACTTTTAGATTATAGGGATTTAACCTCTAGAGAATATTCTAAAATATTTTTAGTAGTAATTATAAATTAAGTATTGATATTTGTCTTAAAAATGGTTACAATTATTTTGTTATTATAATTAAATTGGGTAATTAAAAAAATATCATATAAAATAAGTTACATTTTTTTGGGCATGTGATCTTGATAAGTCATAATATTGATCTATAGTATTATAACAAAATCTATTACAAAATAAGAAATCTCCATAGTTAATAATATTGGGACATATTTTTTTATTGTATATATATTTAACTCTTATTTTAATTAGTTTTATAATTAATAATATTAATCTTAATCATTTAAAGTAAAATTATAATTTAACTTTTTTATTATATTTTAAATTTTGTAATATAAAATATAACATGAATTATTTTAATACCTACCATAAATTATTTTTTATAAATGTTTACTAACAATATAATTTACATAACTAATCTAGTATATGAAAACTAATCCTTGCTTGACATTAATCATTAACTTAATCTATTAAACAAATTTGAAAGATATGGATGTTGACATCATATAATTTAATTTCTAAGAAAATCTAGAATTAATACAATAAATGTGAAATACCGCATGATAATATACTAAATATTGCGTAACAATAATCACTATCTTAATTTCTTAAACAAATTTGAAAGATACGGATGTTGGGATCATATAATTTGATTGGTAAGAAAATCTAGGATTAATACAATAAAAGTGAAGTACCATGATCATTGGTATGAATTTTTTTTTGGAGTTGTCTATAATGCGACTTTTTGAAGATTCCGGCGAAGAAATTGAGGTCAAATCTTGATTTCTTGCAGTTAAAATGGTTTTTTAACTGCATATTTGGATTCAGCACCCTGAAAAACCCTGGGACGCTTTCATTGTGCAGAAACTAGCTATCAAACTTGCGTGCTTAATCAGCTTGTTATAGGGCATTAAATGTCTGGGATATGCGGGCTAGTTAGCTCGATAACACGCGAAAGTCCAAATATTATTTAATGCTGAAACTCTCCGCTCCCGTGTTATCACGTTAACCAATTTGCATATGCCCAAGCATTTAATGCCGTATGACAAGCTGGTTAGGCACTGCCGCAATGATACACACTGCAATCAATAACTTCGTTTCGCATGGCACTTTTGACAACAACACGTACCCTACGCCGTGCTCTTTTTAGCCGTAAGATTGGGAAAACATTGGTTTACTGACACAAGAAATTCTTGTCCACGTGTTCCATCTAATCACAAATGGTAATTTTCAACATTATATTTCATTAAATTAGGGGTTGTTTACAGAGGCTATAGGAAAATTAGTTTTCTATTTTTTTTCTTAATTCTGATAGTACAAGTGTTTGAATTATTTTTTAATAATGGAAATAAATTTTTTATAGTAGAAATAGATTTAACCGTATATAAGTTTTGCACCATAAAAAATCTATAAACACTAAAATCCGCAAAGTTAACAATTTTAACTCAAATTTCCCAAAAATTTTACCAAATTTTACAAAAAAAAAAATCAAACCAAAATTTGAGAATTTATCAAAAACTACTCTATTAAGTTAAATTAAAAGTAGATCACGATTGAAGCAAAACGTTGAACACACAGCCAAAGATTCTTAATCGCAAACGCCATCGTGAGACTCGGTTGAGATAGCTACCCATTTTATTTATTAATTTCAATTTTGATGTTTGAAGGATTCATGAGAAAATTGTGTAATTTGTGAAAAGAATAATGGGTTGAAATTCCGTTTAAAAATAACAAAAAGTTATCTTAATTTAAAATTTATCAGTGAACAAAAGTAGCTAAACTTTTGTTGAATATTTCTTTAATTTTTAATAATCTAAATTGTTTTCACTTAAATAAATATAATATATAAATAATGTTAGATTCATTATAATAAAATTTTGTGCGTGACGCCCCCCCTCTTTCCCAGCCATCCTCTGGAAAGCCAAATGCCCCCTCAAAGCCATCCTTTTCTCGTGGCTCCTTTTCTCAAACAAAAATCTCACTTGGGAAGTATTACAAAAAAAAGGTTGGCAGGGCCCAGCGCATGCCAGTTTTGCTCAGCTGCGTCAGAATCAAACTGTCATATGTTTTTTGATTGCCCAGCGACCGCTGCAATATGGTATGATCTCTCACTCTTTTATGGTTTTCAGCCCTGCTCTTTCGCTACGGTGCAGGACGCATTTGCATGGTGGAGTTCTCAATGTCCTTCACGGCATACTATCCTCATCCTCACATGCTGGCACCTTTGGAAATGGCGCAACAACAGAATTTTTCAGGGCTGCTCTCTGCCTATTTCTTCTATCCTCACCTCCATATCGGCGCTCTTGCCCCCTGAGGAATAGCCGGGTTTCACATAAAGATAGTTTCTATTTACTTAAATTTTTCTTTCCATTTCTGTCAAGATCGTTAAGCTCCTTATATGAATCTCCATCAAGCACTTACTGTATAACGTTTTGAGTCTCTATGTATTATTTGATGCAATCTGGAGGCATCAACAAGGTTGCTGGAACCACATGCTACCGAAATCTAATCCATGTATCTGATATTTATATTCTCTTAATATAATACATATCGTTTTTCTTTCTGAAAAAAAATAAATTAAATAGTTAATCAGTTAAATAATTAATATATTTTTATTAATTAATATTAATAAATTTGTATTAGTAAAATTAAATTGTATTTTCTTGTAATTAAATTTTATTTTTATTTTTTATTTTTTTATAATAATAATTTTTATTTTTTTCTAATTTAATTATTTTACGACGATGTTTATAAAGAAAATATGTGTTATTTATAAAATAATTGAAATAAATAGTAAAAGGGATAATTACTAAAATTATGATAAGTGTAATTTTGTGGATTGTCATGTCTGTTTGGAAAAAGATTTTCATATTTTTTATATCAATAAGTATGTTTATTTTGAAATAGAATTTCAAAAACTTTAATTTAATTATCAATAATTATTAGGTGGATGGTAGACATTTAACTTTGATGTAATATTCTAACATCTTTTTAGTAGTATACATAGATCAATGGTTGATATTTATCTCCATTGTAGTTATGCATTTTTTGCTCTTCTAATTAAATTGATTAATTAAAAAGAAATCATATGGACAAGTGTTATATGGAGTGGTTTATGGTTTTACATGTATGTGGTATCGAAATCTCAATGGAAATTTGGATTACATTACAGTTATGTTGCAGTTTGTTTGATTTTAATAGTAATTATAAAGAAAGTTAAGGGCTTTCTCAATTTTATTGATTTAAGTGTTTGAAAATTTCTTTCAAAATGTTATGATTATTTTTTTATAATGCCTTATCTTCCAATTTTATCTCTTTTTTTTTTTTTTACTTTTGGTTTTAGGTTTTAGTATGCATTTATATAGGCTTCCATTTTTCTAAATCTTCATAGTTTTTTACGTTAATTTAGTTATATTTAAACTAAGCATAGTATACTTAGTACTCACAAATGAGATTTACAAGATCGCAGAGACGAATGGTGTTACAAATTAATAATAATCATTTGGATTTGTATTCCCTTCCTGTTTTTCTTAAATAATGGTGATGAATTGACCTACATTTAGAAACAATAGGCACTAACTCGTTGTCCCTACTATTGGTTTGAAAACTAAATTATGGTAAGTTTTCCTACTATTTAAAAACAATCAAATATTATATCAAAAACTTGGAGATCAAAATGTCAATCTCTCATAAGAATTTGTATCTCAAAAATCCTTTAACTCAAGCACCGTTGTTTTCCACATTTTTTTTTTGCAAATGTGAATTACTTAACGTCTAACCATCTCCAAAATAAAAAAATTGATATCTTGAAATGAAATGAAATTATATATATATATATATATATATAACATTAGGGTTAGTATTTTGCTGAATAAGAAATACATATTTATGTTAATAGAGATGTTTATTTTGAAACAGGGATTTCAAAATTTTAATTTAACTATCAATAATTATTCTGGGATGGTAGAGATTTAACTTCTAGAGAATATTTTAAAATATTTTTTATGGAAGGGTTTTTATTTCAATTTAAGGTGGATGAGGATTTGTTGACTCTTTTTTTTAATGGAGGGCCTAGATTGATTCTCAAGGGAATATGGTGGGCATATGCTTAATCTTAACAGTGCATTGACTTTTAGTATATATATATATATATATATATATATATATATATATATATTCGTGCCACGTGGCTCCTCACCCACCAATTTCTTAGGGATTTGAGATTATTCCAATTCTAATAAGTTCCTCAATGATAAGTTCCTCATTATTATTTATAACATTCATTTATATATAAGCAAATTTTATTTAGCAAAATGGTCCATTACTTTTAATAAATCTAAAAAATTAGATTTGTGTCACTTGGCTCTCCACCCATCAATTTCCTAGGATTTGAGATTATTCCAATTCTAATAAATTCCTTCCATGATAAGTTCCTCATTATTATTTATAACATTCATTTATAATTCTTTTTCTCTTAAATTAAAGTTGACCCGTAACCTTTTTATACATGGTTAATCAGGGGTAATGTGTAAGGACCTGCAGTTCTTACACACGTTCCTGCTGAAGTGCGAACCCAACATAAGCGTGCGAAGGTGTTATGAGTGCATGGAAGGTTGGGTGAACAATTTATATATGCACGAGAGCGTAATGGAACACCGACGGGCCGACCAACGAACAAAGTAAGGCCGACCTTACTTGGGAGCGTTTGAGGGAAGGCCGACTTGAGTTTTGAAGCATTTGCGATGAAGGTTGAGGGCGTGGGCAGGTCGGCTGGGTAGCCACGACCTTGCCTGCCGCTCATATATATTGGAGGTGCGTTGGAGCTCATTCAACCATCGCACCATTGCTCAATGACTTTGCTCATATGAAGAAGTGCGCAGATCAAAGGGGTGGACGCAGCAAGTAGGAAGGCACAGAACTTGGGTGATGCGCCCGTTCTTGGGCGAGGCCACATGGAGGTAAATGCACATCTTGGTTTTGGGTGAAGGGCGCGGGTAGAGGTCGCCCGCTGGTTGGAGAAGGGTGTGCACGGGTGTGGCGCCCAGGTTGTGCGAAGGAGCACCCGACAGTGAAACGAAGGCGTGGGCGCTCGTTTTGTGCAACGACTTGGCACGGGTTCTTGGGTGACTCGGGTGAGCGTCTGCCCGTCGTGCAAGTGTGCACGGTGTGACTTTTGGTGAAGTGTTGAGATTGTGAATGGAGGTGTGACTCGTGCAGAGGCACCCGTGTGTGGCGACTTGGTTATGATGAGATGCACCCAAGTTGGGCAAACAACACGATCGTGCGACGAGGTGAACGAAGGGTTGGTGAGTCGTGCAACGACTGTGCGAAGGTGCCGACAAGTTGGGCAACCGAGTTTGCCGAAGTTGAGAACTAGCTAAGTGTAAATTTGGGGTTTCTCAAGATTTAACTTGTACTTTGTAAAAGTGGAGATTGTATAATATATTGATTCGGGCAGACTGATATTGCAGGGAGTTTCCCCTCCCTTTATACTGTTATTCATTTCTCTTGTATAATGTTTTTTATGTGAATGTTATGGGCTTTCACTTATATAAAGGAACACATTAATAATACTTGGTAACGAAAATAAAACTAAGTATGGAGTGTTAGGTGTAGTCTATAATCGTAAGTATTGGCGAAAAGAAAATGATTGGTAGTGCCGCACCTCGCTATAAGTGGTTGAAAGACTACCGCAGGTGTAGGGGTATGACAGTTGGTATCGGAGCCTAGTTCCGAGGAGTTGGTGCTGGCGTTGAAGCGTTGAAGCTGATACAAACCTGCACTTCGTGACAGTTGGTATCAAAGCTAGTGTCGGGGAGCTGGTGCTAGTGGACTGAATCAAGGAGCTGATTCTACGAAGACCAAAGAATTGGTAGGAAGTTCAAGTTTTGCGGGTGACAGGTGGAATATCAGGGTGATTCAAGTGAATGGTGAAATAGGTTAGTAGAGGTGAAGCTTTGTGCTTGGACCAAGTTGAACGACAAGGCATGGCAGGTTTGGAAGAATGTGAAGGGAAGCTCTTGCTTACCTTTTACAGGTTGAAGCGGATGAAAGAAGAGAACCCTCTGATTCGGAAGGAACTTGAAGTCTTGGAAAGGAATGTTGAAGATGAACTTCTTCAACTTGGTCAGACAATGGAGCAAGATGAAGTTGCAGATTGTGCTAACCAGGAAGGGGAAGCCGTGATGATCGATGACGTTGCAGATGTGACCATGATGGAGGATGAACTTGAGGATGATCAAGTTGGACTAGGATCGTGCAATTTGCAGACATGGATGAATGGGGATACTCACATGGAGGAGCCTCATGATGATGATGAAGTATTGATACTTGTGTTTCATTTAAGCATTTGGTGGATGGACCGTATGCAGGGAAGGGCAAAATCAGTTTGTCGATGCTAGGGAGGATCTTACCATGGATGTCTACAATGAGACCTTGTATGGAGAAGTAAGGATTGTTGATTGTTGCAGGACTTGTTGGGGTTGTTTGTGACCTTATGGTAGAAGGTACAAAGGCCCGTGACAAGGGAGGAACATGATGATCGTTGCGGAGGATTGAGTCATGCTTTAGCCACATGGAGAATTGGCTAAGTGCTCGGCATGACTCATGGACAGATAGCAAGAGGGCACACACTGGAGGTATGATGATGCTTCGGTGGACTTCTCATGGCCGAGACCAAGAGAAAGTCTTGGTGGAACCTTTAGTGGGGGAGCTATGAAGGAAGGGAGTCGTGATGATGATGATATGGTTGGGTGACTGAGTTCACTAGACCGAAGATTGCAGACTTGGATGACGATGACCGATGTTGTGATGGGTCTACTTGGGTGGACTACATGGGCAACTTAGTCATGGACATTAGCTTGGAGACATGGAGCATGGCAATCTTATGCAGGGACATTGTGCAGGAGCACTTGTAGAGGTGTCACTTATGGGCATCCAATGAGGAGTGCCAAGGCAGGGATGTTGTGCAGGTGGATTTGCTAATGTGACATGGAGATGTTTCATTTATGAGCCAATGGAGAGATTGTGCACTCTTGTATAACAAGGCCATGGACTTGGATGGATTTGTGAGCAGACTATGGAGCATTCTTACTACATGGAGAGCTGAGGCATCTTGCATAGACCTTTGGGCCCAGACTTGTATGCTTGCTGGAGTGTTGGTTGGAGATGACTCATAGAGCTCATGATGACATGAGGTTGTGACTTCCAAGGAAACTTCATATATGGTGGACTTGGAGCATTTGATGCATTGAGGAGCTGAGGTCAGAGACTTTGATGCAGGATGGGGTGCATACTTTCAAGTACATGTATGGGAGTGGCTTGAAAGAGTGACTTGATGGGGAGGATCGATATAAGACACTTTGGAGTGATGGAGTTATGACGATGATGATGCCTTGGTGACAACACTTGGGCATGGGTTGAGCCAAGACTTAACCACTTTGACACAGGGGAGCTGATTGATCTATGATCATGAGCAACACATGGATAGACGAGACATGTGTATACTTGTTTCTATGGCAGACTTGAGGGATGGCACATTGAAGATATGATGGAGGTAGCTTCATGGACCTAGATGTGGCACATCGAGACACAGAGTTTGATGAGATGGTCTCTTCATATTAAGGAGATACACATATGGATGATGATGTTGGGATAGATATGGCTGATTTCAGGTAGCACATTGGTACCGAACATCATGGACAACATGTTGCAGATGAGATGAGGACTACTTCATGGACCTGAGCATGGCTTACTTGTATGGAGATGGATTCTTGATCGAGTTGAGGATGTGACGGGATGTTCTGAGAAACCACTGATGGTGGCATGAGGATGTGCATTCTCATGGTTTGGGCGTGACAGTTGGATTAGCTACCCAACTAGTTTAGACATGGGGGCCACCATGTACAGAGATGTGTTAGCATTATGTTGGAGTATCATGGCAGCAGTTCACATGAGGATGACACATGATGAGGTCGACACAAGATGTTGCAGGAAGGAGATGGAGGGACCAGCCTTCCACGATGGGGAGCAGCATGTGGAGATTGCGACGAGATGGTCGATGGTCATGGATTGAGATGATTTTCGATGTATGACATACCGATGACGTGTATACCTTGGTATGGTGATCTTGGTGACAGATGGTTACCGGGACGACACATGATGGAGATGGTAGTCCTACATATGTTGAAGGTATGGTTGCAGTATATGGAGGAGTTGACATCATGGATGAGATAGATATTGATGATCTTGGTGGATGGCTACCAAGATGGTATGTTGTCGAGGGCGACAACGATTTCAGGTGGAGGAGGATGTAAGGACCTGCAGTTCTTACACGCGTTCCGGCTGAAGTTCAAACCCAACATAAGCGTGCGAAGGTGTTATGTGTGCGTGGAAGGTTTGGTGAACGATTTATATATGCATGGGAGCGTAATGGAACACCCACGAGCTGACCAACGAACAAAGTAAGGCCAACCTTTCTTGGGAGCGTTTGAGGGAAGGCCAACTTGAGTTTTGAAGCCTTTGCGATGAAGGTTGAGGGCATGGGTAGGTGGGCTGGGCAGCCACGACCTTGCCTGCAGCTCATATATATTGGAGGTGCATTGTAGCTCATTCAACCATCGCACCATCGCTCAACGACTTCGCTCATATGAAGAAGTGTGCAGATCAAAGGGGTGGATGCAGTAAGTAGGAAGGCGTAGAACTTGGGTGATGTGCCCGCTCTTGGGCGAGGCATCACAGAGGTAAACGCACATCTTGGTTTTGGGTGAAGGGCGCGGGTAGACGTCGCCCGCTGGTTGGAGAAGGGCGTGCACGGGTGTGGCGCCCTGGTTGTGTGAAGGAGTGCCCGACGGTGAAATGAAGGCGTGGGTGCCCGGATTTTGTGACGACTTGGCACGGGTTCTTGGGTGACTCGGGTGAGTGCCCGCCCGTCGTACAAGTGTGCACGGTGTGACTTTTGGTGAAGTGTTGAGATTGCGAATGGAGGTGTGACTCGTGCGGAGGCGCCCATGTGTGGCGACTTGGTTACGACAAGATGCGCCCAAGTTGGGCAAACAACATGATCTGCAACAAAGTGAGCGAAGGGTTGGTGAGTCGCGCGGCAACTATAAGGAGGTGCCAACGAGCTGGGCAACCGAGTTTGCCAGAGTTGAAAATTGGCTAAGTGTAAATTTGGGGTTTCCAAAGATTTAACTTGTACTTTGTAAAAGTGGAGATTGTATAATATATTGATTCGGGCAGACTAATATTGCATGGAGTTGCCCCTCCCTTTATACTGTTGTGCATTTCTCTTGTATAATGTTGTTTATGTGAATGTTATGGGCTTTCAATTGTATAAAGGAACACATTAATAATACTTGGTAATGAAAATAAAACTAAGTATGGAATGTTAGGCGTAGTCTACAATCGTAAGTATTGGTGAAAAGAAAACGATTGGTAGTGTCGCACCTCGCTATAAGCTGTTGAAAGACTACCACAGGTGTAGGGGCATGACATAATGTGTGCATTAGTAAGCCATTCTTCTTGTTGCAATAGTTTTTTTTGTTATATTTATGAAGCCTTTGACTATATCAACCACATTAATATTTTTAATGTGGTTAACTAGTTAGTAGTACAATCAAAAATTGAGATTTTCCATAAAAGTAGTTATGTCATTTTATTATTTTAATTAGGTTATTTAATTAAAAAAAAATGTCATAGGAACAAATGCCATATCAGCTAGTTATGTTGTTTTTGGGTATGTGGTATAGATAAGTTATGATATTGACCCATAGTATTGTAACAAAACCTATTTACAAGACAAGAATCTCCACAATTAATAATTTTGTTACACATTTTTTTAATGTTTATATATTTAATTTTGTTTTACCTCTTTTCATAATTAATAATAATAATATTGATAATATAAAATTAAATTATAATTTAACTCATTTTTATGATTTTTTTAATCTTGTAATGTGAGATATATTATGAAGTAAGTATTTTGGTTTTTATCTCTTGATACTTATACTAATTTAGTAATCTTTTAATTTATATATAACTATTTTAGATTTGGAATAATGCTTACAATAATATATAAGTAGGATTGGATTATTAATTGTTGGAGTTTTATTGAGAAATTTTTTTCACAATTCTTCTCGTTTAAAACTTGTTAGATTTCATCATGACACTATTTGACATATATCTGAGCTTTGTAGTTGAATAATACAATTTTTTTTAAGTAAATATTTACACCATGCCTGTCCCTCTAATTTCTGATTTTGTATAAGAGAAAGGCTAGGCCTAACTCCCTCACGAGAAAAAGGCCCAGGAAGAAATATGACAATTCATACTTTGTACATATAAAGGATAACGTAGATGCGTGATAGGTTTTTCTTAAGTTAAGGTTGTTTTGATTGTTTGTACTATTTGTTTGCTTCGTGGAAGCCATCGAAACGATTCCCGTTGCACTAGGTTGTCGTTAGTGTTGGGTTGAGTTGAAAATAATTAATATTATTTTGTATTAATGGAGAAAATGGTTACATAGTTGTAACGTTCTCCCTAGTTTAGGATTAGTTCCTAGAGTGTAGGGGATTGGTTGCAACTTCCTAATTCCTCGTATTGTATTTAATGATGTAATCTTTCATTGATGAATAATAGAGCGTACGAGAGTGATCTCTCTGTTTTGAGTGTAGTCTCTAGGTGCAGGCCTCACCTGTGAGCTACATCTCCTTCTTTTTCAATTTTGTTCACATTTTATCTTGGTATCAGAGCTCAGATTGGGTGAGCCTGATCTTGTATCACCTCTAGTGATAGAAGTGCCTTTGTGGCCATCTTGCCCTTGTGGCAGAATTACTTGTGTGGTGTGAGGTGCCTCTGTGGCCACGTGTACACAAGGAGCTTTGTGCTCAATTGAGCAGGTGGACTGCAAAACACCTGGCTCGGACTGGATGTTTTTTTTTTTTTTTTTTTCTGAGTAGAAAGGAGATTGGCGTGCTTTTCACTCTGACAGTTGCGCCAGGAGCGGGATTGGCGCGACTATTCATCTGTTAATCGTGCCAGAGCACCAAAACACCCGATTGGTGTGGAATTTCACGGAAAAATCACGCCAGCAAATTTTACTCGGGAACGCGCCAATACGCACTGGGACACGCCAATACACACGGAGACGTGCCAATCTACCTTCAAGGATATTTGCAGGAAGCCTCATCTTCGTTTGGCGATTTGCAAAGGGAGCAGATTGGAGAAGTTGCAGATCTATCCGGGAGAGGTAGATCAGATCAGTGTTTTGATTAGATCGATTTTTTGGCTGTATTGAAAGACAGTGAATTTTCTCATCGAAGCGCAACTGATTTTGCTAAGTTGTCAGATATTGGCGGATCTGAATCAGTGACAGATCGATTTAACAGGTATCGACTTTTTGTTAGGTAGATTCGTTTTTAAATTTTATCAGAATGAGTAATACGATGGAATCTTATCTCCACGATTCTGGCAAACTCGATGGATCTAACTTCACAAACTGGAAGTTTAAGATCCATACCTTGCTTGAAGGTGCGAATGCTTGGTCCATAGTTACAGGTGATGAGCAGAGGGTGAATGTGGGGGCACAGGAGCAAGACTGGGATAAGCGAGAGAACAAGGCGAAAGTTTTGTTGAAAGTGTCCGTGAAGGACAATGTTATCCCGCACATCGGAGACTGTAAAATGTCCGCGGAGATCTGGACGAAGATCAAAACTCAGTATCAGAACCAGAACACAAGCCAAATTATGTCACTTAAAAGCAAGCTATTTTCGATGAGGATGAACAAAAATGAGACTGCTGCTGCATTTGTTGCGCGAATCAAAGATGTGAAAGATGCATTGGGGAATATCGGAGAGGCGGTGTCTGTCTCTAATCTTGTCTCAATCACACTGAGCGGGATGCGAGATGAATTTCAAATGTTCATCATTGGTTTGGCAGCAAGGGAGAAAGCGCCTACATTTGGTGATCTGACAGGGACCTTGCTGCATGAGGAGGAGTGGCAGCAGAACTTGAACCCCCAGAGTGATGATCTTGCGCTAATGGAAAAACGACGACCATTCAAAGGGAAGAAGCCACAACAGCAAGCACAGCAGAAAGGAGGAACATCACAAAAGCGTCCACATAAAGGTATGATTGCAAATAACTCCGTAAAGAAATGTTATTATTGTGGAAAGAACGGCCATATACAGAGTGTATGCTTTAAGAAGCAGGCTGATGATGCAAAGAGGAAGCAGGCAAAGCACATAGGATACTTTGTTGAAGATGATGTTGAAGAAGATAAAGATTTCAGTCATGAATTTCGACTGTTCATAGTCAACCATGCCCTTTCAGCATCTGATGAGGACGATATATGGTATGTTGATTCCGGAGCATCCTCTCACATGATAGGTAAAAATGAATTGTTTGATAGTCTTTAGGAAAGTACATATGGATCAAAAATCTATTTAGGAGATGATAGTGGATACGAGATTAAAGGTTATGGGGTTATTCCAGTCAAGTTACCAAATGGAAAAATTAGTCATCTTCAGAATGTTCTATATGTACCTGGAATTAAGAAAAATCTCGTATCTATATCCATGATAACTGATCAAGATATGAAAGTCGAGTTCTTCAAGACTCATTGTGTGATAAAGGATTGCAGGGAAGAAATAGTTGCAACAGGCGTGCGTGTTGGAAGCCTATACAGACTAGATGTGAAGAGTATATCAAAGCCAGCCATGGTTGCAGGAGGATCGACAACCGGACAACTCTGGCATCAGAGATTCGGTCACTTGAATTTGCAGGACCTCATGCTATTGCAGAGAAAAGGTATGGTTCAGGGGCTCCCTATCTTTCGTAATATTCAGTTAAATTGTGATGGATGTGCCTTAGGTAAAATGCATAGAGAACAGTTTCTTGTGCATGATAGGAGGAAGGAAACAAATATTTTAGAACTAGTGCACATTGATACATGCGGACCTATGCAGACAAAGTCGCTAGGTGGAGCATATTATTTTTTGCTATTTACTGATGATTGCACTAGATATTCATGGGTTTATTTTCTGAGTCAGAAAAGTCAGAATTTCCAATGCTTTAGAGAATTTAAAACCTTGGTGGAAAAACAGTATGGTAAGAGTATAAAAATTCTCCGTTCTGATCGAGGGGGAGAATACAAGCTAGGGGGATTCATGAAATTCTGCAAATTTTACATGATTGTTCAGTAGTTTACAGTGCCACACACACCACAGCAGAATGGAGTCGCAGAACGCAAAAACAGAACCTTAGTGGAGTGCGCAAGGAGCATGTTACAAGGTAAGGACCTATCTAAAAGTTTTTGGGCAGAAGCTATTAACATTGTCATATATTTGAAGAACAGAAGTCCTACCAGGTATCTTAGCTTCAAAACCCCTTTTGAAGCTCTATATGGATTCAAACCGGCAGTAAATCATCTAAGAGTATTTTGGTAAAAAGCATTTGCCCATATACCCAAAGCTAATAGGAAGAAATTAGATCCCAAAGTAGTTAAATGCATCTTTGTTGGTTATGGCACAGAATTTAAAGCATATAAATTGTTCAATCCTGAGACTCATAAGATATTTGCAAGCAGGGATGTAGTGTTTCATGAACAAGTATAGGAAGGGAAAGATGACATTGGTGATGATTGGCACATTCCATTGTTGATGGATGAAAGCAGCGATGATGAAAGAGAGCAAGAGCAGAAAGAAGAGCAGGAAGAAGAACAGGAAAAAGGTGATAAAGCAAGCCCATTTAGAGCTGACAAATTTGAGGTAAGTCCCCTACCAAGGAGATCTGGTAGGAAGACTCAATTACCATTAAAATTGAGAGACTATGCTTTGATGTCAAATGTTTTGAACATTGTAGAGCCCACTAATTACAAAGAAGCTAGTCAATTTAAGGAGTGGAAAGCTGCAATGAATGAAGAGATGGAATCCATTCTTAGAAATGACACTTGGGATTCAGTTGAACTGCCTAAGAATAAAACACCCATAGGATGTAAATGGTTGTTTAAGCCAAAAATGAATGCAGATGGAAGTATAGAGAAATTAAAAGCTAGGCTGGTTGCAAAAGGATATTCACAGCAGGAAGGTATAGATTTTGATGATACTTTTGCACCTGTAGCAAATTTAAATACAATCAGAATGCTTATTGCTTTAGCTACTAAATATAATTGGGAATTACATCAGCTTGATGTCAAATCTCCATTTTTAAATGGTGAATTAAAACAGGAAATTTACTTAGTACAGCCAGAAGGATTTGTAAAGCAGGGGCAGGAACATCTTGTTTGCAGATTGAAAAAGGCTTTATATGGTTTAAAGCAAGCACCCAGGTCTTGGTACGAAAAGGTTGATTCTTTCTTTTTAGAGTATGGCTTTCATAGAAGTTTGAATGGCCCAAATTTGTATAGCAAGTACAATAAGCAGGGGTAGATTATTCTGATTTCTTTGTATGTAGATGACATGATTATAACATGAGATGCAGATGATTTAATCAGAGGAATCAAAAGGCTTATGGAATAAGTTTTTGAGATGAAAGATCTTGGAAGACTTCATTACTGTCTGGGATTAGAAGTATGAAGAGATACTAGGCAAACTTTTCTTACCCAAGGGAAGTATGCCAGAAATCTGTTATATGCCAGAAATCTGTTAGAAAAGTTTGGTATGGATCAGTGTAGATCAGCAGTGACACCTTTGCAGCAGAATCTGAAGTTGAACAGTGACGATGGCACTAAAGAAGTTGATGCTACAATGTATAGACAGCTGGCTGGCAGCTTGATATATCTTACAACAACCAAACCTGACTTAGCATACTCTGTTAGTGTGTTGAGCCAATTCATGTCAAAATCGCTTGAAAGTCATTGGGTAGCAGCAAAAAGTGTGTTGAGGTATCTTTGTGGTATTGTTAATTATGGCATTTTATACATTGACACATCTGATGTTATTCTAGCAGGTTTTTCAGATTCAGATTGGGTAGGTAACTTGGATGATTGAAGATCCATCACAAGTTACACATTCAGTATAAGATTCGGGGTCATAGCATGGAGCAGCAAGAAGCAGAGTACTGTAGCCTTGTCATCTTGTGAAGCTGAGTATCAAGCATTGTGTGTAGCGACATGTGAAGCAATCTGGTTGAGAAGACTTCTCAATGGTGCAGGAAAAGAACAGAAGAATTCCACTTCCATCAAAAGTGACAACCAGAGCACCATTAAATTGGCATACAATCCAGTGTTTCACAAAAACACCAAACATATAGACACTCAGTTCCATTTTGTCAGAGAGAAGATACAGTCAAAAGAAATTATTGTTGAATATTGTAAAACTTGTGACAATGTGGTTGATATTTTTACAAAGCCACTTGCATGTGTGAAGTTTGGATTGTTTAGAAGGATGCTAGGAGTCTAGGAGAACCCTTTCGCCATTAAGGGGGGGAGTTGAAAATAATTAATATTATTTTGTATTAATGGAGAAAATTGTTACATAGTTGTATCGTTCTCCCTAGTTTAGGATTAGTTCCTAGAGTGTAGGGGTTTGGTTGCAACTTCCTAATTCCTATTATTGTATTTAATGATGTAATCTTTCATTGATGAATAATAGAGTGTACGAGAGTGATCTCTCTATTTTGAGTGTAGTCTCCAGGTGCAGGCCTCAGCTATGAGCTACATCTCCTTCTTTTTCAATTCTGTTCACATTTTATCTGGTTGAGTTGTTGTCTTGAACGCCGTAAAGCCACCGAGTACTTGCCATTTGTCACTATTGAGAGAATTTGTCAAACACTACGTCTCAAATTAGAGTCATGGACCATAGAGCCTTATTTTTTAATATTCTGGGGAGTCTATTAGAACGGCGGCCTTGAATCATTCACCCCTCACACTAGACATCAAGCACGAACATGCGGAAACCGAGCTATGTGAAGGCTTTGCTGATTGTCGGGGGTTACTCAGTGTCGAATTAACAAAGAATGGGGATCTGTTTTGTATAACTTTTGACTCATCACATGAGGTGCTCGTTTTTTAGAGTCATTGCGCGTCGCGGACTTGAGGTGGAGGTATTGCTCCAGTTTGTGCCAGGTTGGATTAGTTTTTGCCTGGTTTCGCCACGTTTCAAAGGATTTGAAATCGTTGACCTCGTGCACCAGCCTGTACCTTTCAAGAAACCCACTGCCAATAGAGTTCTTGGTAAATGGTTGATAGTGCAATACTGGGAGGAATTTGTAGTTTTAGAAGGCATCAATGGCAGCATTAACCAGCTTGCGCATTTGGTAGTGAACTTAGAGACAGGTCATTAAAAGAGGGAGTTGTCTTTAGTGTGATTTTTTAGATTTTTTGGTGCCCAAATCTAATGGAAAAATCTGAGGTGAAATCTTGATTTGTGTTATTTAAATAGTTTTTTGACTGTATATATAGATTCAACACCTTGAAAAATTCCTAGAGCAATTTGATTGCACAAGATTAACCATCAAACATGTGATTTCAATAAATTTGTGCAAGATTTTAGAAAAATTAGAGAAAAAAAACTTTATCATAAAAACTTTCAAAAAATAATACTAAAAACAACTCCTTAAAAAGTTGTACTTGGTACAGGTTATGTTGGGTGCAAACAAAAATGAGTTTGAGTTTGAATGAATGTCCTCTTCTCAAAGCAATATACAACCCCTGAACAATTTCACATTTCCCATAGCTTCTCCCGATGACCCGAATAGGAAAAATATTGCCAAGAACAGTGCAAACCGTGACTGTTTTTTCTGGACTAGCGAGATGCAATAAGGCCGATATCTATGCCTCATGGCAAGCTGTTCGATATGCCTTGCAACAGAGGCCTGATACTTTCATAACGTCTTTGTTAGTAGCTTTTATTTGCTTCTACGGGCAGTATGGCTTGAGTAACTTAGTGGTATATTATTAGAAAAAACAAAATTCATTTATGGTAAGGAGAGTGGTTATTGGTTGTTGCTACGGATGGTTATTTTTTTTTGTTAAAAAGTTTGCTTCCGTATTTTTGGAAGTTTGTATATAAAAGTGTGGAATCAATTAACGAACTGAGAATATAATTTTTGGTGTTGAGAACGTTTTGCTGTTTAAATGTGTGAATTTGTTATATGTGGGTGAGTTTTTTTGTGTTTTGGATTTAATTGTGTGAATTTGTTATATGTTGATAGGTTTTGTTGTGTTTTAGGTCTCAAGAGCTTACTATTATGAGATTCATGTGTGTGAGAAATGCCACTTGCATAATTGACTACTCGATAAAATTACCACATAATATAACTATACAACTATCAAAAGTGTAGTTCACTGCATTTTGATAGATGGGATGTTGTAGGTAGAGTGGTCTAGTATTGAGGTTTCCTTTAGGGAGATCAAGAAGTGTCAATTATACAAAGTTCATCAAAGATGGTGAGAGGCGGATGTCTTAAATGTGTTGAATGGGAAGCTCGAAGATTATGGTGGTGAAAAGAGGGTCAGACGTAGTTATGTCTTAAATGAGTTGAATGGGAAGCTCGAATATTGTGGGGGTGAAAAGAGCATTGTCCAGGAAACTTTATAGTAGGGATGAGTATCGAGGAAGACCTGTCAAACATATGTGGCATGAATTGTAATTTGTCATTTTTATATTAATCTTTGTAATAATGTAACGTAAATAATAAAGGGGGACTTGGAATAATGCTTACAATAATATATAGGTAGGATTGGGTTGTTGGTTGTTGGACTTTTGTTGAGAAATTTTAGTAACAATATTCTCCTTGTTTAAAACCAGTTAAATCTCATAAACACTATTTATGTAACATATATCTGGACTTTATAGTTAAATAATACAAATTTTTGGAGTGATATATAAACAATATTGCATGAGATTAATACTACCTTATTAGTGCATTAGATTGATATGATTGATATGAGTTCGTATAACTTGATTGATAAAAAAATATAAAATTATTAAAATAAAGGTAAAATTTACTCATAGACATGAAATTTTTCATTGATGTTGTAGTTGACGCTGAGATTTGGAGGTAGTGCTTGATCGTGAGCAAAAAACTTATTAAATTTTAAAATGCGAAACTTTATTTAAAGTGTAAATGTTTTGACGAATTTCACTAGTGTTTCATATACAAAGTATAAAATGTTTAATAACATAATACTAATTTTATTTATTAGTATAGAAAATCTAAAAAGGTTCCATATCTATGGAATCCATGTGTGCAGCCCAAACAAATTAAAAATCGAAAACAATGTAATTAGAAACTCACAATAAACAGAAAGCAAGGAGACGCAAAGAACTGGTCAGGGCTCTAGTTTGAAAATGAAAGATCTTAAAAGGAATCGTGCACCTTGGAGAATGAGTCCCATTTACCTGTCACAGGAGATCAAGCAAAAACATGAGGTGCTACAAGGGACTCAATGGGGGAAATCAAAACCGGAGGAACTCGTCAGTGTCGGTGTCGGTAAAGCGAAGCAATTCCTCCAGGTAGTCCACGCCAAGGTCCTGCACCTCCACAACATCTGGAACAGAGAAATAATCATCCATCGCTGGCAAACGGTCGTCATCGATCTCAGGGCTCCAAATTTGAGTGGTATTCGACCGTTTGGGAGGTGTCTGCTCTTCTTCTTGAGAAAAGACAGATCCACTCGGTTTTTTTCGGATTATACCACACACTGATACATCAGTCGATGAAGTACCTGACTGATGAGACCCTCTTCCTAGAGAACACGTTGGTGGAATAGGAGATATATCTTCTGAGTTGGGTAATTCAGCTTGAGGCAGGATGCAGCGAACCGAATTAAGTTCCTGAACCAAGGCCTTGGACACGATTTCAAGAGGAAAGTTCAGATAAGTAGTAGCTCCCCTCATTTTCAAAGCAGCTTTATCATACGCCACTGCTGCTTCTTCTGCGGTATTGAATGTCCCCAACCATGACCTAGCTCCTTGCCGGCTTGAATCCCTTATTTCAGCTGCAAATTTTCCCCAAGGACGCCTCCGAACTCCTCTATAATTCTTTCTCGGTTCTTTTTCCATAAGACCACAGCGTTCTGGCTCTGAATGGGTGCACGTATTGCAATTCATATTAGACCTGATAACAATATCTAGGGGGCCTGCATCCACACGTGATGCCATACTGGAACTAGCACAGGAGGAGTTGGTGGCGCCAGAGGCCTCACCATCTGAAGTGACGCATGAAAACCCCACGGAATTCCCTTCAGAAATTCCTGCTATAAACGTGGCCCATAAATTCTCCAAAATCTTATCTCTACATTCCCAAACCTGTTGATCTTCTTGCTGTTTAGAGCCCATATTGACACCCGTACAAACAGTATTCTCCATGACTGTCTATTCCCTCGATTAACAACCTTACCGGCCTTCAATTCAATGAGAAGAGATTACCTTTTCTTTATAAAAGCCATGAAAAAGAGGAATGGACGAGATCCGTATCTGTGAAAATCATCACAACAGATGTCCCTAGTCAGTTCAATTAACGAGACCGTTGAAGGAATAGTGAGTGACGAAGAAATGGCAGCTTCAGCCTTCTACCTTGCCTCGCTCACAATATCATGACTTGCAGAGCAATTTATATCGTTTTTGCTCACGTGGAATAACTGTGATCTCCGGGACAACCGAGCGTTTGGAAAATAGATGATATTGACTTGCAGAGCAATTTACATCGTTTTTGCTCACGTGGAATAACTGTGATCTCTGGGACAACTCAACCTTTGTAAAATAGACGTTCAAACTATTTTTAATGCACGAAATCTTTGGGTTCTGTTGCATGAAAAGAAGCAAAGTGTGTCAAACTGTGTTGTCCCGTCATACAGGCAGTATCCACGTTTGATCTGAACTCAAAGTTTCTGCAGTGTTGTCCCGCGATCTGGACAATATCCCGTTTGATCTGCCCTCAAAGTCTGCAGGAAAATGGATAATGTGTTTTTAAATCTCAACGCACGTACAACAATGCAATCTTTTGCGTTTTTCTGGCCATAGATATATGGAAGATTTCATACTTTTTAAGACCGTTTGTTATATTAAATTCTTCTCTTCTGGAATGACGAGGAAAAGTTTCATTAAATATGATGGGATAATACTATTCATTGTTAAAGAGAGAATAAACGGTGCAACTAAATCGTCGAATGCTTTTATTTAATGTAACGATAAATGCATATTTTATTATAAGTTACTTATTCCATTTGCAAAATTTTAATTTTAATAATAATTGTGTTGTGTTTAATTAGTAATAGGCTGTTATGATTTATTTAAATTTTGGAGGTTTCATATATAATGGTTTGGTTTTCCAAATAAAAAGCGTTAAGTTTAAATTTTGAATAATTATTTAAATTAAATTACTGGCCATTTTTTCCCTGCATTAAAATATTTATTTTATATTATAATATTTATTTTATATTACTAAAAACTAAATTAATTAATGTATGAGTTTTTTTTTTTCCACTGGAAAAATTGTAATCTTTCATTAACTTGAAAAATTACATATTGTAGATGCACTATGCATATGCTATAGAGTCTGTCTGCCTTTTGAGGGCTCAATATATAATCTAATATATCTGTTATATAACCAAAATCATCATGCACGATGTTCGTTGTTGTTCTATTTATATATACATATTGCCACTCAGGGCTTCTGAAAAGTGGTGCTGTCAACTATATACAAAAAGCTGTTCAAAAAATATCATTTATCCTGTTTTGTATCTCATGGGCTAGCTGCCCTATGATAATGTGGATCTATATAAGGACGATGATAGTATTGATATGCATTTGTTCCTTGCTGCTCCTGTATCATCCACTCTCCTCTGGGTAGTGTCGTGGCCTCCTTGGATAGTTGGTCGGCACTGCTGTTGTGTTCCCTATAGATATGATTGCAAGTAATGTCAATAAATTGTGCCTTCAATATGCTTATTTCATCCAATATGTTACTGAGTGCGTGTGTGTGACAAATAGTAATGTTATTGAACCAATCTATGATGATCTTCGAGTCCCAAATATATGAATGTGCATGCAATTATGCCCCAATGCAAAATGCATGAGATGACGAAGAGTGATGATATCTGCAAAATTGTTTGAGCCTAACCCCAAACCCATCCAGACTTTATAGTAATGATGATCGTTAATGTATAATATGAAACCTCTCCCGCATCCCTGCTGCTGAGCAGTGCCATCAAAAAATGCCCATGGAGTGCGTTTATCAATATGCGGTGGGTCACGGGGTCTTCAAGTACGAGGTTGCGAGGGCTCAGGCAATTCGTTATATGCAGATATGATGAGAGCAGTTAAATGAGGCCAGCTCATTGGTTTATCATCAAATATAGCACGGTTTCGAGCCAGCCAGAGGTACCAGCTGATAATAATGGGCAGACTTTGTAATTTGGAGCTTTTGTGACGATAAAACCATGATTCCCAGGCTCGGATTATATCGTCGCCTTCCCATTTGCTTGTGAAGTGTATAGATGAGGATACGGATTACCATAGTTTCATCAATGCTGTGAAATTTAGGAACAGATGGAGACTCGATTTAGAAGTGCATTTACATAGGGTGCACCAGGTAGGCCCGTATACCGCTCTGCACCTGAGATATTCCCCAGTGGGAACTATACCTTTGAGGATACACCAAAACAAGAGTTTCTTCTTGGGGGCGCAGTGAGCTTCCATAATGTCTTCCACCAAAATGAAATCAAATCCGGTACCTTGTCCGATATCAGCGATAGATAACCTATCTTTGGTGTATATATTCCATTTTCGGATTGATGCCAGATTAGCTCATCCGGCCACTGTTTAATCCTGATGTGAGACTCTGTTAAAGCATTAAAGTAGGCCGTCCATTCCTGGTGCCAGTGAGGTGGAAGATTGATCTGTAATGCAGGTTTCTAGCGCTGATCTAAAATGGATGAATTTTAAGGATCAGCAATGTCAGCTAGTACTTTGATCTCTTGTGAGTGTAGGTGCCAAATGAGGGCCTCAGGTAGTATATGTCTGCCGCCACTTCCATTCCATGGGTCTGTACCAATACGTGTTAGGGTCCCACCCTAACCTCCTTATTTATGTAATGGGATCGAGTCATAGTCAAGAGTCAATAAAGCCCATGTTAATAATTGTAAGTGGTTAACCCGCAATTAATGACGGGACCACAGTTAGTTGCAAATGGGCCGTAGTATTAGATAGATGGTATTAATAAAACCATGGTATTGATCCTTGGTATTGCATGTCTGAGTCATATATAAAGGATAGAGACTCCCTGCGAGGAGCATTGTGTCTTATTTTTGTATCGAGCTCTGATCTATTGGAGGTTGCCTCCTCGAAGAGGCCAGTGAACATTGCTTTTTGAATAATGAAATATTTGATGTTGTCTCTCACTATTCTATGTTCTGGGTATCTTTCTTCGCATATTCTGTATTTGGGTATCTTTTTGCAGGTTAAGAGCATAACAAGTGGTATCAGAGCACTTTCTAGGGCAAGTGGGATCTCCATTTCTTAGAAATTTTTTTTTGGCTAGAGACGTGTTCCGACGTCTTTAAACCATGGGATCTGTCGTTGAGTGCATAAACCTGCGGATTTGGGGAGGCATGCACGCAGGAAATACAAGAGGTGGTCACGCTTGTTGGACTCCCTTGTAACCCTTGTGGGTACCCCTTCGAGTAGTAGCGCATTAGACAAAACCGCGTACGGACTGTCTTCCAAGTACCTTCTGGGTATATCGGAAGCCCCTTAGCTCCTCTGCAACCTCACCATAGACAAACTGTCAGCCGTCTTACTGCTACAGTACACGTAGAACAGCACTCAGAGAGATTACTCGCCCGTACGATAAGGTAGTCGGGTTGTACGGCTAAGGGTACGGTTGATCCTCCTTACTTAGAGCCCTGAAACATTGGGCCGAGTACTACTGTCAGACCCTTATGTATATTGCGATTTGTAGCTCCTAACTCTCCTCGAGACCATAGTTCCCTTTTCTATCTGGGGATCACGCATCATCTCTACCAGATCAGCGTGCAAAGAGGTGCAGCAGCAGCAAACATCAGCCCCGTTGTTTCGAGTTAGCAGACCAGCCATTCCGATCTATTAGATCCATCAGATCCGCAACAGCATTCTGTTCCGCCGCCCAGAGTTATCCGATCTGCCATTCAGATCTCTCAGATCCACCAGATCTAAGTAGTTGTGTGGGGTTCCTATACCGGGGTATAATTTTCGCAGGACTTTTGGCCGCATTGACATTTTGAGGATTTGGTGACTGCAGTACTCATAAGGAAGGAGTAAAACTCCGTTAGGAGTTTTCAGTACTCATAAGGAAGGAGTAAAACTCCCGGGGCGCTTATTGGTGATCTAGCCCATCAGAATCAGGACGACGAGCTGAGCACGGTGGTACCATTCAATTCTTAGTGAAATTTTTTTAAGGCGGTCCCAATTTTAAAAAACATCAGGTCGCTGCATGGTAGAAACTAGAGCTCAAGCTATGGCCAATGAAAGGATGGACAAACTTGAAGAATCCTTGCAATCCATCCACATTCAGCTTGACCAACTAAATAGCCTAATCCTGAGCATAATCCCGACGGGCAAGGAGGAAGCCCATGAGGAGGCGTATATTGGCAATGGACACAGTGAGGGTGAGTCTAGCCACTCTCCTCACCTCGAAGGCCCCCACCAACAATCCTGTCTGTGATCTCCCAAGTTGGATATGCATAAATTTGATGGTTCTCACCCGGTAGCATGGATAGCACAAATGGAGCAGTATTTCAATCTGAATAACATGTTAAATAATGAGACTGAGTTTATGGTGGGGAGCATGTACTTGGACAATGAAAGGTGGCAATGGTGGGAATGACATCAACGTTGCAATGGACCTTTTAGGACTTGGAACTCCTTCAAAAAAGCTCTTACAGAACGCTTTGACTAGGAATCTTCTTTTTTGGGTCATCTTACTAAGCTCCGACAGATTGGCACAGTGGATGAATATATTACAGCCTTTGAAGCCTTAGCCTTCCGCACTAGGGGTCTCATAGATGTGTTCTACAAGGAATTTTTTATCAAGGGTCTTAAAGAAGCCATAAAAGCCCACGTCTTACTGCACCACCCTCCCACATGGACGGAGGCTTGTAAGGTAGCTCGTAACGTGGAACATGCGTTAGCAGCCCAGTACAATCGCCCAAATTTCACCGCCAAGGGTCCCCCCCACAGGCTCACAACACGACTCAAATACTTAAGGTTCAAAAGGTGTCACCTGCAGAAATTGCTGAAAGAAGAAAGCAAGGCTTATGTTACTACTGTGATGAAAAATACTCCCTAGGTCATAAATGCAAGGAGCCCAAATTTTTTCAAAATGATGCCACTGATTACAGCTCATCGGAGGAAGATCCACCACTGGAGGAACATGAGGCGGTGGAAGAGGACAACCAGAAGGACAATGTCCCTGAAAAACCAGTTATTTCGCTGCATGCTTTGGCAGGGATTTCTTCACCTCAAACTCTCAAAATCAGAGGTTTTATTAAACATCACCCAGTAGTAGTCTTGATTGATAGTGGAAGTACACATAATTTCATCCATCAAAAAGTCACGGAAGCAGTGCATTGTTTTGTACGAGCAGTTTCTAACTTCCAAGTCCAAATTGCGGATGGGGGCTCAATGAAATGTGAAGACCGCTGTGAAACGTCAAACTTCAAATGGGGGATTATCAGTTGAAGACCCACATGTTTGCCATACACATGGGAGGGTGCGACATTGTCCTCGATGCTGAATGGCTTCGCACTCTTGGGCCAATCACAATGGATTTCCAGGAGTTATATATGAGTTTTAAGCAGAACATCTCCACACATACCCTCTGTGGACTCCAAGCGGGAGCTCCCTCTATCATCAGCTCGCATAGGATGGAAAAATTGCTAAAAAAGGGCCATCATGGAGTTATAGCTCAATTTAATGCCATCCAGGCAGTCGAAACCAAGTCTCTGCCGATTCATCCTGAGATACAACAGATTTTAAATAACCATCTGTTGGTCTTTGACAAGCCTCATGAGCTTCCACCCTCGAGAGGGGAACATGATCATAGCATCGCCTTGGTTCCAGGGGCCCAACCCCCAAATGTGTGCCCATATAGATATCCGTTCACCTAAAAGAATGAAATAGAAAAAATAATCAAGGAACTTTTGGAAGCAGGTGTCATTCGTCCCAGCATTAGTCCTTATTCATCACCGGTGGTCATGGTGCTTAAGAAAGATGGGGAGTGGCGGATGTGTCCAGACTTCAAGGCCCTCAATAAGTTGACAGTCAAAGATAAATTTCCCATCTTGGTGGTTGACGATTTGCTGGATGAACTCAATGGGGCTCAATTCTTCACTAAGCTGGATCTTCGCTTGGGCTACCACCAAATTCGCATGAAGGAAGTCGATATTCCAAAGACTACTTTCAAAACTCATGAAGGCCATTATGAGTTCTTGGTCATGCCATTCGGTCTTTGTAATGCCCCCTCTACTTTTTAGAGCCTTATGAACCACATTCTCAAACCATATCTCAGGAAATTTGTCCTTGTCTTCTTCAATGACATCCTCATCTATAGTTGCACTTGGGCCGCACATCTTCAACATGTAGATCTACTCTTGCAACTGCTCCACAAGCATAAATTATTTTTAAAGATGTCCAAGTGTTCATTTGGCATGGAAGAAGTTGAGTATTTGGGCCACATTGTGGGGCGTGAAGGTGTCAAGGTGGACCCCAAAAAGATCCAGGCAAGTAGGATTGGCCTCAACCTAAGACCTTGAAGAGCTTGAGAGGATTTTTGGGTCTCACAGGCTATTATCGTAAATTTGTCCGCAACTATGGTAGCATAGCGAAGCCCCTCCCTCAACTCCTAGAGAAAAATTCATTCTTCTGGAAAGAGGACGCACAACAGGCATTTAAAGCTCTCAAAAATGCCATGTGTTCCACTCCAGTCTTAGCACTACCTGACTTCACCAAATATTTTGTCATTGAATGTGATGCTTCGGGTACAGGTATTGGTGCGGTCTTAATGCAGGAAGGGCGACCTTTGGCCTTCACAAGCCAACAACTAAGTGGGAAGAATCTGGGCCAATCTACCTATGAGAAGGAAATGATGGCCATCTTACATGAAATAGAGACCTGGCGACCTTACTTATTGGGGCGACGTTTCCAAATCTGCACAAACCATCACAATCTTAAATATTTTTTGGAGCAACGCCTATCCTCCCCACAACAAAATAAATGGCTCGCCAAAATGCTGGGATATGATTATGAGACCGTTTACAAGAAAGGGAAAGACAATAGTGTAGTAGATGCATTATCTCACCAATTTGAGGAGGAGAGTACTCTGCTATAAATTTCCCTCCCCATTCTAGAATGCATTGAAGAGGCTTGCAGGGAATGGTTTTCACATCCCGAGCTCTCCCAACTCATTTCTCAATTGCAGGTAGATCCAAATTCCACCAAGGCCTACTCGTGGCAGGCTGGGATTCTTCGCTACAGGAACAGAGTCGTAATATCACCAACATCCACCCTCAAAAGTCGCATTTTGGCAGAATTGCACTCATCCCCCATTGCAGGACATTCAGGCTTTCAGAAGACATATGCTCGCACCAGAAGATCATTTTTTTAGACAGGCATGAAAAAGGACATCCTTACTTTCGTAGAAGAATGCGATGTCTGTCAACGCCACAAAGGGGAGACCGTCAACACACTAGGCACATTACAATTGTTGCCCATCCCGACATCAATTTGGACGGAGGTTTCTATGGATTTCATTACAGGTCTTCCAAAGTCAGGAAACAAGTCAGTCATCATGGTGGTTGTGGACAAAATTTCAAAGTATGCTCATTTTTGCGCCCTACCCCACCCGTTTACACCGACTTTGGTCGCTCAATCTTTCATGGATCAGATCTTCAAATTGCATGGCATGCCCACTTCTATTATGTCCGATTGCGACCCGATCTTCACTAGTAATTTTTGGCAGGAACTCTTCAGGCTACAAGGCACTCAACTAAAACTCAGTACTTCCTATCATCCGCAAATGGATGGTCAAACTGAAGCTGTCAACAAATGTCTGGAAACCTACCTTAGGTGTTTCACTTCGTAAAAGCAACATCTTTGGGTACGGTGGTTACCTCTGGCTGAATGGTGGTATAACACCAACTATCATGCCACCACCAAAATGACTCCCTATGAAGCAGTATATGGTCAACTCCCTCCTTCCCCTACTTCTTATATCAAGGGATGCTCAAAGGTACAAGCAGTGGATCAACTCCTACAACACCGCGCAACCATGCTCGCCATCTTAGAGAGAATCTTCATCAAGCTCAAAACTGCATGAAGCAACAGGTAGACAAGCGTCACTCAGAGCGCCAATTTCAAGAAGGGGATCAGGTCTTTTTGAGGCTGCAACCATATAATAAAACATCACTCAAAGACAAGGGTTGTTAGAAACTATCTCCAAAATTCTACGGACCATATCAAGTACTTTAGCGCATTGGAGAAGTGGCTTACAAGTTAGCTTTGCCACCTACTGCAAAAATCCATCCAGTTTTCCATAAAGTGATTGGGAACAATTGTAGAATTCAAACCAGTCTACCTGAATTGGACGAAGAAGGGTCAATCTAGCTTCAACCTGAACAGGGCCTAGACACATGAGACAGGCACTTGCGGGGCCGCATGATTAGGGAAGTCCTCGCCAAGTGGAAAGACACCTCTCTGGAAGATGCAACTTGGGAACCAGCCACTATTCTTCAGTAGTTTCCGCAGCTTCAACCTTGAGGACAAGGCTAGTCTTAAGGGGGAGGGCATGTTAGGGTCCCACCCTAACCCCCTTATTTATGTAATGGGATCGAGTCATAGTCAAGAGTCAATAAAGCCCATATTAATAATTGTAAGTGGTTAACCCGCAATTAATGACGAGACCATAGTTAGTTGTAAATGGGCCGTAGTATTAGATAGATGGTATTAATAAAAACATGGTATTGATCCTTGGTATTACATGTATGAGTCATATATAAACGATAGAGACTACCTGCGAGGAGCATTGTGTCTTATTTTTGTATCGAGCTCTGCTCTATTGGAGGTTGCCCCCTTGAAGAGGCCAGTGAACATTGCTCTCTGAATAATAAAATATTTTTTGTTGTCTCTCACTATTCTATGTTCTGGGTATCTTTCTTCGCATATTCTGTATTTGGGTATCTTTTTGCAGGTTAAGAGCATAACAATATGAGCCAAATATCCATCGTTGATTTTCCAAACCAAGTTATCTCTGATGAGAGGCATAGATTTTAGAAGTGCTTTCCACACAGATGAGATGCCAGATTTGGGCCAGGTTGGAAGTCGGATCCATTCCATTATGTGAAGAGGCCAGATGTACTTGTGGTATGTAATGCTGGTCTAGAGATTGTGGCCTGTGAGTAAAGTCCACCCCATTTTTGCAGCAAGGGCTTGTGCAAATATAGGCAGGTCTTTTAGTCCCCAGCCTCCCCATTTTTGGGAATAGCTATCTTCTTCCATCCTACCCATGAAAATATGGGCTTGTCCTGGTTCCCATTCCACAGATATCTGTTGCATATTTGCTGTAATCTTGCCAAGATGCTCCTCGAAATCCAGGCAAGAGCCATCCAAAAGACCGGTGTGGCCTCCAGGATAGATTTAACCAATACAAGTCTACCAGCTCTGGATAGATATCGGTGGCTCCATATGTTGAGGCGCTTCTCCAGTTTAGCTACCAGCCAAACCCAGTCAGCTATCTTTTGGCTGATAGGCTTGATCCAGAAACCTAAATATTTGAGGCCACGATCTAAGGGACTGATGCAGAAAGGGAACAGTTGTTGGGCCAAGTGGGACTCTTGGATGGAGGTTCTGGAAAGAATGATAGATGATTTATAATGGTTACCAAGCATCATCTGCTACTTGAAATTTTGAGTCGAATAAATTCCCCATTTCTCTTTGTTGTAGCAATTAGACGGCTCAGGCCATCCATGACAATCAATAAGAGAAGAGGAGACAGAGGACAACCCTGTCTAAGGCCACGTTCAGAGTGGAAAAACTGAGATGCCGACTCATTTATCAGAACATTGAAGGTGGGGGTGGAGATACAAGCCATGATCCAGGTAATGAAGTTGATGGGGAAGCCCAGATGGATGAGAAGCATTTTGATTTAGAGCCAGTTGACACGGTCAAATTCCTTTGCCAAGTCAATCTTTAAGATAATGGCTTTGTGGTTCTTGGTCCAGATGGTCTGAAGTGCTTCTTTAGCCGAACCAATGGCCTCATGAATTTGATGATTTTCCAGGAAAGCAAATTGTTGAGGGGCAATATTACGAGACAGAATAGGTTGGAGGCGATTTGCTATAATCTCGGAGATGATCTTGTAGAGCACATTACACAGAGAGATGGGGCGATAATCATCGAAAGAGGAAGGGGAGTCTGATTTGGGGATCAGAGCTATGAAAGTTGAGTTGATAGCATTGCACAGTGACCCAGATACCCTGCATTCCTCCACAACCCTCAGTAAGTCATTGCTGAGCAGATCATAGAAAGTAATGTAGAACTCAATGGTCCACCTGTTCGGCCCCAGGCTTTTCTCCCTCTTGAACCATTTTAGGGTGCTCTCAAGTTCCCCAGGTGTCACTGGATCAAATAGAGCCTCCGATTCATCCTCATTTACAAACCTGGGGAAGTGACCAGCAATGTTAATAATATCGGCAATAGTTGAGCCTGGGGGTTGTTTGTAGAGATTCCTGAAGTGTGTAGATCCCAGGTGTGAGAGCTTGTTGAAGGAGTCTGCTACTCCACCTTCCGGTAATGGGAGATTCCAGATAGTATTTCTGACCTTTCTGCCTTTTGCATAGTTATGAAAGAATCGGGTATTGTCATCCCCAGCTTTTAACAGGTGGCTCTACTATGAAGACGGATGGATTCCTCTCGCTCTCTTAGAATTTTTGACTTCTGGTTTTCTAGTTCCACCAGATGGGCTTTGTCTTCGGTTGTGGCAAACCCCAATCCTCTTTCATTCGATAGAGAGGATAGTTCAAATTCTATATGCAGTAGGGTTGTGTTATCCTTTTGATATTTTTCTCTTGCCCATTTAATAGAAAGGTGCTTGAGCTGAGAAAGGTTAGAGAAGAACCCTTTTCCCATGGAATCTGACCTATCTATCGGGTTTTGAGTCCAAAAATCCTTAACCATCTTGATATATGAGGGGTCCTGTATCAAGCCATGATTAAACTTGAAGGGGGCTTTTGGCTTTTTATGAGGACCCAATATCTCCAAGTATATTGGGTAGTGATCCGATATGCTGCCAGTACCCATCCATTGTTTGTAATAATGCAGCTGTTGTATAAGGGTACCTTTCATTATAAATCTATCAAGTTTGCATGCAAGAGAAGCATCTCCAATTCTTCTGTTCCTCCAGGTGGGGAGCAGTTTATGCATAGGGACATCGATCAGGTTGTGTCGCTCCAGAAGGTGGGTCATATAACCAGTGATCGAGTCAATTTGAGCCATGGTTCCGCATGATTCACTATATCCCAAGGAGAAGTTTAAATCAACCCCAATAATGATGTTGTTAGCAGTGAAGATAGATAGCCTCAGTACATGATTCCAAAAGTTCTCCCTTTGTTGACAGGGGCCATATATGTTAATAACTCTAAGACTGGTCCCCAGGTCGACCGCGAAAAGGTCTAAGCCCATAAAACCTTGACCTCCCCAGGAAGCTAGAGCTTTGATGGATGCTGGGTTGTACCCAATCGCAAGGCCCCCCGATCTACCAACAGAATCCATGGCTAAAAACTGCCACCCCGAGATGATGGAGGATAAGGAGGCGGTAATAGGGTCAGCCGGGCCAAGGGTCTCTTGGAGGAGGATAATGTCAACAGGAACAGATTCAAAAAGTCTACGTAGAGCTAGTTTCTTGGAGGCACTAGCCAAGCCTCTGCAGTTGAAGGAAATACACTTCATGGGGGGAGATTGTCAGGGGTGTTCATTGCTCTAAGAACCCCATCAGTGGTAGATTGTCGCCCAGAGGCAACCTCCGCACCTGCCCGCCTGATGGCTTTTGACAGATTTGATTTTCTCCCCCGAACAGACAAGGGAGTTGACCCAGATGTTACAATACCCAAACCAGCAATCTTAAGATGAGATCCGAGAGAGTGTACTCGAGGGCGTAGATTATAATGGTGTTTTGAAACCCAAGATGAGGAAGGAGATGAGGATGGCGAGGGGTGTGAGTGCAATGTGGGTGCAGATGGAGAAATGACCAGAGATGAGGGCAAAGTGCAGAATGCAACTAACATGGATGGAGAATGCAAAGAGGAGCAAGGAGAGTAACAAGATAAGGGAGTGAAAAGAGATGTACCCGAAACGGAGGCAGATGTTGCAGCAGCCCGAGATCTGGTGACCGGTGGAGATAGTGTTCTGTGAGCTGCTCCAGGAACATGTTGTGTATTGCTAATGGGGGGTCTTGGTGCCGAAGTGTGCAGAGAGACCGACGATAGAGTCCTCGAGGGCACAATGGATGGTGCAGGGGTTTCTTCCTGTTTCTTGTTAAGAGGACAGTCCTTGAAAATATGCCCCACCCTGTGGCAGGGGCGGCATCTAAATGGCACCCCTTCGTAATCCAATATCTGAACCCTAGTGTATTTGCCCCAGTGTAAAGTAATCTTCTCCTCCAAGCCTTCGCGAGTATCCAGATATACCAGGATGCGAGCGAAAGTTTTGTTCCTTGACTCTAGGAAGGTTCGATCATGATCAAGATATGATCCCAGTGCATTCCCAATGTGCATGAAGACTTGCTCACTCCAGTACTGAAGGGGTAGTCTCGGCAAATGAACCCACAGTGGACCAGCTCCAATTTGTTCTCTCTCTGAGTCAAATAGAGGGCTCCATCTCTTTAACAGAACCGGCACCATCTCGATGTGCCAATACCTTACCAGTACCAAGTCTGTATAGTTCCCCTCTACGAAATGAAGGGAAAACAAGCCTCTGGGTAAGACTTGCACCTCAGGTAATTCCTTGAGAACCTCTCCCCAAATTTCCTTCACCCAAAGAGTGAGTCGGGTGGTCGAATATGCTCTCCCTCGAACATTCCCAACAAGTATGGTGTTCGCCATTTTGGCAGCTTCCCCAATAGCAGATGAATCGCCGAAGTGAATTGATATGTCCCTTGAGGTCGCTTTGACACACTTGGTCCTTTTCTTCCCAGTACGCGGAGCAGAAGGGTGATCCACTAATGGATCTGGGGAGCCTTCCAGATGAATTGATTTTGAAGATCTTACCCTGATAGCAGGGGCCTCAAAACATCCCGATGGCGAGTGAAGGGAGGCAAGGGGAGCAGCAGCTGCCGAAGTGGGAGGACTCGAAGATGAAGCAGCAAAGAAAGTTGTATTGTGTGGATGCAGGTCAAATGAAGGCGACGAGGGGATAACAGTCGAAAGAAAGCGAAGGGTCCCAGGTGACAGAGGGGGGAGGTCTAGGTCAGGAGGCTCCTGGGGGAAATTTCCGGTAGGGTGTTGAGAAGGACGGTGATTCGAAAGAGTAACCACCAGGGAAGTATGCGGCGACAGAATTGGAGGTCGACTAGGGCCAGCTTCTGAAGAAGTGAAATTAGGGCACCTGAAAATTACCTTTTCAGGATGCAGGTCGTCTAAATAGTCTACTGCCTCCTTCGTTTCCATAACATCACCCATTGTAGCAGTGGTCATCTTGAAAGCGACAGATGGACTTGAAAAACCAGGCGGGGTAACAGGCAGCAACAGGTTCGCGGTTAGAGAGCTTCAGGTGGAAGAGAGTGGGCAAGCTGAAACCCTAGCCAAAACCCTTACGGTCTATCGCGGAGCGTTCCATCCTTCGTTTAAGTGAAAAAAGGTCTGAGGTTATTATCAAGTGGATATGATTTTGATACTATGTGTGTATACTATGCCTATGTTTATCCTTTGGCAGGTAATCCTTAATGTATGAGTTTTATATATATATATATATATATATATATAATTAAAAAAAAAGAAAATTTTAACTATGATATTTATTTCCAATTTATAATAAAGGTTTGTAAAATGTAAAAAATATTTATTATAATACAATGGTTTAACTAAAAATATTTTAAAATTTTTTGGAAATTAAAATTTCTATCTAGTTAATAATTATTGATAGTTTAATTAAAATTTTAGAAGTCATATTTCAAAATAAACACACCTATAAATCAAAATGCTTGAAACCATTATTAAATGGATGATAAATGACTTAAAAACACTTTCTTTCTGATAAATCTCAGATTAGCCAAATTAAAATTATTTTAAGCTATTATTATTAATAATTAATTATAAAAAAAATTAATATATAAGTTAAATGTATAAGCATGGATTTAAAAGAGCATGTAACAATTTTTTTAACTATGAAAATTTACGTCAACTTTACTAATACCACATGCTCTAAAAAACTATTTGGCATTCATATAACATATTTCTAATTAATCAATTTTAATAAAAAAATAAATAGGAAATAACTACTTGTATAATAAACATGAACTTTTGATTTGGGATGCCTTACCATCTCTTACTCATATAACATATTTTTAATTAATCAATTTTAATCAAAAGATAGAAAAAAATAATTGTTTTCAAAATAAATCTAAACTTTTAATAAATATATTTTAGAATAGTATATAAAAATTAAATATGTATAGTCTACTCCATAATTGTTGATAATTAAATTAAAATTCTAAAAAAAATAAAATAAACATGAATATCTTTCCTAATAATTTTTAAACCTATATTAAAACATTTTCTTGAAAAACCACAATTAACCTTAAAGTTTTTCTTACACAATATATTTAATTTATTACTTCCCCACATATATATAATTGATAAATCTCATACACATATATATTTTTAGATTGTTTATATAATTTATTAATATATAGTTTATATATCGTAAAAATCATGTTTAAACAAAATGAACAAAATGAAATATATATCACAAATAATTCCATAAAAACTTGCATAGTGTGAGGAAAACTTGTAAACATCCCCTATCTCAAAATTCCTTTAATTTCAATACATTTGTTTCCATTTATTTTTCCTAAAGAGCTGAACCAATTAACCTATAACATTGAGATTTGAAAATAAAAAAAACGAAAAATATAATAAAAAATTATACTTTGGATTATAGATAGTGTTTTTGTGAGTAACCAACTTAATATATATGGAAAATATCAAATAATATACCTTCAACATGGTGCATGAGATTGATCACCATGTTAGTCTATTAAACCAATTTGACAGGTGTGGATGTTGACTTCTCGCAGATGTTGAGTTCTTGCAACTTGAATATATAGCGTTTATATATTAAAATAAAAATTTTCTTGTTTTTATAAATGGAAATTTATTTTTAAAATTAGAAATTTTAATGAAGTATATTAATTTTTAGTATATAAAGTGTAAATGTTTAATAATATTCTTGTAAAAGATTTTAATTTTAATTTTTTTATAAAGTATTTATAAGTGATTTTTAAAGTAATATAGTTTAATTCTATAAAATTTAAGTGAATTATTTTTAAGAAAAGTAAAAATTAATAAACTTTGTAATTAATATAGAGATAATATATCTATATATGGGATATTGTTTTTTATTATATATATGTGTGTGTGTATGGGGAATATTGTTTATTATTATTTTATGTTTTGTGAAGAGAAAATATTAAGTTGAATTATTAAAGTATTAAAATTTTTATTTCGTAAGTTTTAAGGGTTAGTTTGATTGGGGTAGTATTAATCACTAATGTATTTTTAATTAGAGATTATGGGTCAATCTTCCTTAAGGGTTAGGTTTTGCAGATGAACAAGTGTCATTTAAAAAAACCAAAACTTTTATTTAGATTGAGAACTTAACTATGTAAAGAATAATTATTTGTAAAACATTGTTTGATCATCTACAAAATATTCCAAAGTATTATTAGTAGTAGTTATTAATCAAAGGTTGAGAATTATCTCCAAAATAGTTAGCACTTTCATCCATTTTAACTAAATGGATTAATTAAAAATAAATGTCATATGAACAAGTGTCATGTGTAATTAGTAATGTTTTTTAGGCATGTATGTAAAGAATAATTGTTTGTTTCCATGGATGTAGTGGTCATCAACCACACTTTAAAAATAGTCAAAATTTTTATTTAGTTTGAGAATTTAACTATGTAAAGAATAATTATTTGAAAAAATATTGTTAGAATTTTATCCTCCAAAAAATGTTCCAAAATATTATTAGTAGTAGTCACAAATCAAAGGTTGAGAATTATCTCCAAAATAGTTATGGACTTTGACCCATTTAAATAAACTGATTAATTAAAAAGAAATGTCATATGAACAAGTGTCATGTGTAATGAATAATGTTTTTTTAGGCATCTGGTATTGATAATAGTTGGTATTGGCCCATAGTATTGTAACAAAGTGTAAGGCCCGTGTTATTGTAAAAAAATTATCTTTTTATGTGTGATTATTATTAGTATGTTGGACAATGGTTATAAACTGATCATCCAAGACAATGATATAACTAAATAAATAAATAAATTTTTGAATATATCTGGAAATTGTGAAGCTAGACATGCTAGAGTAAAAGATACTTCCCTAAATCTGAAGCAAATTAGATTTGAATAAAAATAGAAAATTCCTAAACAAATACACACACACACACACACACACACATATATATATTTTGGATTGGGGATAAATACCAAGAAAAGCGTTGTAGGGGGATAAAAACAAGCTTTTTAGGAAAAATTAGCATAGGCTAAAGGGGTAAGAGATCCTCGGAGGGGAAGATGCTGCGAAAGAAAAATCTGTGGAAAGAATAATATTAAAAAGGACATTATGCAGACTCAGTAGAGGTTATTGAGACTGACAGGCCATCTAAGCTCGGGGGATTAGAGGATGGTCCATGGTTGGGAGGATCAGTGTGGTCAAGGTCATAATTTATAGATCTATAACTGGTTAGAGGTTATTATAGAGTAAATTACTTCTTTTTCTTCTACAAAATAAAAAAATGATTTTAAGTTGAATGTTTTAGTTGGATAGTGAAATTTTAAAGTAGTATGAGACCTATCATTAATGAGTACCTAGTTTTGTTATGAAATTTCATCCGTAGTTAGTTTGATGATAGAAAAAGAAATCATATATTTGTGCAAATATCATGATGAACATATAGATTGTCTTGGATTTTTGTTAGTTTTGTTGCTATGATTTATAACTTGCAAATCTGGATCTAAATTGGTTACAATATCTAAACTTTACAGTATATTCTAGAATAGATGCAAAACTTATTTGACACATGAATACTCTTTAACAGAAATTACAATGCTCTATGCTGCATGTTTAGCTCTCATATTAAATACAAAATTTTTAGAGGCATAAATATTATTTTTCAAAATAATTGCAACATCTTTTAATGCATACCTAATATTCAGAATGAGAGAGAGTTTTCTTGATGCATGACTCATATTTCAGAAAAGTTGCGTAGTTCCTCAAGAGTGAATATAATTCAAAATGAAGACAAATATGATTAATTTACCTAGAGTAATGGCACGATTATATGATACACGTGTCTAGTAGGTATAAAAGAGTGTAAATTTATCCGAGTGCGAGTATGGAGTGGAGTTGGCTGGATTAACGGAGCAGGAAAACATTATATACCACCAAGAATTAAGCATAGGTGATTTGTATGGTGGACAGCTCTTCACCTTTATAGCTAGAAGCATGTACACCATTTTAGTGTAGTTTATTGCTCAAGTGGGAATTATCACCCTCAGGGGTAGTCTTGTTGGATTGAAACCCATACAAACAAAAAAGAAAATACTAATACTGAATCTGGCTATTGAAAAGAATTGAATAAGGGAGGAGGTAAAGTTTGATGGTTGAAGGTGAATAGGTAAGAGGGGAGAGTTGGAAAATAACATACTTATTGTAACAATTTAAGTAGGGGAGAAGTCGAAAAACACTGGGACAAGAGGGGAAGGTTTACAAAACCATGATACTCTAATTGGCTTGATGGGATTTTTGGGAAATGAATGAATTGGTTTATAAAGTACATCTGGAATCTTATAAATAAATAACTAAATTATTATTAGTAACAACAAATTCATTTTTCAAAGTGAACCAAACAATTGACCAGCTAGCAATTCAGATGTTCTTTTCACAACATTACCATTACAAAGAATCTTGGTGTAACACCCTCCTCTCAGGCCTACCCAAGCAACTAACCAGCTTGGGTAAACATAATTCGACAGGCTACTATGATCAGCTTTTACCTCCTAGGTGACCTAGAGGAAGTGGAATCGATGGAACATCACACACAATCATCCAACATTATCGATAGAACCCTCAGGAGACAAGTCAACCACTCAAACATCATGTCCATGGGTCCCACTATTGTTTTAGGCCCCTTATGCCATAGTCGCTCTCATGCTATAGGCAAGGGAGTCACCAACAACCTAAAGTCACTCTCACAGGCCTTCCTGCTAGCAACTATGGACCAACATTGCTAGTGTAATGCCAACAACCCCAGGATTTAAGCCACTTTTTCAAGCCCAAAGTCCATGCCACTACCCATAATGGAATGATAGCTTGAAATCAAGAAAAGTACAGGGATACAATGGAGCAAAAGCAATAAACTCAACAAGACCTTAACCAAAACCCTACTAGCCATGATAGGTATTTCATCAAACATATCATTGACAAGTAACCTACAAGTGTAAAAAATGTAATTAAGTGTATAGTTTCATACTTATTTAACAATCGCTATAAACCATTGTTCCCTCATGCCATTTTCTACATATTCATTTATTAGATCATAGACACATTATCCATTCATATACAAGTAAAAAAATGCTAAGATCCATCCATAGTTGTTGTCATAAAATGTTCATATAACCAACATAATAGGAAAAGGACCCAACCGAAGAATGGATGAGCCAAATATCTCTTCATCCATTCACCCCCATGCCATATTCCAAGCATGAATATGGGATCTCATAGAACACATCAATCAAAACTCATCCAAAGCTTCCAAAGGCCATCCACCTCATCTCATCAAACAATGATTCCACTTCACGGTCAGACATCACAAAACCATCATTAGATTGGTCACCATCCAAGCCTTCTATAGCTTCCATATCACTTTTCCAACCGAGGCTTCTAGAGCTGGTAACCCAACGCATAGCTTATACTGGGATTCCAGCACATTTTTCCAACCAACGCTTCCAAGACTAGTAACTCAACCCACCAAGAGCTTCCACAGTGTTTGTCCAACTATGGCTTCCAGGACTAGTAACTCAAACCAACCTGTTACAGGGCTTCTAGAGCTTTTGTTCAACCAGGCCTTCGAGGACTAATAACTCAACCCAAGCTAAGGAAACATGAAAACCAACCAAAAACAAACAATGAATGTAAACCCACAATCACCATGGCTATCCAGTTAATGCAAAGGCTAGGCAATCCACTTTCGAACTAGGAAATCCTCTACGCCAATGACGGGTAAAAAACAGGAAACCACATGCATATGTCATGCCTTCCAAAACTAGTGAAGAAATCATACATGCAACTTGGTTCCTGCAAGAAAATCTGATGTAGCTACCGATCCCAATGCTTCCTTTCACTTTCCAGCTTTTCCTTTACTTTCTTGCTCCAAGAATCCAAGTATGCCACACCCTTCAAGAGTGCTCCAAGAAAACTCTAATTATCCAAGAGCATGAGAGAGAGAGAATAATGAGAGAGAGCTCCAACAGTGAACTGAAAAAATGTTACTAATTGATCATCAGAAGCCTTTTTATGGATGAGGCCTATATTTTCTTTAGTTTTCATTACTTTCCTTCATTTTCATCCTCACATGCAACGCGTAACCTTTCATCTCCTTTTTCTCCTAGTTTCCATTATTTTCAAAAATAAATGTGCCAAAAATGATTTTTTTCCTTTGAAGGCCTTAGCCATTTCCTTTTCCAATTTCCTTAGCCATAAACAACCAAATTAACACCCCCTAGGATGTCTTTCCCAACATTTAGCTTGGAATAATTGTCCCATTCATCTGTGGTTATTGTTTTTAGCTTTTATTACATGAAATTTTCACCACAGATGTTACAGAACCCTCCCCCTTGGGGGACACCATCCTCAGTGTTCAATCAAAGATACCTCAACAACCTATTGAAAGAAGACATACTGCTCATGGATATTTATAGCACATCTCGATGCAGTGTTTACAATGAAATATCTACTCAAGATAAAAACATCATAACAACATGACGACATACCGCATGGTGGAACTTTATAACACAACTCATTACGATATTTACAATGATCATCCTGCTGAGTGCTAACTCATATAACATCATAGCGTCATGATCACATAATCACATGATAACATAATAACATGACACCCGTACCGCATAGTGGATCTTTATAACATAGCTCTTTACAATATTTACATCAATACACAGGTGTACATATAGAAACATCACCAAAATATAGATACCAAAACATATGCCAAATCATATACCAAAGAATATATCAAAACATATACTAAACACCATGTCTAAGCATATACCAAAACATCATATAGCATATATTAAACCATAATAAAGCATATACCAAACCACCATAAGGAAATACCAAACCACCATAAACAAATACCAAACCACCATGTCAAGTTTCTTTTCCTCAACTGGAAAACAAGGAAGGATACATAGCCTGCATTTGATCTGCCATCCCACATGTAGCTTCATGGGGCCCAAAGTGCTTCCATTGCACTGTAACTTGCTCGATTTCTTAGTTCCAAAGCATAAGCACCTTTTTCTACAATATACACTGAGGCTACAACTGGAATTCTCCATTTGGTTCCACTTGCAATACATACCATTCAATCACATTATCATCGCATTTAACATATTTCTTAAGCAATGATACATGTAAAACATCATGGACTTTCACTGTCAGAGGTAGTGCAAGTCGATAGGATACTGGTCCAATCATTTCAATGATACTGAAGGGTCCAAAAAACCACAGTGCCATCTTGGCACATAAGCCAATCAGCAAGGAGTTATTTTTTGGTTTGATGTGCAAGTACACCTGTTCCTCAACCTGGAACTCCTTGAATAACCTGTTCTTGTCAGAATAGTTTTTCTCCATATCTTGTGCTGCCTTAAGATTTTTCTTGATCACCTACATTTCCTATTCCATGTTTGCTAACATATTTGATCCAATCAATATCCTGCTAACCAGATCACTCCAACTGATGGGAGTGTCTGCACTCCACCCATACAATGCCTCAAAAGGACTCATCCTTAGTGACTCCCGCTAACCATTGTTATATGCGAACTCTATCAAGTGGAGATACTCTTCCCACTTCCGTTGTTGATGCATCACATACATCCTCAACATATCCTCCAGTATCTTGGTGACCCTCTCTATCTGTCCATCTGTTTACGGATGATAAGTTTTGTTGAAGGCCAACTCTGTGCCCAAACCTACAAATAACTCCTTCCAAAACTTGGAAGTGAACTTCACATCCCTGTCTGACACAGTCTTCTTTAGAACACCATATATTCTAACCACATCTATGATGAATACTTGTGCCACATCACTAACTGATAACATAGACTTCACCAGAATGAAGTGTGCAACCTTTGTTAGCCTGTCCACAATGACCATGATGGAATCATGTTGCTTCACTGTCTTCACAAACCATGTGATGAAGTCCATGGGAATTACGTTCCATTTCCATTCTTGAATCGTAATCGGTTATAGCACTCCACCTGGATGTTTACACTCTGCCTTCACTCACCACAAACTTTGCTACATCACTCTTCAGATTCGAGCAATAATAATACTTCTTCACCTTTGTCAGTGTCTTATGACAACTTGGGTGACTTTAATAAGGTTTCTAATGAGAATCCCTTCATATCACCTTCTTGAGCTCACTGCTATCTAATACATATGTCTTTTCTCGGAACCTAAGGAGTCCATATGTTGTAGGACGATAATCCACACCCTGTGCACCTGCACCTGCACTTGTAATTGTACCACTACACGTACCTGTACCTACAAATGTACTTGTACATGTACCTATACCTACACCTATACTTGTACATGTACCATGACCTGTACTTGTACTATCACCTTGCTGTAACCTGTGTGCAATCTCCATATACTTGACAACCTACTGTCCTGCTTGCAAGATCCTATCTTGTAAATCTATCCAATAGGAGCTCATAGTTTCCAAGTGATTTAGCTTTATCCATATACTAAGAGCATATTCCACTTTGTTCTTCACACCTTTGATGTACCTCATTTCGAAATCGAACTCGCTGATTATGGCCAACCATCTAGCCTGCCTAACATTCAGATTTGAATGGTCAAACAAGTATTTCAACCCAATGCAATCACTCATTCGTACAAACATCCTACCAAGAAGATAGTGTCTCCACATATTCAATGCATGTATAATCAGTGCTAGCTAAAGATAATGGGTGGGGTAGTTCTGCTCATGCTCATTTATTTTCTGGGACTCATAACATACTACCTATCCATCCTACATAAGGACTTGACCAAGCCCTCTCTTCCAAGAATCTTTGCATACCACAAACTTTTTGTCTAGACCTACAATCTATAACACTAGTGCATGTGTCAACAATTACTTAATTTTCTCAATGTTAACTTCACACTCCTTTGTCCATTCGAAATTCTTACCTTTCCTTTGTAATGATGTAATGGGATAAGCAATCTATGAGAAGTTCCTAATGAACCTCCTATAATAGCCTGCCATACCCATGAAATATCTCACCTCATTCACATTCTTTAGGAGCTACCCACTCAATGATGGCCCTTATCTTCTCTGGATCTACTGCAATTTTCCTTGGAGACAACATGTCCCAAGTGGTGCACCTCAGTCTGAAAGAAACTAAGCTTGTTGAGCTTATAACACAACTAATTTCTCTCTCAACAACCTCCATAATGTTTCTAAATGCTTGGATTTCACTTTCGCATTTTTAGAATATACCAGTATATCATCAATGAAAACAATAACAAACTTATCCAAATATGGACACAACACACTATTCATTAAACACATGACCGTAGCTGGAGCATTAATTAATCCTAATGGAAGAACAATAAACTCATAATGCCCATACCGGGTCCTGAATGTAGTCTTTTAAATGTCCTCCTCTTTGATGTGTACCTGATGGTATCCAGATCTCAAGTCAATCTTCGAGAATGTTGTTGCTCCCTTTAGAAGATCGAACAAGTCATCAAACCTCGAAAAAAGGTACCTATTTTGGATGGTCACTTTGTTCAACTATTTGTAATTAATGCATAATACCAGTGCACCCCAAGGTGATACACTTGGCCTAATGTATCACTTGTCCAAATTTTCCTTCAGCTGCAACTTTAACTCAACCAGCTCAGGTGTGCTCATCCTGTAAGGTGCTTTCAATGTTGGAGTTGCCCCTGACACTAACTCAATAGAAAAGTCTACCTCCATGTGAGGTGGGAACTCTGTAATGTCCTCAAGAAATACATCCTGAAACTACTGCAATACTAGATACTTGTTCAACACATCCACATCCTCAACCTCATTACCCTTATCACTAGAAATGTGTACTGCAAATAGCTTGCACTCCTTCCTGCAGCTATGCTTTTTTTGCATAGATGTCACCATCCTAACTGATGTAGCCTTCTTCTTACCATTTAATATTCTTGGTTCTCCATTTTCATCAGCACACTCAATAGCTTTATCATAGTAGTCAACCTTAGTTCTATGTAGATACAACCAATCCATGCCCAAAAACATATTGTATGAACCCAATGGTAATACATTCAAATGTGTTGTTGTAGGCATACCATTTAAATCAAATTCACAAACTCCTACCCAATGACACACTCACTTCTTTGTACCTATAGCCAACTGCACTAACCAAGACCCTGCATGAAACTCCTTATTCAAACCACACTTATCCACTAATTCAGGACTAACATAGCTATAATTAGATTCAGGGCCAATCAAAATAGAAATAACTTGATCACAAAGCTTACCGTCCATCTCAATGATAGATTCCTAGTGTTTTTCCTACCTATTGTCCACGGGTGCATAGATACATGGAATACTCTAACTAACATGCCCAATAGTCTGCACCTCCTGTGCACTGTATATCTGAGGCCGACCACCCTGATTCTGTGGATAATATCTCCTGCAATAATCTTTGCCACAAATCCAACACTCTATAGGCTTCCATCCTCCATCCATATTCCTTTTTTCAAATCAATATCCCTGTCCTCTATCTAACACATTGAACCTCTTAGGTGCTACAAGACTCTCCTTGTTATTTGTACCCTGTGGCCTTTCTAACTCTTTATCCCATTTTCCTTTGTTCTTTATATACCTCTCTAGCTTGACTTAGTGTTAGTGTTATGCCTCAATTGTTCATAACAATGCTTTCAATCCTATCTTTGAATGCAATGGGTAGTTTACTAATGAATCTCTGACTCTTACCCTTCTCCTCCTTGAGGTAAGGTACATACCTCAATAGGTCCAAGAAATTACTAGTGTACTCATCATCTTTCATGGATCCCATCTTTAGTTCATACAATTATTTTTCCTTTCATCAAAGTACCTCTCTGACAGATAATTTTTCTTGAATAACTGTACAAATTCACTCCAAGTCATTTTCTTCCTCAAATGAAACATGTGACCTCTCACCTACTTTTTCTCCTAATTTCCATTATTTTCATAAATAAATGTGCCAAAAATTCCTCTTTGCCTTTTAATGCCTTATTCATTGCCTTTTCCAATTTCCTTATCCATAAACAACCAAATGAACACCCCTTAAGATGTCTTGCCCAACATTTAGCTTGGAAAAAATGTCCCATTTGTCCCTATTTATTGTTTTTAACTTTTATTATGTGGAATTTTCACCAGGGATGTTACGCCTGTATCTAGCAACATCTTGGCTTATGTTTTTTATCAGTATGACATTACTAAGACATATGAATTAAGTGCAGTAGCTTTACACGTGTTGTATAATTGTAACCAAACTCATAATATGCCATCGTTATGGTAAAAATGTTACTGGGGAAACATGCCTTAAGTATGGAAGTAGTATACATTCTATATAAATGTACCCAAATTACTACTACACCTACACGACAATAGAACCATTGTTGGAAAAACATGTTGTGAGTACAAGGATATTGGACATTCGGTATGATAAGAAGAATTGAAGAACAAATTATAAAGAAAACTCTAGTCATAAAATTTTAAGCATCACAATACATCAACATAATATCACTTAACTCTCTAACATGACAATACACAAAGTTTATGCATACATTAAGTGTTTGTACATAACATCACAACAGACCACAACTGCCTAACTAAAACTCTGAGGATGAGGAGAATGTAATATAGAAACCAAATCTAGGAGTTGATAACCATGCTATTAGATGCAGTAAAGAGATTAAAGTCATACCAAAGTGAGATATACATTAACAAAATTGATATGATGAAAAGGAAAACAACTATTTAGTTTTAAATGACACCAGGGAGATAACCACCCAAAATTCACATACAATATTGAGAAGGAAAAACTAAAATATTGCCCTGCTCAGAGGCGTTGTTACAAACATTGGCATTAGGAAAAAAAAATATAACCAACAGGGATTTCACAGCCCAGATGAGGAACTATGGTCGACGCATGAGTGACAAGCCATGGCTATTAAACAATAGTGAATCAAATCTAGGCCTACTTGACTCTTCCATAAGGATTGTAGAGTACACAAGTACAAGTTTCTATAATAAACTTAAGGGCTATTCCAGATTGTAGTGATTTGGTCGCACAAGAGGAGAGCTCAAAGTAAACAACTTGAACATAGATGAATGCTCTGTCAGAGAACCCTCGTCCATGACCACAATACACATGAACCAGAAATGGGGGAAACAATGGCATTACCTGTGCCAAAACCCCAACAAAAACAAATACATTAGCAATTTCAACCTCCTCACAGTGAATAAGGTACATAGGAAAATGAGAAAGGAACCATATTTGAATAGCATTACTAGTGTAATGGCCGCCAGACTAAAACTTTGTGTAGGTCCAACCTATGAATAAAAAAAAAGAAAACAAAACCATGTAACTCAGCAAAACATTAGAAAACTTAGGAGGAATTTGGGGAAAGCACTGGTTAAGCCCTACACCGAGGGAAAAATGTGCTTATTGAATTTGCAAGGTGGTAAAGGGTGCCTCCTTGGTAGAGTTCTAGATTTTGGGGTCGCCCTGGCCGAATTGAAGCCAGACCTGCACACAAAATTTTCAGGGAGGAACAACCAATTAGAGTGTTGATTTGAATGCAGGGAAGATGAATTATTAACTCAGAAAATCAATACAAGCTTACTTGATGCAATATTGCCGGTACAAGTGTGGTTACTGTGCATAGTCTGTGTGTAGTTTGTGTTATATATAAACATACCATATCTAGGTTGGATCCATCTCTCTCTCTCTCTCTCTCACACACACACACACTCTACTCTCTTAGTCACTCTCTCTCCATCTCTCTCCTATCATTGTCTATCTCTCTCAACCTTTCTATATTTATGCATTGCTTCTTCCCTTCCCCTTTCTCCCCTCCCTATCCCTTCTCTCTCTCTCAGTCCTCTCCCTTTTCCTTCCTCTCTCTCCCTTTCTCTCCCACCTCCCTTTGTCTCAACCCCCATCTCGCTCTCTCTCTCTCTCTCTCTCTCTCTCTCTCTCTCTCTCTCTATGCACCCTCCAACTCTGTCACTATCTCCCTCCCTATCTTCTTCTCCTTCTCTCCCCTTCTTGCCCCCTCCTCCTCCGTGTCTCACCCCCACCATCTCTTTCTCTCTCCCCACCTCGTCACTCCCTCTCTCTCTCTCCAACTCTATCTCTCTATTTATTTGTTCTTCCCTCGCTCTCTCCCCCTCCCCTCTAACTCCATGTTTCTCTCCTCCCCTCTCTCCTCTCTCGTACTTCCTCTCTCTCCCCTTCTCTTCCACCTCTATTTGTCTCCCCCTTTCTCTCTCTATTTACCCTCCAACTATGTCACTATCTCGCTCCCTCTCTCTTTCTGACTTTTCCCCTCTCTCCCCCCTCTATCTCTATGTCTCCCTTTCTCTCCCTCCCTCTCTCTCGCCTCTCCAACTCGTGTTACCTCCTCTCCTCTCTCCCTCACTCTTTATTTGCATCTCTCCCTTGTCACTCCCGCTCTTTCTCTACCTCTATCTCTATATTTCATTGTTCTTCCATCCCTCTCTCCCCTCCTCTAACTCCATCTCTCTCCCCCCTTCTTCCTTCTCCCCCTCTCTCTCTACTCCCCATCACTTTGTCTCTCCCTTTCTACCCTCCAGTTGTGTCATGAACTCCCTCTCTTTATCCTTCTCTCTCCCCCCTAGCCTTTCCACAATATAATGCATGTGGATAATGACATTACATATATATGTCTTAATTTATTAATATGGTTGTAGTATTTATACATGATTTTTAGATATTTGTGTAGTGATTTTTTATTCTTGACAATTGTTGGAAAACCATCCAAAAATAAAATATTTGAAAATAACTTGTAAAGTTTTATGCTCCAACTTTAAAATTATATTCATATTCTTAGTCCAAAAATATCTATCAAATTGAAATGAATTTGAGTTATTTTCCAACGAATTAGAGCTATTTTATCAACAAAATTGAGTTATTTGAAGTATTTTTTTTTTAAGAAATCCTGTACATCAAACAAACTATGTTCTCTCTTTGTTTCAACGCTACCCGTCCCCACCTTCTACAAATGCTTTCAATTATTCAACCATTTCCACAGCTGCCTTTTTGTTTTCTTCATTTGATTATTGTAGGGCATATAACACTTCCTTTGAGTAATTTTCCAATCTATTATTCTCACAGGCCATGTTATGTACATCGACTTTCATCTGATTTATTCCCTCGTATATTTTGATAACATCATCATTCTACTCAATTCATTCTCCTATATATTTTATCAATTTCATCACTATGTTTGGTCCACTTCCTCATAAATTTCGTTTCATTATATTTAATCAATGACCTGATATAATGCATCTGGTTGAACCAACCTTTAGTGTTGACTCAATCAGTTTGGTATCATCGTTACTATGACATCATTAATGATCTGATGCATTATGTCAATTCTAATTTGATTACCACGTACCTGCTTCACATTCAAAGCCAAAAAAAATTCTTCAGAATTTCCCTATAATTTATTTCTAAGTATAACAAATTCACCCTATTATAACTTTACAGCTATGCATATGATGATTGAAACCCGCATATACTATTACTCTTGATGAGACCTCCATCATACATATTAAAAATTCCTCAATCAGCATCGTGTGGAATTGATTGCGAAAATGTGAAGTTAGTTATTGTGATGGAAAATTGTTGCCCAAGATTATTAATGGCAATGCATTGAATATTAAAGATATCCGTCTCAGAATTCATTGTCTTATTTACAATGCGTGGAAAAATGTTTCAGTACTTTAGGATTCTGTGACTACGTGGTGACCCGGTGGGTAAGGGGTGACAGACGGGAATCTTTATGTCGATTGGTGATTCTCCGAATATTTGAGAATCGGACGGATATGGGTGCGGTTAAGAAATTGATGGCGCCCATGTCTGTCTGATTCCGGAATATTCAGGGAATCAGTAATCCACTTAAGCTCAAGTGTGGCGAAAAAATAACTTACACTACCTTTCCAAACATGTCATACAATGCAAGGTGTGGATCTCTAATTTACAATGAGATATAATTTTTCTATGAAATCTGAAAAATTCACATTTCTATAATTTTTAAGCATGGCCACATTTAAAGTATTAACAAGAATTGTATTTTCCTCTCTTGCAATGACCTTTATGAAGGATGCTTCCTCAAAAGGAAGCTTAGTTGTAGACTAAAGACCTTTGGCTTCAATTAACCATCCAGATCATTTTGGATTTAGCGAGAATTGTATTTTCCTTTCTTGCAACGATCTTTGTGAAGGATGTTCCCTTGAAAGGAATCTTAGCTATAGACTAAAGACCTTTGGCTTCAATTAACCATCCGGATCAGTTTGGATTCAGCGCCATGCAAAACCGTTCTCTTGAAGATCGCCAAAAGTTTGTGGGACGGACATCAAACATTCAATGGAATGTGTGTCTAAAAAAAACAAATTTTAAGACAGTATTTCAATTAGAACTAGTCAATGTTTATACAAACTTGGGTAAGCACAAAGTTTGCAACATATTACATAGGATTTGTTTAGACCTTTGGTCCTTGGGAGAAAGTGAGAAGGGTATCACCTTTGGATATTCTTGGACTATAATATGAAACTATCCTACGGTTGGAGCATAAAACTTACTAAAGAGTTGAGGTAGGAGTGGAAAGTAAAAGACGAGTGAAATCCTATTGAACTTATGCTCTTAACTAGTCTAGATTTCCAATGGTGCATAGTGGAAACTTAGCAACATTGAAATAAGAATGAACATCTTTTGATACAAGTGAACATAACACCAAAGAAGTCACCTCTTAGTATAAGTGATATTAAGGCCCTACATTTCTCTGGAGGAATGAATGATTGCATAAATATTGACCAATGTGTTGTCATTGATGTTAAAGGATATCTTGTAGAGTTATTGTTGTATCAGTGCATGTGTTATTATTATTGATTGATTTAGAAGGTAGCTTGGTGTTTAAGAATATTCAATAGCCCTCCTTTTGCAAATAATGTGAGTCTGTAAGTGATGAGAATCTACTTAATGGGTTCCAAGGGCAAGGAAAGAAAAAGGGATCATACCCCAAATTACTTAGGAGTAACCTTGAATTTTGGGTGCACGAAGATAATCCTTGAATTTGGTAAGATTTGAGCAGGTTGGAAGGCAATCATATATGGATCTCATGACAACAACAAATCAATGGTTTGTGGGCCCCCCGAGTTACATGGGAGTTTATCCCCACCAACATGTTAGTGAATGCACAAGTTTGAAAGTGGATCATGCAACCCATGAAATCCAAAAATGCACATTGAGTGCATCACCACCAAGTGGCCAATAGTTAAAAAGGAGGGTCCATAATTTGGACCCATTTGGAACCATGAATGGTTTCGATTCACCAATCAATAGAGAAGAAGGAGAGTATGGCCCCCTTCCCCAGGTACAAAACTATTATGGGGAAGAAGGGTTTGCAAAACTAGTTGTGTTCACAAACATGGTTTTGCGATCAAATGGGCCGCACAACGTAGGTTTCCATACAAAGAACAGGTGGAGTAGTGTTGGTACACATTTGGCATATAGGTGAATGCCAGGTGGCATACACATAGAGGTGATATCGCCATTGAATCTCAGTGTCTTTGGAGTATTCAAATAATAGTCCTTTTCCAACAACGAGATTCAAAGGTCAATATAAGTGGTACATTGGATAGGATCAATAAGGTGGCATGATAGGTGGATAGTGACATTGCAGTTGTGATGACCTAGGCCTACATGGTAGGTGAGATGTGGCATATTGTTTTGGCATTTTTGGGTGGCCAAGCGGCCCTATTCTAAGTGACACATGGCAATGATGTGGCATTAGTGGTGGAAGAGAGTGATGTGGCATACGACATCGCATGATAGGTGGCTGAGTGAATAGTGTAAGTATTGAATGCAAAATCAATGGCTGAGATCATCATTGAATGAAAACAAGCATAGAGCTTAATTTACCATCCTACACATCATAGATATGATGGGAGAGTAAGATCTAATCTGACGACCTAAATCAACATTGGATGCAAACATGCACGAAGATTAATGTGTAGTTTTCCACCACATGATGGATCCAATCATGGATAAAGTTTCAATCCAACGATTTAGATTCACATTAGGAGCGCAACATGTGTGAAGGTTAAAAATTTCTTATGTGGATGATGGATCCAATTGGTTGATAATGACTTGATCCAATGGCTTAGATTTACATCAGGCTCTCTACACACATGAAGTTTATGGAAGGGATTGGGTGCAATGGATTCAAGGGAAATGAGATACGGAAACACACATGGCAGAAGGTGGTAATGATTTGGCTTAGGAGATGATGTGACAACTAGAGGGTGGTGACACATGGCACTTATTTTTTTCACTCTTCAGTGGTGAAATGAGAATTTGGCATATGACATACGGCATGTAATAGGGAAAGCAATGTGGAAAAAATACAAGCGGAAAGGATTGATTGGTGCATGGGAAATCAACGTGGTAGATTCTAATGTCTTGGGATTCATGTTTGGAAGAATTTATACAATGGTTATTGGTTTCAACCCATTTAGTTTAAGTCATCAATTTCAAGTCCTCGATCATATGAATCAAGGGTTGAGATCAAAATTTGGTGTCTCTGATGTAAAAATTCAGTTAAAACCCAATGGGAGAAATTTGGTGTTTTAGGCACCAAAATAAGATACAGGTTGAATATAAAGGATGTTTGAATACAAATCATGGCGGTCTCTATGACTATAAAATAAAATAAGATGATATGAGAAGACGCATTCTCATGCAGATTAATGAGTGAAATTGTCATGGATGAGCGAAGCATTTGAGGTTAATTGACAATACCATAGGTGAAAAACATTGTTTCAGTACCCATGGTAATAAGCGTGGTAGGCTATAAAGAAAAATTAACAAGAAAGAACTCAGTGGTGCAGGTACATGGACAATGGTTCAAATCAGAAAAATTAAAGGAACACATTGTTAGAAGTACAAATTTGAGCACCTATTTAATTTTGTTCTTGCAGTAAAAGAATGCACTGGTGCAAAGGGAACACGAATCTTAAGATGAAATAAGAAATGTTTCTAAATTTAAAATTAAGAAAGAAAAGATTAAGGGAAGGTAATTGAGTCTATGCGCATGAAAAGATCAGGAAACCTGTAATAGGCTAAGAGAAGGAGGCACCCATCCCCTGATTTACAAGCACCCAAATCAGTGGATGGGTGCTTGAAAATCAATGAATGGGTGTGATCTTGATAGTTTCTTTGATGCAATGAAGAAACCCAAAATAAAGTACAAAAGGAAGAAATATTTTGAATTAGATAAGCAATCCATAAAATAAGAAGACCTTGATGAGAAGATAAATTTTAGAGGGAAACTTATCTATGCTCTAGAGGAGATTAAGAGGCCCACAGTAACAAATTAGAGATAGAAGGATTTTTTGTAGGAATATTAGGACAAGGATTAGGATTTTGATCAATGCAAGAAAAAAAAATTATCCTAAAGACTCAGTAATAAGAAGTCAAAAGAGTAAATGAAATGGTGACTAACTAACTGAATGAAAGAGAAGGTCATTGTGTGAAACTAGAATCTAAGATTGTTTCACTATGAAATGATCTAGAAAAGGCTAAAGATCTAAATCTAATTTGAACTTTCATAAGAGTACCAAAATCATAGATGGTATTCTCAGCAATCAAAGATCTCCTCTCATCAAGAATGGCTTGGGCTATGAAGGAAACTTAAGCACCAAAAAAAAATGAAAAAAAAAAAACCAATCAGTTATGTTAAAATAGTCAAAGGACATAACAACATTATAACCAAATTAAGGAAATGGTAAAAAATAGTAGAAGCTAAGAAGGAAAAATTATAGCAATGCAATTCAAGAGTAGCAAATGAACATGTATAGTAGTAGCCATAAAAATCAAGTAAAAAATTAGCAGCACAAAAGAAGAGAAAAGGGAAACGTTATAACTCAACATCAACAAAGGAAAGTTTAAAATAGTAATTAGAACAACCACAAAGATCAAGTGATAAATCAGCAAATACCTCGTATCTCTCATAGAAAAATCCGTCAAAGAATTAGAAGCTTCCTTTCTCAAAGGAAAAGTACCGCATATATCAAATATTTTTCTTGCAATAATTTTGGACATAATGTAATATATTGTATATATTATGCAAGAAATAATAATATGATAAGCAATGGAAGAAAGAGAGCATATAAGATCTCAAGAAATGAATGTGTGAGTAAAAAATCTAGAAGTTATAATAAGAATGTCATCAAAAATCACAATCTTTACCCCATTCTTAGATATTGTTGAATGCTACATATGTAACTATTTTGGCAGGAGGAAAAATATTATAGAAGTAATTTGTTAGAGCCTTTAAAGAAACCCAAACAAAAGGAAATTACTTAGATAAAGAAAAATAAATTAGAAGAAAATGGTATTAACATACATTAAAATACAAAAACATGAAAAGGAAAGCAAGAACAACAAGGGAAATGTAACTTAGTTTTGTATGCTCAAGATACAAATAATTAGTAGTGTACAGAGATTTATTTCTTTCATCATATGATAGGGGATAAAATTAGATTTCTCTCCCTAAATGAGGTCAATGATGGTGATGTTATTCTTAGGATGTTACGTCAACCAAAGCAATGGAAAAATAAAAGGTTACCCTTAATAATAAAAGGACTAATGCTAGCAATGTTATACTTTTTAAAGGTTTAAATAAAAACATCACAGTTGTAAGGCAAAAGGTTGATAGAGGACATGAAACCACATTCAACCCTGGAGGTTGTAGAATTAGGAAGGAAGACTCTATACAATTAGTGGAAAAAGGAATCAGGAATCTATATAACGTATATAAGTTGAAAGGAAGTAAAGATAACAATAAAAGATTGAAGGAAATCCCTTCTTCACTTTATCAATAAAAGAGGTATACCCAATTGTAGTCCATCAAACCATGTCCTATACACGAGGTGCATTATAAAAGACAGAAAAGTTGTCCACATTAGTATACTTGCCAAACAGAGGAAATTAATTAATAGATATAAGTACAACCTCAGGTGAGAGAAGAAATGAAAGGAGTCACCAGGGAGGTGGAAGCTACAATAAAAAATACGTCAGATTATAGATTATATATTTCATATTCAAACAAGGACAACTAAAATGAATTTGATTTGGATGAATGAACAAGTCAGTAGAGTCAAGACGAATCCCAAAAACTCATTGTTCATCTAAATAGTACAAATTGTAGAAGATAATATATAAAGGAAGAAGGAGAAAGTACTACTTCTAGGTCCTTCATTTTTTTTATAGCAGTTTTGGAAACATTTGGTTAAAGTTTTGGTTGGAAAATGGTCACAGAAAATATCATCGGAAAAGGTGAGATAAATGGTCAAAGTAACAAGATGTCGAGAACAATTAGAAAGAAGCAGAAAAGGAGGTTAAAATCAGTTACCTTGGAATTTTCAGAAGCCGCGAAAGAAGGATAGGCACGATGCAATTTGAAATAATCAAAGGAGATAAGGACCAAAACACCCATATTTTTTCAAAGTGGACTAGATCAAGTGAGGGGGATCATGGCACTATAAGGAAAAGACCCTATAGCGAAGGTTTTTGTGGAAGCCCGTATAAAAATAGCCCAAAAATTCGTTTGTAGTGGAGGTCACTAGCAAAGGTGTGTGGGAGGATGCTTTTGCAGATGGTTTTTTAATGATGCATCTATAATATACAAATTCAACGGTGCTTTACTATACATATCAACATTGGTGCTTAACAGAACATTGTGTACCCTGGTAGATTTATTTTTTTAAAACCAAAAAATTGGTGCTCTAAATAACAAGGAGCACTGGTGCATATACTACTCGATAAGGCCAAAAAAAGGGCTAAATTTAAAAAAAATGTTGGTTTTAAAATTCATTTTTCTTAATTTCGTGCTATGTTGTGACGATGAACCAATGGTAAACCAGTATTATAACACCCCAGTGTGCACACAATATACCACACAATGGTGTTTCCACTAATCGACAACGTCAGATAAAGATTAAATTTAAAAATTATTAGTGCTATATCCACGTGCAACACCTGTGCCCTTGTTGTAGTAAAATTACCTGGTGTATACTTAGAAAGAGCACTGCTATAGGTTTTTAATTTTTTTAAAAACATGGTGCTATATTCCAACTAAGCACTGATATTGATCATATATTAAAACACCCCAGTCCATCTTAGAAAGAGCACCACTAGGGGATTTTTAAAATGCAGTGCTATATTCCCACAGAGCACTGGTGCTGTTAATTATTTAAAATGGCCTGGTGCATCTTAAAAAGAGCACCACTATAGGGTTTTTAATTTCGAAAAAAGTTTGGTGCTATCTTATTATGAAGAATCGGTGTTACTAATGTATAAAAATTCCCCCGTGCATTTGCGAAAGAGCATCGCTAGGTAGGTTTTAATTTAAAAAAAATGTGGTGCTATAGTCCAACAAAGCACTGTTAGGTGGGTTATAATTCTTTAAAAATGTGGTGCTATAGTCCAACAAAGAACCGGTGCAGTGCATGTATGAATGCCATTGTGCTACTTAACATGAGCACCACTATAGGGTTTTTAATTTAAAAAAAATGGTGCTCTTGGATATTTTACGCACTGTTGAGTTTATAATAATGCACCGAAATGGGGTTAAATAAAAGAAAACCTACCTATAGTAAATTACATTTTTACCATCTATAGTGTTGTAGAGCTCTAAAGAACTGGTGCCACTCTTTCCTCACGCAAGCGCCCTGTCGTCGGTGCTTCTCTTGCTCACCATCCTTCTATACCGTGCTTAGTGTGTGGTTTTCCAATTTTATCAAATGGTGGTGAAATTTGCGTTTCTCAATCACGCGTCAACAATGCCTCCCTGATGACCAAATGTCTAGGTAATTTCTATGTTTCTCTCTAACTTGATTTTTTACCAGACTAGAATTGTAAAATAGGTAAAAAAATCCACAGTTTTTTATTTTTTTCCTGCGCATTGTGTTCAAAAACTTCGAATCACACCAATATCAGTGCACCATGTAAATTTATAAGGTGCACCATAGTTGGGTACACACCGCAAAAAGCTATAAATTGTATTTGGGTGCGTACATTTTTTGGTTACACTTGGTGCATTTATATTTACCAAACGTATCACACATATAATATTAATTTTTTTTTACTCTGTGCATTTGATAACCTGAACGTTTTGTATCAGTGCAAAAATGTTATAAGTGTGTTTTGCTACATAAGTTTATCATGATGCACCACACCACGATGAAAATGTATGTATGTGAATCAAAAGCAGTGCATCATACATATCGATGTATTATTTCCAGTGTTGTTATGTTCGATAGTGCAATGAAGCCAATGCATTACTATTTTTTTGGCATAATGGGCATTTTTTTTCCTTTTAGTTAAAAGTTATGTTAACATATTTATATATACATTTTTCATTTAATAAAAAATAAATATGATTTATGTATGAGTATGATATGGTATTTTTGTATATATAAAATAGTATATATAGTGCAAAACTTAATATACATGTATGGATCTATGCTAATTTTATATATAAACACACCATATCTAGGTTGGATCCATCTCTTTCTCTCTCTCTCTCTCTCACACACACACACACTCAACTCTCTTAGTCACTCTCTCTCCATCTCTCTCTTATCATTGTATCTCTCTCTCAACCTTTCTATATTTATGCATTTCTTCTTCCCTTCCCCTTTCTCCCCTCCCTATCTCCTTCTCTCTCTTAGTCCTCTCCCTTTTCCTTCCTCTCTCTCCCTTTCTCTCCCACCTCCCTTTGTCTCTCCCCCCTCTCTCTCTCTCTCTCTCTCTCTCTCTCTCTCTCTCTATGCACCCTCCAACTCTATCACTATCTCCCTCCCTATCTCCTTCTCCTTCTCTCCCCTTCTCTGCCCCCTGCTCCTCCGTGTCTCACCCCCCATCTCTCTCTCTCTCTCCCCACCTTGTCACTCCCTCTCTCTCTCCAACTCTATCTCTCTATTTCTTTTTTCTTCCCTCTCTCTCTCCGCCTCCCCTCTAACTCCATCTCTCTCTCCCCCCCTCTCTCCTCTATCGTACTTCCTCTCTCTCTCCTTCCCTTCCACCTCTGTTTGTCTCCCCCCCATCTCTCTTTGTTTACCCTCAAACTATGTCAGTATCTTGCTCCCTCTCTCTTTCTGAATTTTCCCCTCTCTCCCCCCTTTATCTCTGTCACTCCCTTTCTTTCCCTCCCTCTCTCTCGCCTCTCCAACTCGTGTTCCCTCCTATCCTCTCTCCCTCACTCTCTATATGCATCTCTCCCTTGTCACTCCCTCTCTTTCTCTACCTCTATCTCTATATTTCATTGTTCTCCCATCTCTCTCTCCCCTCCTCTAACTCCATCTCTCTCCCCCCTTCTTCCTTCTCTCCCTCTCCTCCTCTCACACCTCCCTCTCTCCCTCTCTCTCTACTCCCCATCACTTTATCTTTCCCTTTCTACCCTCTAGTTGTGTCACGAACTCCCTCTCTTTATCCTTCTCTCTCCCCCCTAGCCTTTCCTCAATATAATGCATGTGGATAATTACTTTACATATATATGTCTTAATTTATTAATATGGTTGTAGTATTTATACATGTTTTTTAGATATTTGTGTAGGGATTTATTATTATTGACAGTTATAGGAAAACCATCCAAAAATAAAATATTTGAAAATAACTTGTACAGTTTTATGCTCCAACTTTAAAATTATCTTCATATTCTAGTCCAAAAATATCTATCAAATTGAAATGAATATGAGTTATTTTCCCAACAAATTAGAGCTATTTTATCAACAAAATTGAGTTATTTGATGTATTTTTTTAGAAATCCTTTACATCGAACAAACCATGTTCTCTCTTTGTTTCAACCCTACCTGTCACGCCCCCAGGTTGGCCGTAGTCTTTCAATCGCTCTTAGCGAGGTGCGACACCACCGAACACTTTCTTTTCACCACTACTTATGTTCATGGACTACGCCTAACCACTTGTCCTACTTAGTTTGTGTTTCTCAACCAAGTAATTATTATGTTTCCTTTATACCAATGAACACCCATACACATTCATTATCAACAACAATTATAAACAAAGAACACAATTGCATAGTATAAAGGGAGGGGCAACTCCCTGAACAATGAGTATTCCTGAATACAATATATTATACAATCTTTCAATGTTACAAAGCTTTACAAGTATACTTGGAAACACCAAGTTTCATACTTAGCCAATTTGCAACTTGTCACACCTTCGTGTGCCAACCAAAGTTCCTTGCCCAAGCTGGGCGGGCACGCCCTCACACGAGCTGCCTACTGTACTTCACAATCGAACCTTGTGCACAATGGGCAGGCAACTCCACCAAGTCACCAAGACACCCTCGTTTCTCCTTCACACGGTGGTCTCACCAAAACTCCACCGCGTTATGTTTGCACGCTGGACAGGTGACTCACCTGAGTCTCCACCCGCGCTCCTTCACCGAATGATGGGCACTCCTTGCCCACTTCTTCCACTCAATACACTTTTATGCGATGTTCCCGTGCGGCCTCGCCCAAGTTTGGGCGCATAGAGCTGCGCCAATCTTCGCTGCGGCTTCACTTCTCACTTCGCACCTTTCTTTGTATCCATGATGAACGATCAAGTTCGTTGGTTGATCGATGTCCAAATGCCTCCGCTTCACACACAATATATACGCTATGTGGAGCGGTCGTGCCACCCCTCGTCCGACCTTTGTTTTATGTCAAACCAACACCTTTGTTTTCTTTCCATTTGGTCTGCCCATCGGCCAACACTCCAAACAACAATTTTTACCGTCGGATCCTTAAGGATGAACGCCCTCGCTCGTTCACCATATAAACATGGTCCATCGTCATACTTTCGCACGCATGCCTCCAAGTATTTTTTCGCTGCCGTGTTCTATTCATTCGTGCGCACTTTTTCTCATCCAATTGTAGCACTTCACGTTTTAGTTATGCCAAGGACCGTAGGTCCTTACATCCTCCTCCGCCTAAAGTCGTTTTCGTCCTCGACAACATCCCATCGTAGTAGCCATCCACCAATATTTTCATATCTGAATAGTCTTATCCATGATATCAATTCCTCCACATACTTGAAACATCCCTGCAACATATGTAGAACCACCATCTCCATCATGTGTCGTCCCTCCGTGTAGTTTGCCTACCAAGATACTCCACCTGATTTTGTCTACACAAACATCAGCTCACACGGATCCAACTCATGTTGACACACCTCTGCACACTGGTACCCCTCATGACTCAAGCTAGTTGGGTTGCTAATCCAACCATATGCCCAAACCACAAGAATGCACATCCTTATGCCATCATCAGTATTTCCTTGACTTCTGCTACATCTCAGACTCATCAAGTCTGCTCAACATCCCATGCTCAGGTCCATGGAAACTCCATCCCATCTACAACATGTTCGGTCCATGGTCTTGTTGTACAAGGAGTGTACAACCTCTCCATCGGATCATACAAAACACCTACATGTCACATCAACATCTGCACAACATCTCTGCCTCGGCACTTCATAAAATGTCCATGAATGACACCTCTATACATGCTCCTGCATCATGTCCCTGCATAACTCATGCTCCATGTCTCCAACCTGATGTCCATGACTCTAGTTGTCCATGATGTCCAACCCATGTAGACTCCATCCCAACATCTGGCCATATGCATCCAAGTCTGCAATCTGTCATAAAGAAGCCTCCTCTAAGGCCCCTTGTTAAGTTGGTGTAGCCCCTCCCAAACAAGGTCCCTACACCAACCCTTCTCCAAGGTTGTTTATAGAGAAAGGAGGGCCATGAGGTTTCCTCCCTAACTCTCATCCACCCATGTATCAAATTGATATTGTGTCTTCAAGTATCTATGCACAGCCTCAACCTCCTCACATGTGCACCCAAGCTCACCTAGCTTGTCCTTTGTCAACTGAAAGTCATATATACCCATAGCATACCTACAAAAGTCCACTATACCAGCCGGATCTCTACCTGCATAATCCTCTCCAACCACTGCTTCTGAAGTAGTACTCAGACTCCCTTCATTTGCAACTCCATTGTGAAGATCATCAGTAGAAGATGTCTCTGTCAAGTGCTCCATGATTCGTGAGATTGTCCTCTCACTTCCTTCCTTCTTCCTCGCTCTTGCAATGAAGTCAATCAACTTCCCTTCCTTCATTGTTTGAGTCATACTCCCAAGTCCTCTTTGCTCCACATCCTCATGCTTCACATTCGGATCTTTGGGATACAAAGTCATAGAATTCATCCTCAGTCTATACCCCAAGCAACTCCTTCTATTCATCGGAACCAACATAGTTCTTCCTCCAGCTGTGATCAAGAGAATGTCTTGGTCCACCATTGGTATGGCTTGTGCAAGCTTCATGAAATCTTTCCCCAGCACCATAGAATGATCATCCATGTTTACAATCCTCAAGTCCAACCTTCCAAACCACGAGCCCACTCTCACTAGAGTGTTCTCCATCACACCAATAACAACTTTCATGGTAGAGTTGACTGGTTTGAAAGCACTCCACTCCCTCTCCATTTCAGCTTTCTTCCCAAAAGACTTTGCTACCTTCTTACTCAAGAAGCTATGTGTAGCTCCTGTATCCACCAAAGCTACAAATCTCTTGCCCTTCACGGTCACCTGCACAAAACTTAGCTTCAAGGCATCACCACCTTTTTTCTGCTTTATCTTGTGTCTCAAATCAGCAACCTTCTTCAAAAATTTGGCCTTAGAAGTGTCCATTGGCTTGTGGTCCAATTTGAAATTCCTCCTAAGGTACTTCACTTCCTTGCTTGGCTCTTCTAAGCAATTTGATCCTGGCTCAGCTTGAACCCCTTCAAGCTTGTCCTCCATCACATCCTGCTTAAGCGCACCAACCAAATTCCCATTGACTACTTCCATAGAACTAAGCTTCCGAACATCCTCTGGATTTTCTCAGTAGTGAGTCCCTAGCCTATCAATGTAGTTGAGCTCATCCTGCTCAATTGCAACAACCTTCTTACCAAGAAGTTTCTCCTTCATCTCTTCCTCAAGCTGCTTGATTTTGGTCTCCACCATGACACTCTTCTTCCTCAAATGGGCTCTCTCATCCAAGAGCTCTTTAAGATCAAGACCATTCTGTCGGATCTCCTTGTCAAGTTCCCTGAGTTCACCATCCATCGTACTCCCGTATTGGCTCTTGAGTTCTTCAAGTTCCTTCCTCAGCTTCGAATAGCTTTCCTGAATCTTCATATTCTCAGCCTTTATCGAAACCCAGTCAGAATTCCATCGACTCACTTGTTCCAACACTTTGTACCGGAAGACTTCACTTGCATTATGGCTAGACTTACCTGTCATAGGTTCATCCACCATCTTTTCCATTTTAGCCTTCTCCACATTCACCAGCTTCACCAAGTTCCCTGCAACCATGAACCAGTTCTTCTTCCACTTGTATGTGAAACCAACTTCCTTCACCTGTAACTACCTGGTTCCACTATCACTTCGTCACGAGCAAACCTAGCTCTGGTACCACCTATCACGCCCCCAAGCCGGTGGTAGTCTTTCAACCGCTCTTGGCGAGGTGCGACACCACCGAACACTTTCTTTTCACCAATACTTATGTTCATGGACTACGCCTAACCACTTGTCCTACTTAGTTTGTGTTTCTCAACCAAGTAATTATTATGTTTCCTTTATACCAATGAACACCCATACGCATTCATTATCAACAACAATTATAAACGAAGAACACAATTGCATGGTATAAAGGGAGGGGAAACTCCCTGAACAATGAGTCTACCCAAATATAATGCATTATACAATCTTTCAATGTTACAAAGCTTTAAAAGTATACTTGGAAACACCAAGTTTCATACTTAGCCAATTTTCAACTTGTCACACCTTTGTGTGCCAACCAAAGTTCCTTGCCTAAGCTGGGCAGGCGCACCCTCACACGAGCTCCCTATCGTACTTCACAACTGAACCTTGTGCACGATGGGTGAGCGACTCCACCAAGTCAGCAATACACCCTCGTTTCTCCTTCACATGGCGGTCTCACCAAAACTCCACTGCGTTATGTTTGCACACTAGGTAGGTGACTCACCCGAGTCTCCACCCGCGCTCCTTCACTAAACGATGGGCACTCCTTTCCCACGCCTTCCACCCGATACACTTTTATGCGATGTTCTCGTTTGGCCTTGCCCAACTTTGGGCGCATAGAGCTGCGCCACTCTTCGCTGCAGCTTCACTTCTCACTTCACACCTTTCTTTGTATTTGTGATGAACGACTGAGTTCGTTGGTTGATTGATGTCCAAATGCCTCCACTTCGCACACAATATATACGCTATGTGGAGCGGTCATGCCACCCCTCGGTCAACCTTTGTTTTATGTCAAACCAATGCCTTTGCTATCTTTCCATTCGGTCAGCCCATCAGCCAACACTCTAAACAAAACTTTTCACCGTCAGCTCCTTAAGGATGAATGCCCTCGCTCGTTCACCATATAAACATGGTTCACCCTCATACTTTCGCACGCATGCCTCCAAGTATTTTCACTCTGCCATGCTTTGTTCGTTCGTGCACACTTTTTCTCATCCAACCATCGCACTTCGTGTTTTGGTTATGCCAAGGACCGCAGGTCCTTACACTACCCGTCCCCGCCTTCTACAAATGCTTTCAATAATTCAATTTCCACAGCTACCTTTTTGTTTTCTCCATTTGATTATTCTAGGGCATATATCACTTCCTTTGAGTAATTTTCCAATCTATTATTCTCACAAGCCATGTTATGTACATCGACTTTCATCTGATTTAGTCCCTCGTATATTTTGATAACATCATCATTATATTTAATTCATTCTCCTATATATTTCATCAATTTCATTACTATGTTTGGTCCACTTCCTCATATATTTCCTTTCATTATATTTAATCAATGGCTTGATATAATGCATCTGGTTGAACCAACGTTTAGGGTTGACTCAATCAGTTTGGTATCATCGTTACTATGACATCATTAATGATCTGATGCATTATGTCAATTCTAATTTAATTACCACGGACCTGCTTCACATTCAAAGCCAAGAAAAATTCTTTAGAATTTCCCTATAATTTATTTCTAAGTACAACAAATTCACCCTATTATAACTTTACAGCTATGCATATGATGATTGAAACCCACAGATATTGTTACTCTTGACGAGACCTCCATCATACATATTAAAAATTCCTCAATTAGCATCATGTGGAAGTGATTGCGAAAATGTGAAATTAGTTATTCTGATGGAAAATTGTTGCCCAAGATTATTAATGGCAATGCATTGAATATTAAAGAGACTCGTCTCAGAATTCATTTTCTTATTTACAATGCGTGGAAAAATGTTTCAGTTCTTTAGAATTCTGTGACTACGTGGTGACTCGATGGGTAACAGGTGACAGACGAGCATCCTTATGTTGATTGCTGATTCCCCGAATATTCGGGAATCGAATGGACATGGGTACAGTCAATTTTTTGACCGCGCCCATGTCCGTCTGATTCCCGAATATTTGGGAAATCAACAATCCACTTAAGCTTAGGCTTGACGAAAAAATAACTTACACTACCTTTCCAAAAATGTCGTACAATTTACGGTGTGGATCTCTAGTTTACAATAAGATATCATTTTTCTATGAATTCTATGAAATCTGACAAATTCACATTTCTATAATTTTTAAGCATGGCCACATTTAAAGTATTAACGAGAATTGTATTTTCCTCTCTTGCAACGACCTTTGTGAAGGATGTTTCCTCGAAAGGAAGCTTAGCTGCAGACTAAAGACCTTTGGCTTCAATTAACCGTCCGGATCAGTTTGAATTCAGCGAGAATTGTATTTTCCTCTCTTGCAACGACCTTTGTGAAGGATGTTTCCTTGAAAGGAAGCTTAGTTGCAGACTAAAGACCGTTGGCTTCAATTAACCATCTGGATCAGTTTGGATTTAGCGCCATGCAAAACTATTCTCTTGAAGATTGCCAAATGTTTGTGGGGTGAACATCGAACATTCAATGGAATGTGTGTCTGAAAACAAACAAATTATAAGACAATATTTCAATTAGAACTAGTCGATGTTTATACAAACTTGGGTAAGCACAAAGTTTGCAACATATTACATAGGATTTGTTTAGACCTTTGGTCCTAGGGAGAAAGTGAGAAGGGTATCACCTTTGGATATTGTTGGACTAGAATATGAAACTATGCTATGGTTGGAGCATAAAACTTACTAAAGAGTTGACGTAGGAGTGGAAAGTAAAAGACGAGTGGCATCCTATTGAACTTATCCTTGTAACTAGTCTAGATTTCCAATGGGGCATAGTGGAAACTTATCAGCATTGAAAAAGAATGAACGTCTTTTGATACAAGTGAACATAACACCAAAGAAGTCACCTCTCAGTAAAAGTGATATTAAGGCTCTACATTTTTGTGGAGGAATGAATGATTTCATAAATATGGACCAAGGTGTTGTAATTGATGTTAAAGGATATCTTGTAGAGTTATTGTTGTATCAGTGCATGTGTTATTATTATTGATTGATTTAGAAGGTAGCTTGGTGTTTAAGTAGATCCAATGGCCCTCCTTCTACAAATAATGTGAGTCTGTAAGTGATGAGAATCTACTTAATGGGTTCCAAGGGCAAGGAAAGTAAATGGGATCATACCCCAAGTTACTTAGGAGTAACCCTGAATTTTGGGTGCACAGAGATAATCCTCAAATTTGGTAAGATTTGAGCAGGTTGGAAGGCAATCATATATGGATCTCATGACAACAACAAATCAATGGTCTGTGGGCCCCCCGAGTTACATGGGAGTTTATCCCCACCAACGTGTTAGCTAATGCACAAGTTTGAAAGTGGATCATGCAACCCATGAAATCCGAAAATGCACATTGAGTGCATCATCCCCAAGTAGCCAACAATTAGAAAGGATGGTCCATAATTTGGACCCATGTGGAACCATGAATGATTTCGGTTCACCAATCAACAGAGGAGATCGAGAGTATGGACCCCTTCCCCAAGTACGGAACTGTTATGGGGAAGAAGGGTCTGCAAAACTAGTGGTGTTCACAAACATGGTTTTGTGATCAAATGCATCACACAATGTAGGTTTCCGTACGAAGAACAAGTGGAGTGGTGCTGGTACACAATTGGCATATAGGCGAATGCCAGGTGGCATACACATAGAGGTGATATCGCCATTGAATCTCAATGTCTTTGGAGTATTCAAACAATAGTCCTTTTCCAACAATGAGATTCAAAGGTCAATATAAGTGGTCCATTGGATAGGGTCAGTGATGTGGCATGATAGGTGGATAGTGACGTTGCAGTTGTGATGACCTTGACCTACATGGTAAGTGATATGTGGCATATTGTTTTGGTATTTTCGGGTGGCCAAGTGGCCCTATTCTAAGTGACACTTGGCAATGATGTGGCATTAGAGGTGGAAGAGAGTGATGTGGTATACAAAGTCACATGATATGTGGCTAAGTGAATGGTGTAAGTATTGAATGCAAAATCAATGGTCGAGATCAACATCGAATGCAAACAAGCATAGAGCTTAATTTACCATCCTACACATCATAGATATTATGGGAGAGTAAGATCTAATCCGATAACCTAAATCAACATTGGATGCAAACATGCACGAAGATTAATGTGTAGTTTTCCACCACATGATGGATCCAATCATGGATAAAGTTTCAATCCAACGATTCAGATTCACATTTGGAGCACAACATGTGTGAAGGTTAAAAATTTCTTATGTGGATGATGGATCCAATTGGGCGATAATGACTTAATCCAATGGGTTAGATTTACATCAGGCTCTCTACACACATGAATTTTATGGAAGGGATTGGGTTCAATGGATTCAAGGGAAAGAGATATGGAAACACACATGGCAGAAGGTGGTAATGATTTGGCTTAGGCGATGATGTGACAACTTGAGGGTGGTGACACATGGCGCTTATTTTTTTCACTCTTGGGTGGTGAAATGAGCATTTGGCATATGACATATGGCATGTAATAGGGCAAGCAATGTGGAAAAAATACAAGTGGAAAGGATTGATTGGTCCATGGGAAATCAACGTGGTAGATTCTAATGTCTTGCGATTCATGCTAGGAAGAATTTATAGAATGGTTATTGGTTTCAACCCATTTAGTTTAAGTCATCAATTTTGAGTCCTCAGTCATATGAATCAAGGGTTGAGATCAAAATTTGGTGTCTCTAATGTAAAAATTTAGTTTAAACCCAAGGGGAGAAATTTGGTGTTTTATGCACCAAAATAAGATATAGGTTGAATGTAAAGGATGTTTGAATATGACAAATTATGGCAGTATCTATGACTGTAAAAGAAAATAAGATGATATGAGAAGATGCATTCTCATGCAAATTAATGAGTGAAATTGTCATGGATGAGCAAAGCATTTGAGGTTAATTGACAATACCATAGGTGAAAAACATTGTTTCAGTACCCATTGTAATAAGCGTTGTAGGATATAAAGAAAAATTGACAAGAAAGAACTCAGTGGTGGAGGTACATGGACAATGGTTCAAATCAGAAAATTTAAAGGAACACATTGTTAGAAGAACAAATTTGAGCACATATTAAATTTGGTTCTTGCAGTAAAAGAATGCATTGGTGCAGAGGGAACACAAATCTTTAGATGAAATAAGAAATTTTGCTAATTTTAAAATGAAGAAAGAAAATATTAAGGGAAGGGAATTGAGTCGATGCACATGAAAATATCAGGAAACTTGTAATAGGCTAAGAAAAAAAGGAGGCACCCATCCCCTGATTTACAAGCACCCAAATCAGTGGATGGGTGCTTGAAAATCAACGAATGGGTGTGATATTGATAGTTTCTTTGATGCAATGAAGAAACACAAAATAAAGTACAAAAGGAAGAAATATTTTGAATTAGATAAGCAATCCACAAAATAAGAAGACCTTGATGAGAAGATAAATTTTAGAGGAAAACTTATCTATGCTCTAGAGGAGATTAAGGGGCCCACTGTAACAAATTAGAGACAGAAGGATTTTTTGTAGGAATATTAGGACAAGGATTAGGATTTTGATCAATCCAAGAAAAAAAAAATCCTAAAGACTCGGCAATAAGAAGTCAAAAGAGTAAATGAAGTGGTGACTAACTAATCGAATGGAAGAGAAGGTCATTGTCAGAAACTAGAAGCTAAGATTGTTTCACTATGAAATGATCCAGAAAATGCTAAAGATCTAAATCTAATTTGAACTTTCATAAGAGTACCAAAATCCTAGATGATATTCTCAGCAATCAAAGATATGCTCTCATCAAGAATGGCTTGGGCTATGAAGGAAAATAAAGAATAAAAAAAATGAAATAAAAAAATCTCAGTTATGCTAAAATAGTCAAAGGACATAAAAACATTATAACCAAATTAAGGAAATGGTAAAAATTAGTAGAAGCTAAGAAGGAAAAATGATAGCAATACAATTCAAGAGTAGCAAATGAACATGTATAATAGTAGCGATAAAAATCAAGTAAAAAATTAGCAGCAACAAAAAAAGAGAAAAGGGAAACGTTATAACTCAACATCAACAAAGGGAAGGTTAAAATAGTAATTAGAACAACCGCAAAGATCAAGTGATAAATCAGCAAATACCTCGTACCTCTCAAAGGCAAATCCATCAAAGAATTAGAAGCTTCCTTTCTCAAAGAAAAAGTACCGCATATATCAAATATTTTTCTTGCAATAATTTTGGACATAATGTAATATATCGTATACATTATGCAAGAAATAATAATATGATATGCAATGGAAGAAAGAGAGCATATAAGATCTCAAGGAATGAATGTGTAAGTAAAAAATCTAGAAGTTATGATAATAATGTCATTAAAAATCACAATCTTTTCCCCATTCTTAGATATTGTTGAGTGCTACATATGTAACTATTTTGGCAGAAGGAAAAATATTATAGAAGTAATTTTTTATAGCCTTTAAAGAAAACCAAACAAAAAGAAATTACTTAGATAAAGAAAAATAAATTAGAAGAAAATGGTATTAACATACATTAAAATACAAAGACATGAAAAGGAAAGCAAGAACAACAAGGGAAATGTAACTTAGTTTTGTATGCTCGAGATACAAATAATTAGTATTTCTCTCCCTAAATGAAGTCAATGATGGTGATGTTATTCTTAGGAATGTTACGTCAACCAAAGCAGTGGAAAAATAAAAGGTTACCCTTAATAATAAAAGGACTAATGTTGGCAATGTTATACTTGTTAAAGGTTTAAATAAAAACATCACAGTTGTAAGGCAAAAGGTTGATAGAGGACATGAAACCACATTCGACCCTGGAGGTTGTAGAATTAGGAAGGAAGACTCTAGACAATTAGTGGAAAAAGGAATCCGGAATCTATATAATGTATATAAACTGAAAAGAAGTAAAGAGAACAATAAAAGATTGAAGGAAATCCCTTCTTCACATTATCAATAAAAGAGGTGTACCCAGTTGTAGTCCATCAAACCATGTCCTATACACAAGGTGCATTATAAAAGATAGAAACGTTGTCCACATTAGTATACTTGCCAAACAGAGGAAATGAATCAATAGATATAAATACAACTTCAGGTGAGAGAAGAAATGAAAGGAGTCACCAGGGAGATGGAAGCTACAATAAAAATACATGAGATTATAGATTATCTATTTCGTATTCAAACAAGGACAACTAAAATGAATTTGATTTGGATGAATGAACAAGTCATCAGAGTCAAGACGAATCCCAAAAACTCATTGTTCATCTAAATAGTACAAATTGTAGAGGATAATATACAAAGGAAGAAGGAGAAAGTACTACTACTAGGTCCTTCATTTTTTTATAGTAGTTTTGGAAACATTTGGTTAAAGTTTTGGTTGGAAAATGGTCACAGAAAATATCATCAGAAAAGGTGAGATAAATGGTCAAAGTAACAAGATGTCTAGAACAATTAGAAAGAAGCAGAAAAGGAAGTTAAAATCAGTTACCTTGGAATTTTCAGAAGCCGGGAAATAAGGATAGGCATGATGCAATTTGAAATAATCAAAGGATATAAGGACCAAAACACCCATATTTTTTTAAAGTGGACTAGATCAAGTGAGCGGGATCAAGGCACTATAAGGAAAAGACCCTCTAGCGGAGGTTTTTGTGGAAGCCCGTATAAAAATAGCCCAAAAATTTGTTTGTAGTGGAGGTCACTAGCAGAGGTGTATGGGAAGATGATTTCGCGGATGTTTTCTTAATGATGCAACTATAATATACAAATTCATTGGTGCTTTACTATACATATAAGGATTGGTGCCTAATAGAACACGGTGTACCGTGGTAGATTTATTTTTTGAAAACCAAAGAAATTGGTGCTCTAAATAACAAGGAGCACCATTGCATATACTACTCGATAAGGATGAAAAAGGGTTAAATTTAAAAAAATGTTGGTTGTAAAATTCATTTTTCTCAATCTCGTGCTATACTGTGACAACAAACCAATGCTAAACTAGTATTATAACATCCTAGTTTGTACACAGTATACCACACAATGGTGCTTACACTAATCGATAGCGTCGGATAAAGGTTAAATTTAAAAAATTATCAGTGCTACATCCCCTTGCAACACCGGTGCCCTTCTTGTAGTAAAATTACCAGGTGTATACTTAGAAAGAGCACTGCTATAGGTTTTGAATTTTTTTTTAAATGTGGTGCTATATTCCAACTAAGCATTGATGTTGATCATATATTAAAACACCCTATTCCATCCTAGAAAGAGAACCGCTAGGGGTTTTTTAAAATGCAGTGCTATATTCTCACGGAGCACTGGTGCTGTTAATTATTTAAAATGGATTAGTGCATCTTAAAAAGAGCAACACTATAGGGTTTTTAATTTTGAAAAATTGTGGTGCTATTTTATTATGAAGAACCGGTGTTATTAATGTATAAAAATTCCCCGGTGCATTTGCAAAAGAGCATCACTAGGTGGGTTTTAATTTTTAAAAAATGTGGTGCTATAGTCCAACAAAGCACTATTAGGTGGGTTATAATTCTTTAAAAATGCGGTGCTATAGTCCAACAAAGAATTGGTGTGGTACATGTATTCGAATGCCATGGTGCTACTTAACATGAGCACCACTATAGGGTTTTTTATTTAAAAAAAAATGGTGCTTTTGGATATTTTACGCACTGTTGAGTTTATAGTAATGCATAGAAACATGGTTAAATAAAAGAAAACCTACCTATAGTAAATTACATTTTTACCATCTATAGTGTTGTATAGCTCTAAAGAACTGGTGCCACTCTTGCCTCATGCAAGCGCCCTGTCGTCGGTGCTTCTCTTACTCACCATCCTTCTATACCATGCTTAGTGTGTGGCTTTCCAATTTTATCAAATGGTGGTGAAATTTGCTTTTCTCCATCGCGTGGCAATAATGCCTCCCTGATGACCAAATGCTTGGGTAATTTCTATGTTTCTCTCTAACATGATTTTTTAGCAAACTACAATTGTAAAATAGGTAAAAAAAATCCACATTTTTTTTATTTTTTTCCTACACAATGTGTTCAACAACTTCGAATCACACCAATATCAATGCACCCTGTAAATTTATAAGGTGCACCACAATTGTGTACACATCGCGAAAAGCTACAAATTGTATTTTTGTGCATACATTTTTTGGTTACACTTGGTGCATTTATATTTACGAAATGTACCATACATATAATATTAATTTTTTTTTACTCTGTGCATTTGATAACCTGAACATTCCGTATCAGTGCAAAAATATTATAAGTGTGTTTTACTACATAAGTTTATCAAGATGCACCACACCATGATGAAAATGTATGTATGCCAACCAAAAGTAGTGCATCATACATATCGATGTATTGTTTCTAGTGTTGTTATGTTTGATAGTGAAATGAAGCCAATGCATTACTATTTTTTGGGCACAATAGGCATTTTTTTCTTTCTAATTAAAATTTATGTTAACATATTTATAAATATAGTTTTCATTTAATAAAAAAGAAATATGATTTATGTATGAGTATGATGTATTTAATATGTCAATCATGTAGTAGAGACATCAATAAAGGGAGCAGTAGCAGGATTACGAGAAAATGGTGAACCAATATAATGTGTTCCGAACATGGGAGGCTTAAGAGAGGGAGAGGAATTTATACGCTCTCCCTATTAACACAGTGAACTGAGCACTCTTGAGGAATATAGGCCTCCTTAAATGCTATGAGGAGGCTACATCCCTGAAGGCACACTCTATCTTGATGGAACATGTGATCCTCTAGTGGAGTGTTTTGGAGCACACTTTCCATGTCGGTACTAAGATGTGGTATAGGCCCTCTGAGGAGGACATATATTTTATCACTAACCTATCCAAGAGAGGGGAGGAGTTCCCCAATTCCCCTGATGTACTCGTGGGCTTGCAACATAGAGTAAATATGTATACTCTCAGAGATATGTCGGGGCTGATGTAGTCTGCCCAATTGATTTTTAGCTGCATGGTGGACAACTAAGGATTTCTTCTTTTGCTACATATGAGGTTAGATGCCTATCATTATTAGTGACCACCATTGCACACTATCCTAGTGATGGGTAGCGCATTAGTTTGCCTCCTTTTCATTATGTCGATTCTTTAATGCAGGTGCCACGATGTATTAGATCATATGCCATTTGCTTGTTGTAGTTTTGTAGGGATTTAGATAGATGTCATGCAATGATACATGGGAGGACAAACTTCCCTTTCGCTTCAGATTTTTTGATTATTTTTTGAGAGATTTCTAGAGACGAGACCTACAATTCACCATCACCCTCCTAGGCTAATGACTGTGGTGAAGATGTGTATGTGGGGTTAGATGATGCCCAAGAGGGACCTTCTGGAGTATCCAGCTAGGATTTCTGCTCAAACACTGGTCAAACTAGTGAGTGAGGATTGCAATGCATTTATATTATTTCCATTTATGTATGCAGTTATGGAATGGAGATATTGTCCCAACATCCTCTTCACACCGGTTGAGCCTGCAAATGATAGAGGTAATATTAGTGTTTTCTTTAAATTATTCTAGTTTCATTTTATTTTCTTAATTAATTAGAATAAGGTTTATTCTAGCACGTTATTTAAATTGTTTCATTAATTTGTTTAATGAAATTGTCTAATTATTCTTGTGTATTACATATTTTATAGACATCAACACATTCCTTGGGGAGATGCCTCCTCCCCTGCCAAGAGAGAGCAGATGAGGAGATGGGCGAGGCCCAAGAGAGTGAGGCACATGCTAAGGGGGGCATGGACATCTAGCACTAGTATAAAATGAGAAATTAGTGACTAGGTGACTGAAAAAGTTAGCGGCCACAACTTTTCCAAGTGAAATACTACTAAAAATGAGAAAGGTTAAGTGACCCAACTAAAAACGACTAACATAAATGACTAGTTTACTATCGGGTTAAAATATATGACTAGATAATAAGTAATACAACTAAAAATAATGAATTTGGTTTAGGAACATAAATATGAATACCTAAAAAGTACTAGAATAATACATATCAATTTTTTATGTTAATCATCTTAATTGTGTCACTTCCGCAATTTAAACTTACAAGTGATAAGGAATTCAAAAGTTTTTATAGATTGGATAAAATGTTATATTTCCTTAAACATTTTTCATTCTCACATGGTGTATAGGTGAGCCAACTCTGTATTATTTATCTCTAATAATTTGTAATTTAAAAAATAGTTTTTAAAAATGTATTCACTAAATCCAATTCAATATAGTTTTCAATTTAAAACCAAGTTTAAAAATAAGTTGTTTTTTAAAACTATAATATGAAATAACAATTACTTTAATTTCATATTAAAATAAAGCATTTAAACCCAATTGAAATTTATATATTTTATTTTTTCTGTTACAAACATTTCTTTACATTTTCATTTCAATTCAATTTTACCGCACATCATTCTCATTTCAATTCAATTTTAGCACACATCATCACATTGGAGCACTCATTTGCTCTTACATCTATGTGGAAATTCTAGGAGAAGGAAGTTCGTCAAAGTGATCTCTGGATTTCATGGCATGGGAAAAATCGAAGGAGAGCAACAACTATTAGGTGAAGAAAGGGTGAGCTCATTGGTGCGGAGCTTATGGCCAAGATTACATGGGTATGAATTTGGACTCTAGAGAGTTCTTGGCCATCAAAGATATATTATTTTTATTAAAAATTATTTTTGTTCTTATGGGTAAACAACTTTGAGGGTTTATATGATCAATGCAGAAATTTCATCTAGATTTTAGGGTTTAATTCTTATGATGATGCAAGTCTTGATTGCGACCAACAATTCATCAAAAGATAAGGTGCAAGTAAAAATCTTACATGTACTTATTGTACAGATCCATTAGCTCCTCGCTAAATTTTCTTGGGTTGGAATAACAAAAAAGATATTTATTCCTTGCAGCTTTCATTTAGTCATTGATTGTTTGTGCAATGCACTATATCATGCCCAAATTCAGGAGCTCAAGTGATGTAAACAAATTTTTCAGTAGGCTATAAATATTACCATCATTCAGTTTTAGCCCAAGACATTTCTTAAACTCGAATATAGGAAATCAAAATTTCTTGTAACCATGAATAGAAAATAATATCTCTATTTCATCATCAAATTCCAATCTCAATTCCTACAGTTTTAAACCACATAACTATATTTAAAACAGAATATAACTAGATTCGTTAAACCTTACAACTACCCAAAAATGTACAACTACCCAAAAATGAAGCTTAGCTTATTCAAAAGAAAGGTATGCTTATGGAATTTCACAACTGGTAATTAGCTCAACATTTCACCTCTTCTTCTCAGTTGAAACCAATATTAATTTATGGAACACCAAAATGATACACAACCCTAACATTTTTGGGCTTTTATTTATATATGCAATTACAAACACAATCTTGTTAATATCAGTTTCTATATATTCACACATTTCCCATAAAGGAGTTTTTTCAATACTGAAGATGCAATCAGTTTTGAAGACCCATTAGATATCCCTTTCAAACTCAACTCAAGTTTGAATACAAACCTTAAACAATTCAAATACCCACTAGCTCCTTCCTCAAGTGTAAATACCCATTGCCATCAATGAGATCTCAAAGGCAATTGACTTCCTCGTATTTTTAACTTTGTAAGCAATGAAAACTTACCTTTTGTATCTTCTCCAAATCTCATGGATTGACCATGCCTTGGTAAAAGGTTCAACACCTAGGATTTTTATTGCATGGTCATGTCTTCATACCTTCAACACACCTTGGCTCTCCACCCTCCAACACTTACAGTCTTGTTGGCATTAAAAACTCGATTGTCAGCTTCCTTTAGAAATTGACTCATATATGTCAATCCCCTAACTACACAAGAAACGACTAAGGAATACTAAGAAACGATGATGTTAAAAAACAATGCTCTAATGTTCCAACCTTTGGTTGCAATGTAACATCTCCATGCTCTAAGGAAGAAATCCATTATCTTAAGTCAAAATTAAGACCAACATAGCAATACCATGTTCATATCATAGCATAGATTTGGCCTCTCTATCACAATTGAACCTCATCCTCAATCTTTAATAGTGAGCTTGGTTCCCATAAGTCTTCAATGAAGACTCTTATGCCATTATTTACACATTTCCATAGTAGACTAACCTCCATTCACAAACGTAAGCTACACTCCTTTGAGATAATTTCACCTCCATGTAGGAATACTTCTCCATTTATAGCTTATCTTTTCTTAGTTTTAGTTTTTGTTAGTTCACATTGATTTTTCAACTCTTGTCTCCATTTCAAGAAAGATAGTATGGTAATTTGAGGATATTGATGGATTCTTGGTGGCTTAGTGAAAGTACTTGCAAAATTTGGATTTCCCCAAACCTTAATCATTTTTAGCCACAATTCTTATTAATGCACCAAGTTCTAATATAAGAGAATTTTAACATGATATTTAAATTTACTATCTCATATTTAATATATAAGTCTTATTTATAAAATTTTGAGATAGCGGGGTGATGAAAATTTTAGTTGGAATTATATAATCACAACTTTTGTATGCCTAATTCTCTTACTTGTACCTAATGGTAAATTTTATCATATGCTTTTCAAGGAAAAAATACCTAGTTAATGGATTGTCCTCAAGGTGCCTGCACATGCATTTGATACTTTGAAGATCTCATATTCTTGAATTTTTATGGTTTTTTTTGTGTATTTGGATTAGATCCGTTTGTTAAAATTGAATCTATTTATGGTATAAGTGGATTTGGATCCTAGTGTTATAATTGTGCAAGATTTGCCTCCCTAGCTACATGTTTTGACATTGTGAAAGATTTTCCTCCCTAGCTGCATGTTTTTACATTGTGCAAGCTTTGCCTCCCTAGCAACATGTTTTGACATTGTACAAGATTTTCCTCCACTATTGATTTTTTTTTTTATGTTTCATAGTAACCCCAAAGCCAAAACTCACAAGGTTAAGACCTAAAAAGCCTTTTGTTAAGAGGGGAAATGTATGTTTTGAATTGAATATCTACAACACAAAAATTTCTATACTCCAATTATTGAAGCTCAAGCATCCCACCCTTGAAATCCTATAACAACTCCCTCTCATAGGTTACACTCCTATCCATGCAAAAATTCCTATAAAGTTTCAGCAAAATCACTTTAATACTAATATACCTTTTAGACCATCGTAACAATATTCTACACTCAAATAATAATTCTATAAATCCTACGTAGATTTAAACCTGGAGTCCTATTCATGCGTAAATTCCTAGAAAGTTTTAGCAAAATTGCTTTAATAGCAAGTTTCTTTTTAAACTATGATAAGAATATATTACACTCAAATAATAATCTTGGAAACCCTAGGTAGTGTTAAAGCTATAAACCTATCAAAACAATTTTAGAATCCTAGAATTTACAAACGCATACTACAAAGAAATAATATCAACAAGTAAACAAATCCAAATTTGTATTCACATATATCTTCTATTGAATATGGAAACAAGAAAAAGCATTGCAATAGCTCAAAACTAAAAACTCATTAACCAACACAATGGTGTGTCATCTCCTTTATAGAATAGGAAGACAACAGAAGATACAATGTGTTTAGTCACATGCATGAAGCACTCAAGGTGCCATTATCAAACTCTAACCCTAGTCTAATCACCTAGTGATCCCTAGCTCCATGGATAAGTGTGCCAGGTTAGTGCATCTCAATTGGAAGACAAAATAATATATGCAAGGATGTGTCCACTTCCTTAAGTGCACCCTCTATTTTAATCAAAATATAACCCATGCAAGTGCCTTAGGAAACCCAGGGATCTACATCATGTCTAACAATAGACTATATGAGCATTCAAAAACTAGATGGACCCAAAAGTTGAATTTAAGCAAACTATAAAGTGCTAAATCTATGTCATCAATAAACTCAATTGGACTGAAGGTGTAAAAACAAGAAATATATTAAGATTGGTGCATGCTTGTTGAAATCATTTTCAACATGTATGCAAGCCCTACTATATTACAAAATTGCACCTCCCTCACACTATATTATGCACAAGAACCAAATAAAACTGCTACATTACCACCATTGTATGGACATGCAATGAATGCACTCTCAACATTGTTGTAAAAACCTAGAGATGTACCCACTTTCTAAGTGCACCTTGGAACTATGGAGAATATTGACAAAGCCAAAAAAAGATAAAAGTCTAATAACGTGGTGGGGATTTTCCTCATGAAGATAACCAAGCATAAAGATCAATGCTATGCTACGAGTGTGAATATTGAATATGAGTACTTAGTTCCCATTGCAGTGAATGGTTTCTCTCCATGTTTGGAAGATTTTGTTCATGGTGTTTCTACTAAAGAACATGTATTGACTTTTGAGAATATTTGGGAAGTATTCATCCAAGAAAAAATAGGGTGAGAAACAATGTCAACAAGAATAGATGAGGCTCATGACCTTTCTCTCATTGTCAAGGTGACAAAAGGTGGTAAGAATAGAGGAACCACGTTGGTTGAGAAGGAAGAAACATGTTATTCAAATCATAGTGTGAACAACATGATTCATGTAACATGTTTGAGGTGCCACAAGAAGGGGCATTATGCTATTCATGTGCAAAGAAGGGAAAAGATAAAGGTAACAACTCAGAAGTAGTAGAATCAAGTTTCAAGGAGTGAAACCTCTGTAGATGGAGTGAATGACTTAGCATCCAAGCTTCAAACCACCCCTTCTATGGTTTCATGCCTTTCTACCAATGCCCATTCTAGTGTTGTTTTATATGTGGACAATGGATCATTTCAGCATGTGATCTGAATTTAAACAAGAACGCAAAAAGTTATTGATATAACCATAAATACAAAGATGCAACAGAAATAATACTTCATTTCATTAATATCAAATACTGAAATATGCTTACAAACAGAATGGAAATAAGACTAACTCAGGCGATGGTAGCTTATCTCTAAGAAGAGATGTAGTGGCTACATGCCTCTGAACTATGTTACAATGAGTCTCAAAGGCCTATTTATTGTTGACAAATTTTGGAAAACCCTAAACATCCAAAAAATTAACCCTAGGAGATGAAGCGGCAAATTATGGGCCCCATTTGGGTAAATTCATACATCAACTTCCCAGGGTTGTAACTTTGGCATACAATATTTGTTTGACATGCACAATACCTCATTAGAAAGATCTATTCGAGGAATACAAATTTCAAGTGGGAAAAATTAGTTGATGACTCATGTTGGCCCTGGTTTTCCCAAAAAAACATCATTTAGGGCCTAAAAATGGCTCTGAAAGTTTAGGACCTGAAAAACTGCCAAAAATAGTAAATTGTGCTACAAATAAGGAAACTAAAAAACTGAAAGAGATATTGGTGGGGGTCCAAGTGGAATAGGAAGGTGGTCACCAACATCCACCTAGATCAGTCCTCCAGCCAAGAAGAAATGGTCCCCATTGTTTTGAGGACTTTCATGAGATGAGGAAACTTCTGTTGAACTTGGTCACTAGTGAGCTGCTTGCCTTGGTGCATGAATTGGCCAGATTTGAAAACACGATATAGTTGGATCTTCTGTTGGCAAGTGTTCTTGACCTGTGTGTCCATAATCCGACCAGTTGTGGCCTATTATGTGTAGTATGGGTTTAATGCTATTGGTATGAGTTATTCTGCAATGTCTGATGTGTCCAGTAATGGTGGGAAGTATGGTTGAAGGTGGTCCACATTGAACACTGGGTGCAGGCCAAGGAATGGGGGAATGATGAGCTGAAAATCATTGTCTCCCATAGCCTTGGTAATGGGGTAAGGACCATATCAAAGTGGTCTGAGCTTCTAATGGGGTCCGATAAGGCATTCTTTCTGTAAATGCAACAAAACTTTGTCACCCACCTGAAACTTGTACGGCACCCAATGTTGATCATGTCACTGCTTGTACTTGGAATTTGACTTCTCCAGGATGTCGTAAACCTGTTGGTGGATGTGTTGTATACTTTCAATAATTTTTCTCTCTTTATCAGCATCAGAAAATACATGTGTGAATTTTGTCAGTATATTCATGTGTGACATGACAACATCAATCAAACACAATGGTTGAAATCCTAGACTGACTTGAAAGGGACTGCGACCCGTCGAGCTATGGAGAGCTCTATTATAACTGTGTTGCACATATGGAAGACTCTAATCCCAGGTTCGAGGATGATTGGAGTTTTACATGTGGAGTATGTACATTATCATCATATTGACGACTCCATCTAGCCATCAGTCTAGCAATGGAAGGTGGCCAACTTGGTGAGCTTGGTGTCCAATCGTGTCTAGAGGCCTAACCAGAATGTGGCCAGGAACTTGCTATCTCGATCTGATATAATGGTATGTGGGATACCAAAATTTACCCATACTCCTTCAAAAAACAGTTTGGCAGTTTCCTCTGCGATGATACTCTTCTTGCAGGCTGCTAATATAGCCATCTTAGAAAATCTATCCATGACGAAATATAAACAATAATTACCATGTTTGGTAGGAGGGAAGCTACACATATAGTCCATTTAGATGGATTCCTACGGTTGGATGGGATTAGGAAGAGTAGTGTACAAGCCTTGCTTCTTGATGGATGGCTTGGTGATGGCACAGGCAGTGCAGGATCTTATATATTTCCCAACATCAAGTTGGATTTTGGGTCAATAGAAGTACTTTTTTAGTACAAGCACAGTTTTCTCCACCCCAAAGTGTCCTGTGATTCGACTGTAGTGTGCCTCCCAAATTAGTTTGGAATGCTCACTTGAAGGAATACAAATGTGGCCCATGTCACATAATAATACGTCCTGGAGGTGGAAATCAAGAACTTGTTTCCCATCTACAAGCATCCGGTATGTTGAGGTGAACTATGGATCAGTTTTATATAGTTGTGGCCATCCAAAGGTCTCGTGACCATAAGAGTTGATAATAGTAGTCAGTGCTACAAATGGGGGCCAACTGAGGCAGTCTACAACATGATTGATGCTATAGTTTTTGTATTTAATGTTCAAATGGAATTTTTGCAGATATGTAGACCACTTCTAATGGCGATCATTCTACAACTTCCCCTGTGTCTGTATAAACTAAAGGGGTCGGTGATCAGTGTGGATGACTGTCTCCTTACCCAGAATGTGGTGCTTCCACTATTGGAAAGCCTGCATGATGGAATACATTTCTTTATCATAGGTGGGCTACTTCCGAATTGTATCAAAAAGTTTCTCACTATGATAGGCCACTGGATGCATGTTCTAGGTGAGGACTACACCAATAACATAGTCTGGGGCGTTTGTCTTGATTTCAAATGGCTGCTGCAGGTCTGGCAGTGCGAGTACTAGTGTAGCGAAGAGGTGACACTTCAACTCAATGAACACCTTGTATTGGGACTCAAACCAGGAAAACTTTGTTTTCACCCCACCCTTAGTAATCTGACTCAAAGGCCAAGTGATATGGGAGAATCCCAACACAAACCTTCGATAAAAAGTTTCAACGCCCAAAAAGCTGCGAAGTTTTGTTAGAGTCGTTAGGGCTGGCCAACCCCAAATGACTTGGATCTTGGTTGGGTCCACATGCACGCCATGCTCATCTATGATGTACCCCAAGTATTGGGCTTGACTCATGCCAAAGGTGCATTTCTCCATGTTCGCACACAGTTTGTGTTGCCAAAGGGTTTGAAGGACCTGCGAAATGTGTGGCGAGTGTTATTCCCAACTCTTGTTGAAGATGAGGATGTCGTCCAGACAATCCACCATGAACAAGTTGGTGAAGGGCCACAAGATTTCATCCATTAGCCACATAAAAGTAGAGGGGGCATTTGTAAACTCGAAGGGCATAACCAACCATTCAAAAAGGCCTTCGTTGGATTTAAAGGCAGTCTTCCATACATCTGTGGGCTCTATTTGAACCTAATGATAACCAGACTTCATATTGATCTTGCTGAAATACTGGCACCCTTTATTTGGTCTGTCAGGTCACTAATTTGTGGGATTGGATACCTGTTCCTAACACTGATTTTTTTTAGTGCCCAATAATAGATGTAGAGCCTCCACGCTTCATTCTTCTTCTGTACTAGTACAATCGGGCTCCCACAAGGTGAGGAACTTGGTCGGATGCGCTCTTTTGCCAACAACTCCTAGATTTTTCTCTTGATATATCGACCCATTGGGAAGAGGTGCTCCGGGCATCAAATCGATTGAATGCTTGACTTGACAATGCAAGGTTACCCTTGTGGGTGAGGAGAAGATGTCCTTGTATTATTCCACGACCACATCAACCTACTTCTATTGCTTGGAGGAACCCTTCTCGGGGTTCATGAATGTGGTTACGACCTTCCCCTTACTTTGAGAGTGAATCAGAAAGAAAACAAATTTCCTAGTCTGGGAGATAACCTTACTCCATTTCTTAGTAGAGATCAAAGAGATGATAATTGGTGGGGCTACCTTTGTTATCCTGTATAAATTAACACCCAAAGAAATAATAACAATGAGGTCTAGAGTCATATACAACATGTCGCTTCCATACGTATGGTTGTCTTAATAATACCTCACAAACTTCAAGAGGAGCAACATCACACAATACCTCATCCATGAAGGCTTGATGTTATAGGGAAGGCCACACTACTAGCTGACACAAAGATCTTGTCTTTCATGTAGCCACCTGATGGTGTATGACTGCAGATGTGTTGTAGTCAGTAGGCCCAGCCGCTTCATGACCTCTACTGAAATGAGGTTATTTTGGCTCCTGCTGTCGATAATGAAATGTAGTGGAGAACCCTTCACCCACACCTGTGAGTGGAATAGGTGCTCCCCCACTTCTAGATCTCCAGGTTCAATATTTTGGATCTTGGTGGTGGCCACCATGGCACTCAGCATTGCATCAATGATCTACTTCCCTTTTTCATTCCCCTTGTCGGGTTCTAGCTCAAAGTCAGAATATGAGTTAGACTCAGAATCCTTCAGCACGACCACTAGTGACTGCTTGGCTTGACACTCACTTGTGTTGTGAGTGGAGCTCTTATGGAACTCATACCACTTTCCCATGTTCTTCTTTGTCTTTGTGGTGTTGTTCTTTGCTTGTGGCTTCGACGGGTTATCCTAGGTCCCCCCGCATTGGCTTTGTTGTTTTCTATGTGGTTTGGGGTCGCCTTTTGCTTGCTTTGGATTCGTAGATCCAAAGTCTAACTTTTTTGGTTTAAGCTTTTGCTCAGTCTTGATAGCATATTGGTATGTCGTGCTGAGAAATAAGATGTTCAGGAACTCCATCTCATCTTGATGCACCTGTGTAGGTAGTCTTGGTACTTGAGTACCAAATATTTCTTAGAATCCTTGATACCCAATTTCGTGCGAAGGGCATGGAAAACATTGGTAAAATCTGGCATGTCTTGGTCCCTTCGTTGTTGCAATGTGGTCCACTTTATGTATTTATCCTCATAACTCTTGATAGGGTAGTATTGATCCTTGATGGCATCCTAGAATGAATCCAAACTGTGTGTGACCAAAAATAGTGAGGGCGTACTTTCATCCTTCTACTTGGAGTAGGTTTCCCACCCATCCTTGACATTGGGGGCGACTTTGAGAAGAGTAAAAGTAATCCTTTCCCAGCTGGAAAAATCATGAATAGAAAAATATCCTTCAAGTAGAATTAACCATTTATCTGCGACGTCCACATCTATCTAACTCTCAAATATGGGAATGTCAAAGTTAACTTGTACCTTAAAGGGTGTGGCACTTCTAGAGTTGCTGCTGGAAGTAGATGCGTCACCCCTAGATAGCCTCCGTCGGATCTGGGAAAACTTGTCCATCATCGTGTTCCTTTTTCACTCGAGAGCTTCTTCGAGCAATATTTTGATAGGATCTCTTGCCCCCTCATCTTTATTTTCTTCTGCCATGGGAGGCCATTGGGGTTTGTGAGGCTAGTCTTGCAAAGGTTCGACCAGTTCAAGCCATAACTTCTTATATCCTGACCTTGTTGGGGACATGCAAAGAGAAATAGAGAAAGAGTGGATCACTCTGATACCACTAATCCAAATTTAAAAAGGAATGCAAAAAATTATAGATATAACCATAAATACAAAGATGCAGCAAAAATAACACTTCATTGTAGGTTTTAACCCTGTACAGAAATTACTTGCATACGAACTCTAAAACACAGAAAATAAACAATGCGAGAGCATAACACCTAAAACACATATCCACAGAAACTTTCCCCTGGATCCCAAAACCGGGACTACAAGCTTGATTTTTCATTATATTCCTTTCAATGTTACAATACATATTTATACATGCCGAAGCATCCAATACCATGGACCGAAAACCATAAGTAGGTTCGCCCAACCTAATATAGGGTCGAATTTTTTTTTTCCTAGGGCACTGCCTCGAACCCCGTAGAGGGGGGCTACCTGCCCCCCTCAAACCCCCCTTGTGACCCCCCCATTGCGCAATCAATGCAACGAAGGGGGGGCTCCACCCCCCCTCTAACCCCCCAATTCACTCTGTAGGTTAGTCGTGGAAAGAATATAACACAATCCAACATTCTCCCACTTGTTGTTTTCTTTCCATAGGGGGCCACAGGAGAGCTTAGTCATTTTTCCAGCCCTGAAACACCCATTGTTTCTATACAACAAGAGAACTTCTCAGAGCTCACAGATTTTTTCAATGCATCTGCAGTATTCTTCAAAGTGTCCACCTTTACCAACAACACCTTTTGTCTTCTATCATATCCCTCACAAATTGATACTGAACATCAATGTGCTTTGTCTTTGAATGATAAGCAGGGTTCTTTGCCAAGAAAATTGCACTTTGGCTGTCACAGTCTATCCTTATAGTTACCTGTACTAACCCCATACTTGAACACAATCTCTGCAACCAAACTGCTTCCTTGCTTGCATGAGTGGCTACCATGTATTCCGCCTCTGTAGTTGATAGTGCCACTACAGATTTTTTCTTACTCATCCAACTGGCTGCACCTCCAAATAGGTTAAACACATACCCACTTGTAGATCTTCTTTGATCCAGATCTCCAGCCCAGTCTGCATCAACAAAGCCATGAATATCCAACTCTCTATCCAATCCTAGTCTTCCTTCGTAGCACAAACCATAATCACTAGTGCCATGCAAATACTTGAAAACCCACTTCACTGCTGTCCAGTGCTCCTTCCCTAGTTTTGACATAAACCTGCTCAGTACTCCCACTGCATGTGCAATGTCTGGTCTAGTATAGACCATTGCATACATCAAGCTACTGACTGCACTTGCATATGGAACATGGGACATATCCTCTTCCTCTTCTTGTGTCTTGGGACATTGTTCGGCAGATAACTTTACACCTACAAGAATAGGAACCTTCACTGGTTTACTATCCTGCATATTAAACTGTTGCAGTATTGTCTCGACATACTTCCTCTGATTTAACCAGAGCTTCCTCTTTGCTCGATCTCTTTTAATTTCCATGCCCAAAATATAGTTTGCAACACCAAGATCTTTCATGTTGAATTTGGAGGACAATTGGGTCTTCAAATCCTGGATAATTTTTTTGTCATTTCCAACCAGCAACATATCATCCACATACAAGACCAGATAAATAACACTGTCACCAATTAATTTAAAATACGCATAGTGATCTGCTTTGCTTCTGGTGAAGCCAAGTCCCCGTATGAATGTATCAAATTTTTGATACCACATCCTTGGTGACTATTTTAACCCATACAGAGACTTCTTTAACTTGCATACCAGTTCTTTCTTACCCTTCACTGCAAAGCCTTTAGGTTGCTTCATGTAGATCTCCTCCTCCATATCCTTGTGAAGAAATGTTGTCTTCACATCCATCTGTTCTACCTCAAAATCAAAAGCAGCAACAACAGATAAAAATAATCTAATAGAAGTTACCATGGCAACAAGAGAAAAAATATCACCAAAATCAATTCCCGGTACCTGGGAATAACCTTTTGCTACCAACCAAGCTTTGTATTTCTCCACCTTTCCTTCTGCATTTGTTTTCTTCTTGAACACCCATTTGCTGCCAATGGGTTTCCTCCCAGTCGACAACTCCACCAGATCCCAAGCCTCATTTTTGTGCAAATATGCCATTTCATCAACCATGGCCTCTTTCCATAGTTTTCCATCCTCTAAATCTACTGCTTCCTTCACAGTTTTGGGATCATCAATAGTAATATATAAAGAAAAATTTGAATAGAAAGTAGATGGACTATACCTTTCTGGCTGCCTTCTTTCTCGAACTGATCTTCTTACACCCAGAGTTTGTGGCTCTTCATCTTCTGATTCATCCTCTGCTGTAGAGTCTGATTCTTCCTCCTTTAGCTCAAACTCTATCTTCTTAGGTTCCTTTGCTTGGACTTCATGTTTAATAACATCTTTCACCTCTCTGAACACCACATCTTGGCTGTAAACAACCTTCCTTGTTTCTGGGTTCCAAAGCTTATAACCTTTAAACCATCCTCATACCCAATAAAGATGAACTTTTTATATTTACTATCCAACTTGGTTCGTTTCTCCTTTGGAACATGTACATATGCATCACATCCAAATACCCTCAGATGTGAAAGAGAGGGTTTCTTACCAGTCCATACCTCTTGTGGAGTCTTATCCTCCAATGCTGATGAAGGTGACCTGTTGACCAAGTAACATGTTGTTTCCACTGCCTCTACCCAGAATTCTTGTCCTAACCTAGCACCATTGAGCATGCTTCTTGCCCTTTCCATCAACGTCTTGTCCATTCTTTCTGCAACTCCATTTTTCTGAGGTGTATATGGAGTAGTCTTTTGCCGTGCTATACCACAATTCTTACAGAATCCTTCAAATTCATTATTGCAAAACTCTCCACCATTATCTTTTCTCAGCACCTTTATCTTCTTCTCTATTTGGTTTTCCACCAGAGCCTTGAATTCTTTAAACCTGTCAAAGACTTTAGATTTATTCTTAAGGAAATATATCCATGTATTCCTTGAGAATCCATCTGTAAATGATACATAGTACACAGACTTACCCAGTGATGGAACCTTCATAGGTCCAAACACATCATTGTGCACAAGGTCTAATATATTTTTTGCCCTCTTACCACCAGAGAGGAAACTCACCCGATTCTACTTCCCATATACACAATTTTCACAGAAATCAAAATCCAGAGAGCTATTACTCATACCTTCTACCATACTTTTACCATGAAGTATTCGAAAGCCCTTCTCTCTAATATGTCCAAGCCTTTGATGCCATAGCATGGTATTTTCTCCAGAGACCACTAGATTCTCTGCTCCACTTTCAAGAACCACATAACTGTTGCACCCATCAACAACAGTGCTACCTTGCAGCTTGTACAGAGTTCCAGTGAACTCCTCGCATCAATACCAGTGCTCCCCGAACCATCTTGCAGGTATCCTTCTCGAACACTGTTTTTACACCTGCATCATCCAGCTTGCTTACAGAAATTAGATTTCTAGCTAATGCAGGAATATTGAAAACACCTGGAAGTGTTCTAACCCTTCCACCTTGCAACTTCAACTTTACCTTTCCGCGACCAACGATTCTAGCCTTCCTATCATCCCCTAAGAAGACATCACCACGATCGTATTTATCATAGTTGCAGAACCACTCTCTATGGGGTGTGAAGTAAAAGGAGGCACCTGAGTCAATCATCCATGCCTCATGATCTAAATGTGTACTTGAAGAAGCCAACTACACATCCCCACCTTCATCTGAGGTGGATTTCGCCTTTGTAGAAGAAGCATCATCAAATCCCTTTCCTTTCTCAGGAGCTTTAGATTTATAGTCCCTTTTGTAGTTCCCTTCCTTTCCGCATTTCCAGCACACAACCTTTACAGGTTTTCCTGGAGATTTAGATCTCCCACTCGATGACTTATTTTTGTTTCTATTCTGGGACCATCCTCGTACAGACAAGGCATCACCATTCTAGCTCTCCATATTTTTCTGTCTAATCTCCTCCATCAGCAAGGATGAGACTATTTCATCAAACTGCAAGGTAGTTGCATTGCTACGTATTGCAATAACCACATTATCCCACGAATCTGGTAGAGAACACAACAAACTGATGCACTTATCTTCATCTAAAATTTTAATATCAACAGATTCTAACTGACTTACCACAATATTAAATGCATTTAGATGCTTTGTCACCAAGTCTCCATATTTCATCCTCAGGTTATACAACTTTTCTCGCAGGAACAATTTATTTGCAAGAGAGTTAGATTGGTACAGAGTCCCTAACCTTTCCCACAAAGCCTTCACTGTAGGTTCCCCTAATACATTCAACAATACTGAATCTGAGACACACAATCATATTGTGCTCTTTGCCTTTTGATCCAACTTCTTCCATTCCTCATCGAACACTCCTGTTGGTTTAGTACCTGGATATACCGTGATCCATTGATCATTATCCACCAATAGATCCTCCATCTTGAGTTTCCACAACTCAAAAATCTGACCATTAAATTTCTCGATTTCTATCTTTCCACTTCTCGCCATCTTCTTTCACCACCAGAATCGATTTCGCAGATCTGCCAGTGAACAGGGTCTACCACAGGCTCGAGAAAAAGCCCTCAGCAACAAAGGCGTCCCCTTGAAGCCAAAACAACTCCGATACCAAATGTAGGTTTTAACCCCATACAGAAATTACTTGCATATGAATTTTAAAACATAGAAAATAAACAATGTGAGAGCATAAAACACATATACACAGAGATTTTCCCCTGGATCCCAAAACTAGGACTATCAGCTTGATTTCTCATTATATTCCTTTCAATGTTACAATACATATTTATACATGCTAAAGCATCCAATACCATGGATAGAAAACCATTGTGTCCAAAACCATAGGTAGGTTCGCCCAACTTAATATAGCATCCAAAAAAAAATTTCCCGTGGTGTTGCCTTAGACCCCGTAGAGGGGGGCAACCCGCCTCCCTCAAACCCCCCTGTGAACCCCCACTGTGAAATCGGTGCAACGAAGGGGGGTCTCCACCCCCCCTCTAACGTCCTGGTTCACACAACCCAACATTCATTTCATTAATATCAAATACTGAAATATTCTTACAAATAGAATGGAAATAAGACTAGCTCGGGCAATGGTAGCTTATCTCCGAGAAGACATGTTGCGGCTACATGCCTCTGAATTGTGTTACAATGAGGCTCAAAGACATATTTATTATTGAGAAACAATTTAAAACCCTAAACATCCAAAAACCTAACACTAGGAGATGAAACACCAAACTATGGGCCCAATTTGGTTAAATTGGTACATCAACTTCTTGGGGTCGTAACTTTGGCATACAATCTCTGTTTGATGCAAATAATACCTCGTTAGAAATATATGTCCGAGGACTAGAACTTTTGAGTGACAAAAATCAATATATGTCTATTTTTGGCCTCAATTTTCCAAAAAAACTTCGTTTAGGGATTCTAAACGGCTCTAAAAGTTTAGGACCCGAAAGGCTGCCAAAAATAGTAAATTGTTCTACAAATAAGCAAAATGAAACACTGAAAGAGATAGTGGTGGGGGTCTAAGTGGAATAGGCAAGTGGTTGCCAACATCCACCTAGATCAACATGTGACCACTAAAAGAAATTCCAGCAAACTTCTAGAACAATATGTGGGCATACAAGTGGAGTTGGGTGATAATACTAGATATCCTATAATTTAAAATTGGAACCATCTCTTTTAGGATCCCATCAGGGGACATTATTGATTGGAAATATTTTTTTTATGTACCAGAATTAATGAATACCATTTTTTCTATCTCAGCTATCACAAATAACAAGTGCATAGTTGATTTCAATGATCAGAAGTCCATTATTAGATATTGCAGCCATGAATTTCCTTGGTTCGTGGCTAAAGGTGTGTCAAGCGGATGCCTTTACAAGCTTCTTGGAAATACTAGAAAGAATGATACTCTAGTGCATGATAATGGAAAGCTATTCAAGTTTTGGTACACGAACTTTGGTCACTTGAACCCGTTGAAGCCTAAAAAATTATTGCGAGAACATGGGGTAAAACCACCCGGTCCAAACCTTGAAAGTGGCTCCTTTTCTATTTGGTATAGTGGCTTCAACTAGGGATAATGGGACCAGTTTCCCAGAAAATATTTGATAGTGATGGTGGGATGATATATGATGTAACAGGAAATGATTAAGCTAAGTGTAATATAATCTAAATTCTAAACACATGCATATGTCCTATTTTAACACTATTTAACTATAAGTATACCTAAGAATCAAATACAATATGCGATCTACAATGATGTATTATAACAATTGGTAATAAAGATCATTCGATTGCAATAAGAAATTAAATTGTTTAATAATAATTGTTTTGGATAAATAGTTATAAAAAACAATTGAGAAAAATATATCACATATAAAATCATCCATGTATTCACAACGAAATTAGAGCTAACATCATACAGAAGTGCAATAATGCCAGAACTATAAATCAGACTTTTATACATAAAACAATTGGAAGAATAATTATTACTTGATACATAAATAAAACATGATCATAAAATAAAAGTACCATATATGATAAGTCTTGCTCATGTGCTTAAGAAATATTGACCCAATTTCAATCAATCCAACACATTCTAAGAGTATAAAAGTGAATTTCAGTAGAGCATGCTAGATATTTGAAGAAAATAGATCTTCTTCCATTCATTTCATCAAAGCCACCTAAAAATTACAGAAGTGCAATGTTTTGAAAAGTGTTTCTAAATGCATGAGAGGGGTTTAAATACTAAACTATATGTCTTAAAATATATTATTACAAAAATAGATGAGGACATTCAAACAACCTTCCTCGGAATATGAAAAAATAAAATTAAAAGAAAAATAAGCAAATGACTAGCTCCTTTGAACTTGATCTCTAAGATCGCAAATATCAGTCATTGTTTGGAGCGGAGGCGGTTGGCCGACTGTAGATTTTAACTACCCAACAATTAAGGCCTCTGTTAGTGCTGACACCATATTTTGTGTATATTTTGTTAAACATCTCAGAATCATCCATTGGTTGTGTGGTTTCACTAAAAACTTCCAGTATGGCTCCCAATTCATCCTGTTTAATTGTTTGATTGCCTCCATTTCTTGCGCCGCCTATTTCCATTGCTGCTCTAGCTGTCTGGAATTAGGAAGAAATCCTGGTACACATTCCTTCACCAAGTTGGTTCCATGAATATTTTTGTTAATGGCTTCTATTATACTATTTTCTATTGTCATTACTATCAATGTTTCCCTTTCTGCCTGCTTCAACCGAGAATCCCAATCTGTGAGCATGATATCTTTATGAGACTCTTCCAACTTTGGCAGGTCAGGGTTCCTCCCATCCTCTGATTCTTGCTAGGTGATGAAATCATAAACCCTTTTGTGGATTTTTTCATATTCAAGCCTCATATCAACAACTTGGTTTGTTAATTTATCACTGGTCTCGCAATAAGGATTTATCTGTGAGATTTTCTGGCAAAATACTTCCTTTTGTTGCATTAGTAAGGAATTGAGGTTGAGCGCTTCCTTGATGAATTCATCGATTTGCAAATTGTCTCTAAGTTTATCTATCATGGATTGTATCTGAAAATCCTTTTCTACTAAGCTGACTTGATGGTGTATTCTCATCTATTCGAATTCCTTTTAGAGCTGGGCTACTTGCAATTCTGCTTGTTGATTAGATTTTTCTTGGACTAGTTGTTGTTCTAGGAGCATAATCCTCTGTTATTTCTCCTTAAGCAACATTTGGACCTCTCTCACCTTGTTAATAGTTGATGTGGCATAGGCTCCCACAAATTGCGACAGTCTTTTGAGATTCTCAGATGGGTTGATCGACGAGTCCTTCCATACAATGTCCATTGGTTCATTTTCTAGAGTCGTAACTAGATTTCTTTTCTTCCTTTGTCTCTTGACTACATATTTCTGAGTAGGGATATAAAATACATCTAGAGGAGGTATTTCTTCAATTATTAAAATAATATCTAAAGTAGGAGTAGTAGGATGGATCTCAATGTCCTAAGTGCCTTTAGTTCCTTCCTCTATAGTTTCTGGATTAGCATTATGCTTGGTTTGCTTGGGAGTTTACATTACAGATGTTTGTTCAAGGTTTGTCTGAGTGGAGCTTTTTATTTAACTTTTCCCATTCCTTTTTGAGGTTAATGATTGGAGATTTTCCTGAGTGATTTGAAGTAGAAAGAACTTATGCTTGTTTCTTTTCTTTGGCCTGCTTGACCGTCTGCTCTGTACTTTGAGTTGTATCTTTTTTAGATTCTTTATTGGTGTTTCCTCCCCATTTTGAGACTATTTCTCTAAGTGCTCTGACTCATGCATAGATCTCTCTTTGGTTTCCTCTTCAGAGTTTTCTTTGGAGCTGCCCTCCAAGCTTACACTACGAGTTGGCTCCCTCATTAGTTCAATTTGTAGTAGGTCCAATGGGACCTTTAATAATCCATTTTTCCTGTACACATGGAAAGCCTCAACATCCTACGGAGTCAAAAGTAGAGATGCCATATGAAAAACTTGTGAAAATGTTTCTGCTTGTAGGAAGAGGTCATCGAAGGCATCCTCTTCGTGGTTAAACTATTTTATTTTTACCTTAGAAGTCAAATCCTTAACAGTGTCATTTGGGTCATACTACCTTCCCAAAAACGTAGCTAATTTCAAAGATTTAATACTCTTTGCTTCTTTTTGTTCATGTCCATAATGATGTAGCACAAAAGCACCACATTTTAATGGGAATGTAGGCCAAATGGCCTTCTTTTGCTCTCTCAGTGCCCTGCTTAATCCGCTTTCCCCTACTTTTTGGTAGGCTATTTCTCTGGCCATTAGTTTGTCAGGAACGTAATATGGGAGGACATGCGGTGAGGCAATGTTCCCAAAGACTCTAATATAGGTGAACGTTTATTCCCCAAACCATCTGGCTACAGGCAATATATCAACCTCGGCCTCTTTAGAAAACCTAGGGGTGGTTCTATCATAAACTTCTTTATGAATGGGTAGCATAAACCCTTGAAAAATACTATAAAAATTGGGGTGGAATGGACATACCCACAAAATATTATGGTATACATGGATGGGAAGTGGGTTCTGTACAGTCCACTTCCATACCATATTGGGAAATTGAGAGAAAAAACAGATTGCATCCATAACAAAAGAACTCATGAAAAAACGGGGGATAAACCCTTAAAGAGGAACTTCTTTTTCTTTTATATTTTATAATGGCCTTTGCCAAATTATCTGATAGAATTTTAGCCCAGTTCATTATTGTTGCATTTGCTGCTGCATCTATCAATGTGAGCCAATCCATGGAAAAATTAGTGTTATCGGGTCTACCAAATAACCTACATATCATTGTTGTTGCAAAACTATGGGTGGGAGAAATGAATGGCATTGAGTACATACCAGTTTTATCCCATTTGAGCTTTCCCTCGCTTGATTTATAGGTCAGCATGTTGTTTGATGGGTCCCCATTTTCTTTAGCAAATTTCTCAAGGATCTATTTATTGTAGAAATTTTGCAGCTCAGGTAACTGGTACATTAGTCATAGGTTGTCTTCTGAGAAGGACCCCATGAACTCTTGCCTTTGATTCTTGAATGTTTGGTCTATGATGTCTACCTCATCAATTAACCATTTGACCATGTCTGTGTATGGGATTATTTTTGGTCGTGCAACTATGAAGTGAAGGAAAGAACATGCCATTTCAGAATAGGAGGCATCAGATGACTCATGACCATCTATTTTGGCCTTTGTTACCAGTGGTTTGGGCTGCTCTTCTTCTAACAAGTTGTACATGACCTCCCATGTTGTAGTTCCTCTCTCTCTGTTGCATGTAGTATCAGAGAAAAGTGACACTGTTTTTGATTTCTCATATGTAGTTCCCTTTCCTTTCTTCCCCATTGTCTCTAACGATGTTCTCTGCAGAGTTTTGCTGCAATGGAGCAAAGTGGAAGTTATCAGATAAACACGAGCGAGAATGATAGTGAGAATAAATGATACAGTTAATCCAAAAAGGGTTACAAGATAGCTGCTATTATTCAGAACGTAGAAGAAAAGATATCGTATCACATCGAGCCACTCCTTCACATAAATGCCATTAAATTCATTAAATCACCACTAAGGCTCCTTATCATTTCTTTTATTACTTATTTAATTATCGCATCGCAAATGGGAAGGAAAAAAATTTAAGGTGGTAGGTTTTAACTATGAGAATGTCGATTTTGCGATTGCAATGCAATATCACAAATCACATTATTGCACATTTGATTGTGCGCTTTCTCAAAGTTCTTTAAAATTCTCTGGGATGCGAGATAAGTGGGGTATCCTTTACTGTTTGGATCGTATTTTGCTTGAAGGAGTAGTTAATTCTTAAAGTGGTTTTTCACTATGTAGTGAACTTAACCCTTAATTTATAACATTTTCTTTTATCGGGTCTGGGCTTTATTGCATTTTGGAAGCTTGCGTATTTCATAAGATTGGATTTTTTAAATAAATTGACACGATGCAATGAGGCTGAGTCTTTCTATCGCAATATGGCATCTCGCATGTTACAACATGTTTTCCAAATTGCGTCCTTTGTGTATGCCAATATGCGATTGCGATATGCGCTTTAGTTCTAGGAAATGCCTTAACTCTTGGCTTCTTAATGAAAAGTCTAATGAAGTCTAGGTCAAATGTGGTGATTCATTTTATCGCAATTCGCAGATTTCTTTTTGTAACTAACTCTTCAACACACCTAGTCCACTGATATGCGAAAAGGCGGGAATTGCTAGTTTTAGAGGGCGTTGACTTGATATCCTGATTTATTCCTAAAATTTCAAATGAAAGTGCCTAAGTGATAATTTTTTCTTTGAGAGTTTTTATAAAGGGTCCCCATTTATTAATTAACAAATTAACCATTAGAATAATAAATGGGGGGGTTGTTGAGTAGCACAACAATTGGCGATTTGTTGGAAGAACCAGTTATCTATGATAGTGTTTTGAAATTTCTAAAACTTCCAAAATAAAGATAGTTCAAAAAATAAGAAACACATGAAATATAAGATAAGCAACATTTCTCTGCATAAGAAAACAAAATCCACCTTATTATCATCCATTTGATTATCCTTTTCAAAATGAAAATTCCTTTTTCTACATAAATCTTTACTTGGTTTTAAAGATAAAACTGGGGGCTCTCGCAGATTAGCTTTTAGATCTACTCATTTGTCACAGGCAGAGCCTTTGCTGCCAATAGGCGTCCATAGCCACAACATGGTTACCTTTTAACCATCAATGATTCAGTATCCCATCCAGATAAGAGTGCAATTTTTAGAGATAAATTCAAATTGATATACTTACTTCTTTTTCCTTCTTTTCTAAACAATTTATTTTTTGCTAAAAAAATCATTTTTTTTCTACTTAAAGGATGTTGTCTTTGTTTGCTGGCCAAAATTGACAATCCCATTCACTAGTTTCAATTCAACTGATTAATTTGGCTTGTGATGAGATCCCTTGTCTTTTTATTAAAATAATCTCGAGTCATTACCTTGTTTTGATATACAATATTGGTAATGTCATTTTATTACTTCCCTATGATCATGGTAAGTCGACTCTTGATGAGACCTCTTATCCTTTAAGTTTAAGTATATTTTAGAATTACACTCTAAAAAGAGAAAATTTACTAGATTGGGAGAATCATTGACTCCTTAAGAGTTTTTGGATGACAATTATAGAGCTAAGGATGCTTTTCTGCAGAGAGCCTTTGCTTTGTTATAGACACTTTTGTTGACCGATGGTAGAACACATGTTTCTTTATAAAGTTGAGTTTTTGCAAAGGACAAGTAATTTTGGTGGAAGACAAGCAGATTTTAGAGCAATAGAACTTAGCTTATGTTTCAAATGTGAAAATTATCTTCTCAACAGTCTCTACTTATACAAGCGAAAAGTCAAAACATAAAAGAGGCTATCATTGTAAATGCCAAAAGTAAATTCTATTTAACTTTTATTTTCCTAGAAAAAGTAAAGCCAATGGTGTACAAGGGATAGAAGAGGTTATCTTCTATGAAAAATATTTCTTCAAAATCTACCAATTAACAAGTAGAGAATCTCTCTTGCCTAATAAATCTTGTAGTAAAAAGGTGGATGGGCCAATTTTTCCGCAATCTGAAATGGGCCAAGCCACATTCTTTGGAGTTTGGTATGCTTACCATTTTCCTCATGTGCTTTATCCCACTTCAATACAAGGTCTACATGCTGAGAGGATTTAGGACTTACAGAATTTTCATCAAATGAATATTTAACTAATTGTTGATGATGTGCATGTGTGATTTTGGCTTTATCTGTTTCTTCTTTGAGCTTGCATATTCTTGATTGCCTTAATTTCATAGAAGAGGAAGAAGTTTCTTCAATAAATTGAACCAATAGAGAGATGGAATAACAATATTTGTAGGAAGAACAACTTCTTTCCCATAGACCGAATTAAAAGGAGAAGTGCCTATTGAGGCCTTTTGTGTTATTTGATCTGCCCATAGAGAAAATGTCAAAGATTCATGCCAGTTTTTCTGATTTTGATCAGCAGTTCATTTGATGATTTTTATGAGGTTTTTTTTGTAGACTCAGCCAAACAATTTCCCTGAGGATAATAGTTAGCAGAATATTTAAGTTTAACGACTCTTTTAAGAGAAAACTATATCATAGCATTGCCTGTGAAATAAGATGCATTGTCAAACATGAGGGAAGTTGGTAGACCAAATCTGGTAATAATAAACTAATCAATAAATTCAATGATGTTTTCAGAATTGGCTTCCTTAAGTGGAATCGATTACTAATCAATAAATTCAATGATGATTTCAGAATTGGTTTCCTTAAGTGGAATCGATTACTAATCAATAAATTCAATGATGATTTCAGAATTGGCTTCCTTAAGTGGAATCGTTTCCACCCATTTTGTGAAGTAATCAATTGCTGTAAGGATATATCTTTGCTACATTGAAGAGTAAGGAACGATATCACTTATTATGTCCAGTCCACATTGTTCAAATGTTGACTCGTTGCAATCTTAATGCAAATTTTCTCTGTCTTCCAGTAGTTGTTTGACAAATTTTACATTTCCTTACATATTCGTGTGCATCGTTGAATAAGGTTAGCCAATAATAGCCAGCATGCAGGATTTTATGTGTTGTTGTGTATCCTCCAAAATCTCCAACAACTGATGCATCATGGAGTTCCTACAAAACCTTTTCTGCCTCATATTTTTCAAGGCATCTAAGAAAAACAGAATCATAATTTTTCCTAAACAACACATCATTGATGATTTCATATTGCTTAGATTTTATCCTCAAAGACATTTTTCTTTTATAACTAAGTTACATAGGGGTATATCCATTTTTCAACTAAAATATGATATCATCATATTTAGATTCAATATCGTTGAGGCTTACCTCAAATATTTGTATATCGTCACCTGAATCTTGTAGTGTTGGTAAATTGGATGCTCTTGCCAACATTCTGCAAAAACCTTTACCTTTAACAATTTTAGCTGATCTAATCTCAATGTCATATTCTTGCAATGTTGTTACCTAATTTTTTGTTTTCTCGCCCACCTCTCTTTGCATCAGTAAATTTATCACTGCTGGGAATGGGACTATTACCTTAGTGTGAGTCTTGAGAAGGAAGAGTCTGAAATGCTTAATTGATTTGCAAACAACAAAAGCTTTCTTTTCAACATCTGAGTAGTTTAATTCTGCCTCCTTGCAAATTAGAGCTGAAAAAAGCGGTGCTTCAATTTTGTCATCATTGACCTGTGCCAGTGTAGCTACATATGATGTCTCGGAAGCAAAGGTATCCAAAATGAAATGTTTAGAAAAATTCGGGGTTGCTAAAGAGGGAGCATTTATGATTTCTTATTTAATCAAATAAAAAGCTTCATGCTCGGTATGTCCCCATTTAAAAACATAAATTTTCTTAATCATAGATTGGAGAGGTAAAACAATTCGTGAAAAGTCAGGGACAAATATTTTGACAAAATTTATCTGACTGAGAAAAGATTGCATGGATTTTTTGTTATGAGGTAAATATATTTAAGAAATTTCTCTCATCCTATCAGGATCGATAAGAATTCCTTCTTTGGATATGATAAATCCAAGGATATTTCCTTCACTCAAAGGAAAGAAAGATTTCTTAGGATTGAGATAAATTGCATACCTCTGACAATGCTCAAAGATTTGTTTTAAATCCTTTAAATGATTACTCCACTTTTTGGAATACACAGTTATGTCATCTAAATAAATTACCACTGATTTGTTCACCAAACCTTTGAAATATATGTCTATGTCTTTCTCAAATGTTGCACCAACATTGATTAATCCAAATGGCATCTTTTGATAGGCATAGGTGCCCCATTTTGTTCGAAATGTAATCTTTAGCTGGTCATCTTGATGTACTAAAATCTGATTATAAGAATCCATCTAGAAAAGAAATCAATGGTGAGCCTACTACTGATTGTAGTATCTGTTCCATAAGGGGCAGTGGAAAGTTGTCCTTCTGACAAGCTTTGTTGAGATTGCAAAAGTCTATACATATTTGAATATAACCATTCTTTTTCCTAAATGGGACAAGGTTAGAAACCCACCTTGAATGCCTTACAGGAAAAATTATTTTGGCTTTGAGAAGCTTATTCAATTCAGATTTGATATAGTTTTCTAAATTCGGATGAATCTTTCTCAACTTTTGTTGCACGGGCTTTTCATCACATAACATGGGAATGGTATGTTGAATAATGGAAGTATCATATGCCTTGAGATCTTCATAATTCCAAGAAAGAACATTTTTTAGTTTCATTAGCAACTGAACAATGGTTGACCTTCCATCTAGCTTGAGAATGAGTCCTAGATTGACATTTTGAGGTTTAAGGTCAGTTCCAAGATTAACTAATTCAAATCTCAAAGTTGAACTTTGAAGCTTTGAGTTAGTGGGTTTCTTGAACCTGTCATTAAGATCCTATAAGTCTTCCATCTTAACCACAGATTTAGGAATGGAATTTGCAGTCATTTCTTGCTTAAGCTAGCTGTGATGTTGGTCTTCATCAATTATTTGGTCCTCGTAAGAGTCTTTGGATGTTAGAAAAATTATGATATCTGGATCATTATTAAAGACTTGTCAGTTGGTGATATTGTTGGGAATAGAAGGCCTAAAAATTGATTCAATAGAAAAGTAATCAGGGCTATAATCTCCTGGTGGAATGAGATTGCATGCAACAGTAGCCAAAATATTAGCACTTGCATTTTGGAGCCTTGGGATAGGGGAAATGTTAAATGTTGTAAAATGAGAGGTGAGGTCTTGAACTAATGATTGATAATGTTTCAAGTGTCCAGAGAGTCATTGTATAGTATTCCTTACCTACTTAATTAAAATTCTTGAATCTCCACACATTCGAAGATATTTGATATTAAGGCCAATAGCTTTATACTGCCCTTGAACTAATGCTTCATATTCAACTGTGTTATTTGTGCATTCAAAGTCAATTCTGCATGCTAACATAGTTTTTCCCCTTCTGAGATAACTAATATGCATCTTGCTCCAGTTCCTGTTGGCATTATGATACATATGTTGTACTTGATGACAACCCACTCATCTTAGATAATAAATTATAGTGTAGAGAAAAGTTCACGCACTTTTATGCAGAGAAAAGTTTATTTCATATAGAGAAAAGTTCACGCACTTTTATGCAGAGAAAAGTTTATTTCATGTAGATAAAAAGTTCACGCACTTTCATGCAAGGAAAAGCGTGTATATGTTGGAGAACTTACCTTTGGTCCATGGTAGTTAGTCCTTGGTATTTGAACCTATGAGGAAAAGCGCGTATATGTTGGAGAACTTACCTTTGGTCCATGGTAGTTAGTCCTTGGTATTTGAACCTATGAGGAAAAGCGCGTATATGTTGGAGAACTTACCTTTGTTCCATGGTAGTTAGTCCTTGGTATTTGAACCTATGGTTTTGGACCATGGTACTTCGTCAAAAGTGTTGATCTCACGTACTTTCATGGTTGGTTCATGGTATTAGTCCAACAGTTTTTTGATCCTATGGTTTTGGCCCGTGGTATTGTGAAAGGCCTAAGCCTATATAAAGCAAAGGAGATCACTTGGCTAATTCATTCTTGCAAATTGAATATCTTAAGATCTGAAATATTGGGTTATTGTTTTGAAAGTTTGATCTATGAAAGTGAAGTTGAAAGCGAATCTGTGAAGGGTGATCTCTCGAGCGCTGCAGCTGCGGAAGCGCCACAGAAGGCGCAGTGCGGAGGTGCCACAGAAGGCGCAGTGCAGAGGTGTCATAGAAGGCACAGTGCGGAGGCGCCACAGAAGACGCAGTGCGGAGGTGCCACAGAAGGCGCAGTGCGGAGATGCCACAGAGGCGACACAGAAGGCGCAGTGCGAAGACGCCACAGAAGGCGCAGTGCGGAAGCGCGCAGTGCGGAGGCGCCACAGAAGGCGCAGTGTAGAGGCAGTGCGGAGGCGCCACAGAAGGCGCAGTGCAGAGGCGCCACAGAAGGTGCAGTGCAGAGGCGCCACAGAAGGCGCAGTGCAGAGGCGCCAGAGAAGGCGCAGTGCGGAGACGCCACAGAGGCGCCACAGAAGGCGCAGTGCGGAGGCGCCACAGAAGGCGCAGTGCGGAGGCACCATAGAAGACGCAGTGCAGAGACGCCACAGAGGTGCCATAGAAGGCGCAGTGCGGAGGCGCCACAGAAGGCGCAGGTGCGGTGGTCGCGGCGCCACAGAAGGCACAGGTGCGGAGGTAGTACATATATCCGCAGATCTATACCAGTGAAGTTGCAATCCCTGCTTAAAATTTGTTTTAACTACCTTTGACTATTCTGCAGGGTTTTGGGTGCATAATTGATGTTTGGTTACTAGTATTGAGTTCAGATAACAGCATGATTAATGACTTATCTTTATGTACTAGATCTGGTTGATAACTCTCATAATATCATTGTATATGTATGGATCCGGTGATTGGGTGATTCAGAAGGTTGTTTGATTATGAGCTTCAATGTTGTTGTTGGGTCCAGTATGAAAATTGGATGAAAAGTGGCCTTTCAGATTATGTGTTGTGCTTCAGTGTATCCAGTTTGAAAATTGATGAAATGTGGTACTTGGAGGAGAGAAGAACATAGGCCAACGCCTATGTACTAGTATCTAAGCTAGTACAAAAGCTAAGGGAGATCTTTGGAGCATTGTAGCAGGTAGCAGCCTGCGTACTAGTAAATGGATCGGCTAGTACAAGAGCAAAGGGGGTTGTAGCTCCCGTACTGGTATAAGACTGCACCAGTACAAATATTGTAAAAGGATTTTCTTATTAAGAAGAAGATTGAGATGACTTGCAGCAGGTGGTTTTTCTCCCGCATTGGGTTTCCACCTTATATCATGGTGTTCATGTGTGTGCCTTATGTGTGATGATCTATTCTCTATTACTGCATCTGTTATCTGATAATATGGTTGATAATGTTCTAATGCACTCATTGAAGATCAATTAACTTAATCATAAGAAGTTGTGGAAGTAGCATATATGAATCTGATTATGGAAATGAAAAAGTTTTATTAATGTGATAATACTGATTCACCCCCCCTCTCAGTATTATTTCCAACAATTGCTATCAGAGCAGGTCCTTTGGTAGAAGCTTGATCACTTGAAGGAGATCCATGGAATAATGGGAAAGAAGCTTAAGAAGAAAGCACCTAAGAAAAAGAAGTCATCTCAGAAGAACTATGACAGTGGGAGAATCGATTGGGGATTAGGTATAAGAAGCTCTTCAGATTCAGAATCAGATTCAGAATCATTATCAGGTATGAATATATTATCCTCTGATGTTCTAGCTATCTTTCCCTTTGGAAGAGATGAAAGTGATAGCGAAACTACTGAATTTGCTCTTATGGGTGAACAAGAAAGATATCAAATAGAGGCAGAATTTAAAAGGCTGACAGACAAAATTAGAGATCAACAAGATCTATTGAACAAAAGGGAATGTGATTTCAAAGAAGAAGCTACCAAACTAAAGGCCCAACTAGAAGAAGGAAACAAGGTAAGAAAGCTACTCAAGGACAAGGAAGACCAATGTCAAAAATTGCAGCATGAAGTGACATCATTAAGAAAAGAAGTCAACGAAAGAAGCACAACCATCAAGAAACTCAAAGATAGATCTAGCTACTATGAAAATCTTGAAGCTACAATCCTCTCACTAAAAGGAGATCTTGATGAATCAAAGAAGCAGAATACAGATCTACTCCAAGCTATTGCAAAACAAGAAAACGAAGTCACCAGCTTAAAATCTCAACTAGAATGTGCCTTCCAAGTTCGTCAAATGCAGCAGGATCTGAATGAAGAACAAGAAAAGGAGATTCTCAAACTAAGGGAACAAATGGAAGAAGGAAGGAAAGTTGAAGAAGATTTGAAAAAGCAATCTCTTGAAAAGGAAGAACAGCTTCAGGTTGAGGTAAATATCTTGAAAGGTAAACTAGAAGAAAAGGATAAGCTTTTACGATTTCAAGATAGTTCCAAAGTCTTGGATGATATTCTTAGTAGTCAAAGGTCTCCTGCTATAAAGACTGGTCTTGGTTTCCATGAATCTGTTGAAGGTGAATCTAGTTCACAAGGTGAGGCAAGGAACTCTAAAGAGAAATCTAAAGTGATCAACAAAGAAATGAAAGATCAATCTCATCATCAACCAAGAAAAGAGATTCCTCAAAGAAAATCCTTTACTCCTCCTATGAATAATGTTGAATGTTATGTATGTCATAATCTTGGACATGTTGCAGCTAGATGTAGAAGAAGAAGGGTTCAAGACCATTATGCAGAAAGATCATCACATTCAAGGTACTTTTATGGATATTGCTTTGCTTGCAATATGTTTGGTCACAAAGCTGCTGATTGTTACAGGAGGAATATGAAACATGTAAGATGTTATGCATGTAACAAGCTTGGACATATAGCTAAGGAATGCAGGAACAAAGTGTGGGCACCATATCAAAAGGAGAAAATGTCATCATCACGCTTGAAGATATGGAGGAAAAAGGAAGTACAGTCAGAAAAAGGCGGCACTGCACAACGTACAGACATACCAGAATCAGAGGGAGCTGAAAGTACAAAACTTCAGTGTCTTGAATCTCATATGCAAACTCCATAAAGGAAAGTTGCATATATACGCGAGTTAGTTACTGCACAGTCGCGTATATGATTGTTTGAAGAAAGGCAGTAAGGACAGATTCAAGAGAAGGATCAGTTTTGCTCTAGTTAATAATAATGATGTGTGGATATGATGGTTAGAAGTGTTTTAGTTCTAACTTGATATTGATGATGTCTTGATACTTCTTATTGATATGCATGATCAGACAGATGGCACAGGTTTAGAGGGAGCATATGGACTTAATGCATTATTGGCATTATGGTTAATAGTCCTTGGTGATGATACTTATATGGATAAATGATTCATCTTGCTATGGTTATGAGTTTTTCACATGGTTCTTGGATCAGATTTATGGTTGATTCTCTAATGATGCTTGCATGGGAAGCACTTAGCTTGAATTCACATCTTCTTGATGTTGAGTCACTCATATGCTGTTGTCGTCATATGGATAAAGATCATATATTACAGTTATGATTCCTTTCATTCTTAGCACAAATGGATGAGGATTGTTGGCTGGATACAGGGATGATTACTCAAAGTTGCATTGTTGGAGACATGATGATAATGAGCTCTTATCTATATGATGATAGGATTGTTTCATACATATGTTGATTAATGCAGATATTCCCAATTGATGATACTTGATTCATGTAGATCTGGATGACTATGATGTTTCTCACATAGAATGTGAAATTCTGTTGATGCGGACATACCTTGATGATTCATGCACTAATACAAGTTGCTGGTCTAGTTGCTGTTGACAGATACTATGGAGCAGATCATAAAGTGTTGTTGCTGATGTTCATCTTATTTAGGTGATGTCATATCAAGACTCATGATGTAATAGTGTCATCTCTTCAGGTCATGTAACGACCTATGTTGGTTTCCCCACTATGCCCGGGATGAAGATGTAATGTATTTGGTTTTCATTTTTCTGATATATCCCCACTTGGTTGGGTGATGGATGTATGTATTGAATCTTTTAGGAAGGTCATTTGTGATGTAGAACATCCTTTTGCAGACCTTGCTTACAGTTAGGGGGAGCCTGAGCATGAACAACACTATATAGCAGAGCAGACATTTCAGCTTGTTCTTAGAAAGAGCATGATCAGATTGGTGCACCATGACATATACAAAGGGAGAGCTCATTCAGAGATTTCAACAGGTACTCAAGGGGAGCTTATAATGCATTGTTGGCATTATGGAGGACGTACAAAAGGAGATCTTGGATGCTGGTCTGATTATTGTTGCAATCTATCTCTTTCATGGTCATCTATGGTGTTTGGTGGATTATGTTTCTTCTTTACAGATCTGGTTTATAGTCAGGGGGAGCATGTTCTTAGGGGGAGCATAACCCTTTTCCCTTGATGTCAAAGGGGGAGAGTGATTGGTTGTTGTTGCCATCAAGTCCAAAGGGGGAGATTGTTGGCATTATGATACATATGTTGTACTTGATGGCAACCCACTCATCTCAGATAATAAATTATAGTGTAGAGAAAAGTTCACGCACTTTTATGCAGAGAAAAGTTTATTTCATGTAGAGAAAAGTTCACGCACTTCTATGCAGAGAAAAGTTTATTTCATGTAGAGAAAAAGTTCACGCACTTTCATGCAAGGAAAAGCGCGTATATGTTGGAGAACTTACCTTTGGTCCATGGTAGTTAGTCCTTGGTATTTGAACCTATGAGGAAAAGCGCGTATATGTTGGAGAACTTACCTTTGGTCCATGGTAGTTAGTCCTTGGTATTTGAACCTATGGTTTTGGACCATGGTACTTCGTCAAAAGTGTTGATCTCAAGTACTTTCATGGTTGGTTCATGGTATTAGTCCAACAGTTTTTTGATCCTATGGTTTTGGCCCGTGGTATTATGAAAGGCCTAAGCCTATATAAAGCAAAGGAGATCACTTGGCTAATTCATTCTTGCAAATTGAATATCTTAAGATCTGAAATATTGGGTTATTGTTTTGAAAGTTTGATCTATGAAAGTGAAGTTGAAAGCGAATCTGTGAAGGGTGATCTCTCGAGCGCTGCAGCTGCGGAAGCGCCACAGAAGGCGCAGTGCGGAGGCGCCACAGAAGGCGCAGTGCAGAAGTGTCACAGAAGGCGCAGTGCGGAGGTGCCACAGAAGACGCAGTGCGGAGGCGCCACAGAAGGCGCAGTGCAGAGACGCCACAGAAGGCACAGTGCGAAGACGCCACAGAGGCGCCACAGAAGGCACAGTGCGAAGGCGCCACAGAAGGCGTAGTGCAGAGGCGCCACAGAAGGCGCAGTGCGGAGGCGCCACAGAAGGCGCAGTGCAGAGGAACCACAGAACGCGCAGTGCGGAAGCGCCACAGAAGGCGCAGTGCAGAGGCGCCATAGAAGGCGCAGTGCGGAGACGCCACAGAGGCGCCACAAAAGGCGTGGTGTGGAGGCGCCACAGAAGGCGCAGTGCGGAGGTGCCACAAAAGACGTAGTGCGGAGACGCCATAGAGGCACCATAGAAGGCGCAGTGCGGAGGTGCCACAGAAGGCGCAGGTGCGGTGGTCGCGGCGCCACAGAAGGCGCAGGTGCAGAGGTAGTACAGATATCCGCAGATCTATACCAGTGAAGTTGCGATCCCTGCTTAAAATTTGTTTTAACTGCCTTTGACTATTCTACAGGGTTTTGGGTGCATAACTGATGTTTGGTTACTGGTATTGAGTTCAGATAATAGCATGATTAATGACTTATCTTTATGTACTAGATCTGGTTGATAACTCTCATAATATCATTTTATATGTATGGATCCGGTGATTGGGTGATTCAGAAGGTTGTTTGATTATGAGCTTCAATGTTGTTGTTGGGTCTAGTATGAAAATTGGATGAAAAGTGGCCTTTCAGATTATGTGTTGTGCTTCAGTGTATCCAGTCTGAAAATTGATGAAACGTGGTACCTGGAGGAGAGAAGATCGTAGGCCAGCGCCTATGTACTAGTATCTAAGCTAGTACAAAAGCTAAGGGAGATCTTTGGAGCATTGTAGCAGGTAGTAGCCTGCGTACTAGTAAATGGATCGGCTAGTACAAGAGCAAAGGGGGTTGTAGCTCCCGTACTGGTATAAGACTGCACCAGTACAAATATTGTAAAAGGATTTTCTTATTAAGGAGAAGATTGAGATGACTTGCAGCAGGTGGTTTTTCTCCCGCATTGGGTTTCCACCTTATATCATGGTGTTCATGTGTGTGCCTTATGTGTGATGATCTATTCTCTATTACTGCATCTGTTATCTGATAATATGGTTGATAATGTTCTAATGCACTCATTGAAGATCAATTAACTTAATCATAAGAAGTTGTGGAAGTAGCATATATGAATCTGATTATGGAAATGAAAAAGTTTTATTAATGTGATAATACTGATTCACCCCCCCCTCTCAGTATTATTTCCAACAGCTCCATCATTGGATCTAGATCCATCAAAATATAATTTTCAAAATAAAGGCTTAACTATAGGTCTATCTACAAAATTTATACATTTAGAAGCATATGTTTAAGAGAAATTTTTAACTTGTGATATAACAAAATTTTCCAAGAAGGGTGAAGGACTTGCATTAAAATTTCCTAGAAATCATTCAACTAAGTAATTTCCAATGATATTATTGTTGTATGTGACTGGTTCACTTTATCCCTCCAATTCTATGACGATATACTTTTGATGTTTCTCTCGGTCAACCCTTATTTGATCTAGCTTACCGTTATAGGGAAGCCACATGTGGGACCAGTCAGTTATGAAATAGCCATGAAGATTTTCTGACCAGTCTCTATTAAGGATTAGGCTATAGAATTCTGGGATATCAACCACAAGGATGTCAATGACTTGACATAATTTCGGGTTTGATGAGATTCGAATAGTGACTTGATTTAGTTCCCCTATAACTTCGACTTGAGATTGATCTAAATGCATAATGCTAACAACAAAGTTTTTGGGGCTCCACATTCAATTTCACAAAAACTGTTCTTGGTAGAATGTTGGATGAAGCTCCAAAATCAACTAAACAATTGCGTATATTTTATTGAAAAACTCAAAAGTCAAAATAAATGGAGGTGTATGGGATTTGTATCTTCCTCCTATTAGAGTGATGTCAGTTGAACTTATTTTATCTAATGAGGTATCAGGAGGCCTTCCCATTCCTTGAGCAGCCTGTGAGATTACAGCAGTGGGAAGAGGAGAAGTAGGGATTGCTTTTAGTTCTTTGAGTAATAGCTTTTGTTGATGTTTTAACTTGATAAGATCATGGAATTTAATATTCGCCCTAGTCTTTTTCATATGTTCTATGATATTGTATTCCATTTCATTAGAGACTGACAGGGTTTTAGCTGAAGGTGAAGAATTTGATTGAGGAGTGGTTTGAGTGACTTTGGGGAAGATTTCTTACCTATTACTTTATCTTTGGGAGCTGGAGTTGATGCTTTCTATTTTGGATTTGTTTCTGGCAAATACATAGTGCTTCTACTCTTGGTTGCGCTAGGTAATGTTTCTTGTGCTTCTTCATTAGGAAGGATAAAATCCCACATTCCTTGTAATTCAACTACTTCTTCATAGTCAGTTCGTTCTTCAGCGATTGAGATTTTTTCTTCCTCTACATCAGATTCAACATTTGATATGGTACTTCAAGGCTTAGGATTAGAAGAAGGGTTTCTTTTGTAAGGTTTGTAAGCTTTCCTTGAGGAAGTCTCAACTACCTGTTTTTTGATGTCAACCATTTCATTGGACATGGTTTTTAGGACCTTTTGCAATCCTTCAAGATCAAAAGGATCTTTAGGTGCTTTTTTCTAGGAATTGTCCCTAAAAGTTACCTTCTTGGATTTCCATTCTTCTAATGCATTCTTTTTTTCTAAAGCTAAAATGCATTTTCTACAGCTATGGCTTCTTTCATATTTTCTGCCAAAGTTGGTTTGGCAGCGCTATCGACAAAAATAGTTGTGTTTGAGGGAAGTGTAGAAATGTACCATTCATTTTGGACTTCATCACTAGGTTTGGATTCCATTGGGACTTTATTCAATGATTTATTAAATCATGAATTCAAGTCGTTAATTGGTTCTCTAGGTTCAGCTTTCAAGTTAGAGAGATCATTGAGAAGAGTAGTTGTTGATCGTTCATCTCCAAAATTTGTTAAGAACTGCTCCTGGAAGGCATCCCAACTATTAATGGAACCACATGGTAATGAAAAATACCCTCATCCTTCTGATCCTTGTAAAGTATAAGGGAATAATCTTATAACTGGATCTTCTTCTACCACTGCATTTAGATTTATGGACAACATAAAATTGTTTATGTGTTCTTCAGCATGCAGACCATCATCAGGATAAAATTTTGGCAACCATTTCATTGGATGCCCAGGTAACAGATGTAATGGTCCTACAATTCGAACAATGCTTCGATTTGTCCATGGTCTTTGAGCCATAATGGGTATCTGTGTAGAGGGAGATGTTCTATTAGTTGAAGGTGATTGGGTAGAGGAGGTTTGTGCTCCAATACTAGTGTAAACCATGATCTAGATTTGTGAGGTGGATGATTGATTTTGTGATGAAGTGGATGGAATGAACGGAGGTGTTTTAGGTGATGATGAGAGAACCTCACTATGAGCTTCAGACTGTTTTTTTTTAGTTTTTCTTCGGTTTGGTAGAGGGAATTGAAATGGGGGGATCCCAATTTTTTCGCTCTGTGATCTAGTTAACCTTTGAGAGGAAGGAAACTAAGAAGTAACACTAGCTTGACATGACTCAAATTCTTCTTGAGATATTGAAATCCCTTGCAGTTTATGGATTGAATACTGCACTTCAGGAGTTCCAATAAAAGAATATTGATCTGACTTCTTTGGGACCTCAGTGGTGGATTCTAATGATTTCTTTACAACTTCTCTCCTAGGGTTTGGGGATTTAGAATGTGACTGAGAAGTTTGAGGTGATGGTGAGGGAGTTTTACTCTTGGAATGCCTTACTGATTTATATTTGCTTGCCATTCATAGTTAGGACCTCCATCTAGCACCAAAATGTTAAAGCCTCAAAAATCGCTGCAACAACATGGGGGAAAACCACCAGGTCTGGACCTTGAAAGAAACTCCTTTTCCATTTGGTATAATGGCTCCGATTAGGGATAATGGGACCAGTTTCCCAGAAAATATTTGATAGTGATGGTGGGATGATATATGATGTAACAGGAAATGACTAAGCTAAGTGTAATCTAATCTAACTTCTAAACACATGCATATATCCTATTTTAAAGCTATTTAACTATAAGTGTACTGGGGAGTCAAATACGATATGTGATCTACAACCATGTCTTACAACAATTGGTAATAAAGATCATTCGACTGTAATAATAAATTAAATGGTTTAAAAATAATTGTTTTGGATAAATAATTATACAAAACGATTGAGAAAAACATATCGCATATAAAATTGTTCATGTATTCACAACCGAATCAGAGCTAACATCATACAGAAGTGTAATAATGCTAGAACTATAATTCAGACTTTCATACATAAAACAATTGAAATAATAACTATTGCTTGATGCACAAATTAAACATGATCATAAGATAAAAATAGCATATATGATAAGTCCTGCTCAACGTCCTGAGTGCCTTTAGTTCTTTCCTTTGTAGTTTTTGGATTGGGCTTATGTTGGGTTTGCTTGGGAAATTTCATTCTAGATGTTTTCTCAGGGTTTGTATCTGTGTGGAGATTTTTGTTGAACTGTTCCCATTCTTTTTTGAGGTCAATGATTGGAGCTTTACCAGACTGATTTGAAGTAGAAACAACTTCTGCTTATTTCTTTGCTTTGGCTTGCTCAGCCGTCTCCTTTGTAATTTGAGATGTATCTTTTTTAGATTCTTTATTGGTGTTTCCTCCCCCATTTTGAGACTGCTTCTCTGATTTCTCTGACTCATGCGCATATCTCTCTTGGGTTTCTTCTTAAAAATTTTTCTTTGGAGCTTCCCTCCAAGCTTACGCTAGCAGTTGGCTCCCTTATTGGTTCAATTTGCAGTAGGTCCAATGGGACCTTCAATAGTCTCTTTTTCCTGTACACATGGAAAGCCTCAACATTCTATGGGTTCAAAATTAGAGATTCCATATGAAGAACTTGTGAAAATGTTTCTGCCTATAGGAAGAGGTCATCGAAGGCATCCTCTTTGTTGGTGAACTGTTTTAATTTTACCATAGAAGTTAAATCCTTAACAGGGTCATTTGGGTCATACTGCCTTCCCTGAAACGTAGCTAATTTCAAAGATTTAATAACATCTTCTTATTTTTGTGAATTTCCATAATCATGTACTGCAAAAGCACCACATTATAATGGGAATGTAGGCCAAATGGCATTCTTCTGCTCTTCAGTCCTCTGCTTAATCCGCCTTCCCCTATTGTTTGGTAGGTTATTTCTCTAGCCATTAGTTTGTCAGGGACATAATATGGGAGGACATGTGGTGAAGAAATGCTCCCAAAGACTCTAATGTAGGCGAACATTTCTTCCCCAAACCATCTGGCTACTGGTAAGATATCAACCTTGGCCTCTTTAGAAAACCTAAGGGCAGTTCTGTCATAAACTTCTTTATGAATGGGTGGCATAATCCCTTGATAAATCTTATAAAAATGGGTGTGGAATTGAGATTTCCACAAAATATTATGGTATACATGGATGGAATGTGGGTTCTATATAGTCCACTTCCATCCCATATTGGGAATTTGAGAGAAAAATAGATTGCATCCATAACAAAAGAACTCATGAAAACAGGGGATAAACCCTTAAAGAGGAACTTATTTTTCTTCTATATTCTATAATAGCCTTTGCCAAATTATCTGATAAAATTTGAGCCTAGTTCATTATTGTTGCATTCACTATTGCATCTATCAATGGGAGCTAATCCATTGAAAACTTGGTGCTATCGGGTCTACCAAATAACCAACATATCATTTGTTGTTGCAAAACTATGGGGGGGAGAAATGGATGCCATGGAGTACATACCAGTTTTATCCATTTTAAGCTTGCCATTGCTTGATTTCTAGGTCTGTGTGACATCTAACAGGGCCTCATTTTCTTTAGCAAATTGCTTAAGGAACCTTTTATTGTAGAACTTTTGCAGCTCAGGTAACTGGTACATTAGTCATAGGTTGTCTGCTGAGAAGGACCCCATAACCTCTTGCCCGTGATTCTTGAATGTTTGGTTTCTGATGTCTACCTTGTCAACTACCCATTTGACCATGTCCATGTATGGGATTATTTTTGGTCATGAAGCTATGCAGTGTAGGAAAGAACATGCCATTTCGAATTAGGAGACATCAGATGACTCTTGAGCATATGTTGTGGCCTTTGTTACTAGTGGCCTAGGCTACTCTTCTTCTAACAAGTTGTACATGGCCTGCCATGTTGTAGTTCCTACATCTCTGTTGCATGTAGTATTAGAGAAAAGTGGCACCATTTCTTATTTCTCAGATGCAGTTCCCTTCCCTTTCTTCCCCATTGTCTCTAAATTTTTTCTCTGTGGAGTTATCCTGCAATGGAGCAAAGTGGAGGTTATCGAATAAACATGAGTGAGAATGATAGTCAGAATAAATGATATAGTTAATCCAAAAAATGTGACAAGGTAGCAACTATTATTTAGACATAAAAGAAAAGATATTGTATCACGTCGAGCCACTACTTAACATAAATGCCATTAAATTCATTAAATAGCCACTAAGGCTCCTTATCATTGCTTTTATTACTTATTAAATTACCGCATCGCAAATGGGAAGGAAAAACCATTGAGGTGGCGGGTTTTAACTGCAAGAATGTTGATTTTGCAATTGCGATGCAATATCGCAAATTACATTATCATATATTTGATTGTGCGCTTACTCAAAGCTCTTTAGAATTCCACGGGATGTGAGATAAGTGGGGTATCCTTTACCATTTGGAGCGTATTTTACTTGAAGGAGTAATTACTTCTTAAAGTGGCTTTTCACTACGTAGCGGACTTAACTCTCGATTTATAACATTTTCTTTTATCGGGTCCAGGCTCTATCACATTCCGAAAGCTCGCACATTTCATAAGATTTGACCTTTTAAATAAACTGATGCGATGCAATTATTTTGAGTCGTTCTATCACAATATTGCATCTTAGATGTTACAACATTCTTTATGAATTGTGTCCTTTGTGTATGCCAATATGCGATTGCGATATGTGCTTTACTTATAGGAAATTCCTTACTCTTGGCTTATTAATAAATAGTCTAATGAAGTCTAGGTCAAATGCGGTCATTCATTTTATCACAATTCACAGATTTCTCTTTTTAACTAACTCTTTAACACACTTAGTCTAGCGATATTCGAAAAGGCCGGAATTGCTAGTTTTAGAGGGTTTTGACTCGATATTCTGATATATTCCTAAAAGTTCAAAGGAAAGCACCTAAGTGCTAAATTTTTCTTAGAGAGTTTTTATAAAGGGTCCCCATTATTAATTAACAAATTAACCATTAGACTAGTAAATGCTGGTTTTGTTGACTAGCACAACAAAACCATGAAGCTCTTCCACCCTTGAAGGATATGGTGTAAGGATTTCCAAAATTAAAGATAGAGAATATTGAAGAGTGTATAGGGTGTGCACTATATGAGCATTCAAATATTTCTTTTCCATCTAGTGAGGAAAAATAAAGAAATATTATCAAGTTAATGCAATCAAGTTTTTGTGGGCCTATGTCTTCCTCTTCATTCATAGATAAATTATATTATGTTTCCTTTATTGATGATTCCTCTCACAAAACCTAGATTTATTTTATGAAAACTAAAGATGAAATATCTGGTTTGAAGAGTTGAAAGCATTTGTTGAGAAATGAAATGGGGAAAACATCAAAATGCTTCAGTTTTAGGGGAGAGAACACCTCCAAGGAATTTGATACCTTTTGCAGGGAAACAAGGATCAAGAGGGTGCTAAGAATGGGGTTCTAGAGTAAAAAATACATAATTTAGATAGCTAAAACCATGATCAATGACATGGATTTACATATGTGTCTTTAAGCCAAATCTTACAACACAATTGTCTATATCTTGAACCAATGTCCTCACAGGATCTTGAAGGACAAAACACCAAAGAAATGTTTTGTTGGTGAGAAGCCACAAGTATTACATTTACGTTTCTCTTTTTTTCCCAATTTATATTCATATTGATGATGAGAAAATGACTAATATTTAACCCTTGAATATAAATGGGATCTTTGTTGGATAGAGTAAGACATCCAAGTCCTACAAGATCTAAATTAAAGTGAAACTAAAGACATTGGTGAGAAAGGATATGAAGATTGATGAGAATGAATGGTCCTGAAAATCATAGAAAAATCCTATAATGATTAATGAATATGAAAATATTTTTGTTCTAGATTCTATTCTAAAATTGAAAAAGAAATCAAAGTCAGATGAATAAGATTCTAGTCAAGGATCAGAGACCTCGTTACTTACTAATGTAGCCATGAAGTTGAGATGGCTTACTAAAACATTGTAGGGTGTACAGGAACAAGTGGGAGCATCTAAGTCCACGTCACAGACGAGCCATCAACCTAAGAAATTTCCTACTTATCTAGCACTAATGTCTTCTATTCTTCATACATGGCCATCCATTTTTTACTTCAATTTCATCTTTGAGAAACGATGTTTCCTTGGAAAATTTTAGTCATTGTATGTCAAGGGGATTTTCTAAGCGGAGGAGATAAATGTGGCACTTGATGAGAAGTGGAAAGTTTAATTGAGGTGGTCAAAATTGATGGTGAACTAGCTTCCAATAGAAAACACATAAAGGGAGTTCTTCCAAATGATAATTGAAAAAAGTCTTTCAAAGCTACTGAAAAATATTGCACACAAATTTGGACTAAAATTTACATGGTTGTTGTGTCCTTGGGATTGATTTATTTTACATGAAGTTTATGAGCTATAGATATAATGATACCATTTTACAAGCTCTCCACTTGCATCCCACAGGCCAAAGGAAAGATGGTGTACCTTCTCCTTATAGTACTTCTTGTTACAAGAGCTCAACAAAATGATCTAGGACTCACTATAGAAAATATCACATAAGCACACTACATCTTACATAAGTCTCCAAGAAAAAACTCAAAATAGGAATACGAATAATAATTAAGGACATAGAATAAAGAAAAGCTAGTGACATAGAATATAGAAGGTCAAAGATATTGCAAGGTTACCAAGGATACCAAGAGTGAAATTATGCTATAAATGAAGGTCATTAATGTAGTTGGTGAGTTCTCTATTCCTCATTTCACACAAACTCTTCAATCTATCCTTTCTATGCAATGTTTTGATGTTTTGTTCCATTTTATATGAACATAGTATTAGAGTAGTTAATATTGGGTACAAGGCTTGATTCACAAGTGAAGTTCAATTTCCTTGGTAAATGGTTTATTCTATATGTACTCTAAAAATAGAGTGTTCTTAGCATCATTCTGATATCCTTTGTTGTGGATGACATTTTTTTCTATTTATTGTATTATAGTTCCTTTATTTCTGGATGCTTACATTATGAAACATTTGTCATTTGATTACCAATTAAATTCAAATTCATATTGAGCATATATTTTTATGGTAGCCATATTTTGATTTATGTTAAAAATGTTATAATGTGAGGAATTTTTTCACAAGCATGGTTTGAATAGATTTTATCCTCATGATAATGACTGAGAGAGAAAGTGTCAATGGTAGTAGTTGGACAGAACAAGGGACATTATTTCTACTTGAGGCTCTAGACCTTTATGGGTACAATTGGAAGGAGATTACAGAAAATGTGGCTATAAAATCCAAGGATCAATGTATCTTACATTTTATTAGGTTTCCAATAGTATATCCTTTTTTAAAAGAGGAGGAGACACCTAATGCAATCATCCAGAGCATCTTGGAAACAAGTTTAGCAAGCAAAGATTTAGCTAGTGCTGCATAAATCACTTCAGAGAGTCTAGTTTCCAAAAGTACTAGTAGTGAGGAGCTTGGTGGGGTATCTCAGAATGATGATAGTAAATTAATACTAGTATAGGAAGGTGAACCTATACCAAAAAGAGTTGAGCATGATGTAATCAAGGAAATAAAGGTCACTTTCCAGGCAATTGGTGCCTTATATGGATCTGAGGGGTCACTATCATTTGCAGAAGCAGGAAACCCTATCATGGCATTAGTAAGTTGGAAATAATTCTCTTCACACATTGTTATTTTGTGCTAACCCTAATATCTATAGATTTGTGGAAGTTAACATAATTATGCATTTTTCCTTTATGATGAATTCTTAATTTACTTAATGAATACATATTCAACTACTAGCCTAGGTTGTGGGTGTCATGTCTTGTTTCCATGGTTTGCGCTGAAGTAGCTGCAAGTTCAGCTCAAAGTGCAATGAAAGCAATATATGAAGAAGCACTAACCATTCAGCTTGTTGAAAAACATTTCTTTCTACTTGAGTACCCTCAGTGTGATACCAAAGATAACAGAAAAAAAATGTATGGAATATGTTATCAACGAATAGAAAATTGAACAAATTATTTTTCTCTATTTTAAATTGTTATCCATGGACGTAGTGCGAATGAGTTGAAATAATCAAAAATTTCTTGACATCGTTGACAAGATATATGCACAGAAACTAGAAAATGAAACTTTACCACTAGTGCACATCAAAGGTTCTAAAGAGGACATAACCAAGATAGAGAGTGTTTCTTCTATACCCGAAAAAACAAAAGGAACATATATGGTGGAAGAAACATTGTCGAAAAGAAAAAACCCAAGTTGGAGATGTTGGTTCCAATTTGGAAAAAATGAGTGAGGAAGATATAGGTACTTCATTAGCACATTTAGCATCTAGTTTGTAGCTTGTTTTTATATTTTTATATTTTTCTTCTTTTAGCATTGTTTTAGGAGATGTTTTAACAATCCCCTTTTGTATTGGCATTAGTTCTACTGTCTTAGTTTGGTTGATCTATTGTTGTGGTCATTTGTCGTAAATGGTCTTTTCTAATTGTGGATGTTCTCATTTTGTATGATTGTTTCATTGGTAAAGTTGATCCGAAAAAACCATGTACTATGAAGGATAAGAAATGTTCTGAGGATTCTATTGACATTAAATATTCTCATTATTTAGAAACATCGAAGGATAAAAATTAAAATAAATGTCTATATGATTCAATTGACATGGACAGTTCTCCAAAATTAGCAAAGTGAACCAATTTTTCTGATAGGAGTTGAGCAAGTTAAGGGAGATAATATTCTATTACACTCATCACTGTCATGGTGTAGTTTGATAATCCAAGACTAACAATGTACTTTCGTTTGCACTAAATATTTCTTGGATTCATTGTTATTGTGTTGATAAGATGCTTCTTGGGTTCTGTCATTTGTATGGAATAATGTTATGCATATTTTGCCTCTTGCTAGTCATATATGGTCTCATTGAAAGGATTAGCTTAATGGGATTGGAATTGGGGCCTTTTGCCTGTATTTTTTTCCCTCAAAACACTCATGGTGGGCCTTGGAACATTTATCATTTGACTATTGGACCATTATACATTGTAGGTGTTATGATTATTACCCAAAGGAGATTTATATGTTGTACATAAGTGTTTTGATGCAAGGAAGGTAATCAAATACATAATCTAGTACAATAAAATTAGATTCATATTTTATTTCTCATAAACTAAAACAAAATGGACAATAAATTCAATACTTTTTAAATGCATCTTGTATTATATTATGGCATAGAAAGATACATCAAAGTACAAATCGAGGATATAGGGAGTGACTATCTAGACCATTGTCAATATTTTCAACTCATGATAACATATTCACACTCAAATAATTTAATCCTACCGCTAAAAATGGTGACTTAATGAAATTCCAGTAAGAACTTCAAATTTTAAAATTGTAAGATAAAGGATTAAAGATTTAAGAGTGTAATGTTGTAAACGCTGCATCTCAAAAGGTTAGATCAATTTGGAAGAAAATGGATTGTAGATCTATGAAATCAAAAGCTTGAAAATTCAGAACAACATGGTAAAAATTTGAAGCAACAATCACATATATTTCTATAAACATTGAAAAAGGATTACATGATATTTATACACTAGCACAATATATCTTCACAATCTCATACTAAAATCTCTCATGACACATCTAACTATAGAACCCTTTTATCTTTTATATAACAAGAAAAATAGGAGGAGTAGGGCTAAGGATAATCTAAGGGGTGAAGTGCTCCACATGTGTTTTAACTCCTCACAATTAATGTGCCTATTTAAGCAAGGGAGTCCATCCCAAATAGTTCACCCTCCATGAAGTAACGCCCAAGTGAATAAATGTGCACAACTTGCTAGTGTAGCTACTAGCAATAGATGTAGATCATGTGCAAGGGAATCTTTCCAAAATATTGCACCCTCCAAAAATAGAAGTAAATCCACATAGAAAATGCACCTTGCATGCTTGAGTAATTCCCACAAAGAATGTGTTTTACATGTACCAATATTAGCTGAAGAGAACTCCCTAAGAACTGTGACCTAGGCATGATAATTACTCTCAGAATTACTCTCAATGGTGTACATCCTCTCCAATGAAAGTCAAGCACTTAGCTACTCAACTTGCTAATGGTGAATGGAAAACACTGTAAATTAACAATCCTTGTTTGCAAGGATCAAGTTCTCCACCAAACCAAGATACTTTGTTAGTATCTCAAACTTCTCCTTCCCCTTTGGTAGGAGCTATGACAGAAGGTTGGCCACCTATAAATAGAAGGAACCTAAACAAGGAACATTGCTCCATTATGCACCTAGAAATCTCTTCTAAAACATCAAAGTGTACTTCCCCTGTCTAAGGCAAACTTCACCTGCAACTTTCTATATATGTATATCTCACCCATGGATCTTAAAACCTTTTGCAATTGGAGTGAAAGCATCCTCATGGTCAACTTCATATTTTTGACAAATTCCAGCAACAAACCTAGCATTGTAATTTTCAATGCTCCCATCAACTACATGCTTGATCTTGTCCAACTATCTAAAATAAATCAGTCATTACCTTGTAGGTATTGTAACATATCCAAGAGATCATTCTCAAGAAAGGAGGTATACTACTCGGTTATGGAATCCTTACATACGTTCTCAACAACTACTCCTAAAGAATTATTGAACAGTTGTGGCCAAAGTTGTCCTCGCTATCTTTCTCTTTTAGCAACCTCTGCTCTATCTTGAGACTTTTACTTGCTTCATATTTAGAATAAGATTCCAAAAGTATATACATAAGTTCTAAAATACTAGCATCGTTTTGAAGCTTAAATGGAGGTTCATAAAAAATGTCATTAACACTTGAAAGCAAGATACCAACAATAGGGAATATAACCCCATGAACAACTGCTTCATTGGATCCGAGTATGAACACTAGAGCCCCTGGCTTGTTGAGGAATGCTAGGTGTAAAATAATATATCTTTTTTTCATGTCTAGATGGACCAACCTCCACATCTCTCTGATTTCTAGACAAAAACCCTCCACATCTCCATGATTTTTGGACGAGAACTATTGAGAAATGGCAAGAAAAAATTCCAGTTTAATTTATCCTTGAATAAAATCGTGTATTAAAATGGAATTTTATTCTCATAACAACTTTTAAATAGTTAATTAAGTTTAATTAACTTAATTAGGTTAGGAATTTTGAGTTGGAAGTCTTTATGTAGTCATGTATATGTTCTCCCTAAATTTTAGGTGTCCATGGTGAGTTTATTTGAGTTGTAATTAGATTAACTCAATTTATTGAGTTATGGTTAGTTAAATTAGTTCTAACTATTTGTGGAAGTAACAGAGGACTAACAGTGAGTTGGTGAACTGGTGCATCCACAAGTTTTACTCCTGTTAGTTGAAGATTCCCTCATGAGAAACTCATGCATGTCAGTTCATAGAAAGACCCAGTTGAGACTGGAGAGTAGGGACAATGTACTATCAGTTGTATGATTTATTGAGTTGTAAATATCATGCATACAGCAAAGAAGGACCTATGTTTGGATTGCGCAGTTTTGGAAGCATTAATTCCTTTTAAGCATGGGTTATTCATCCTAGGAATTTTGAAAGAGATTAGGGGCTTGGAGAGCTGCTGAATATCCTAAGGATTTGGCTTGATCTAGCTTGTGAGCGAAGAGAGTTGAGCATACTTGTATGGAATTGCTCTAGTGAAACAAGATTTGTATATTCACTCATATTTCTGAATTAATGCAATAGAGATAGGTGGGGTTTTGAGCTGTGGCTTTCCCTAGGAAAACTTATTGTGTTATGTGCCATTGATTTGTCTTCTTCTTGTTCATATTGTTTTCATCGATCTATTATCTTCCTTTGGTTGAAAGTAGAACTAGATTCTTGTACTGTGTTTTAGTAAATTGCATGATCTCGTGAATCTATAGGAGATTTTACATGGTATCAGAGTTGAATTCAACACACTAGAGGAGATTTTGAAGTTCTAAGTTTTGGGTTACAGGTGAAGTTTGAATTTGCAATACATACTTCAGGATCGACATATGGCATTCCATGGTTTGTAGCTCAAGTATGCCTTATCAGGCAACTCGAATTATATATCCTGGAGGGATAGCATGGAGTCTGTGTTGGAGTGTAATGGCTTGAAGAAATTCATTGATCAAGACATTCCTAAGCCAGCAGCATCATATCCACATAATCTGGCTGAACGGAAGAAGTTTGTGGTGAAGGCAAGGCGGATAATCCTTGAGGGAGTTTGAGACTACATTGTCTTGAGTCTCCATGGCAAGAAAGATTCATATGCTATGTGGAAAGCATTGACAGACTTGTTTCAGAACAACAGTGACCAAAGGAAATTGGCACTGAATGGAAAACTATGAAAAATCAAAATGGAGAAAGGTGAGCCTATTCCAAAATAATTGACCAATTTCACTCAATGTCATGATGAATTTTGAAGTGTTGGAATCACGGTTGTTGAGGATGATATGGTGAGTCTTTCTCTTTTGGGACTCCCAAAGTGTTGGCATAGTTATCAGGACTCTGTCGATGGTCAGGAAAAGCTTCCAGATTGGGAACGATTGTGGTCGGATTTGATGTAGGAGGAGATCAAGAGGAACACCAGGGATGGATTTTCATCAAAGACTAATGATGAAGAGAATTGTACCTTAATGATTAAGGTGAAGAAGGGGAAAGGGAAATCTTCCCATTCCAAATCGTATTCTTTCCATGGAGGTAAGACAAAAGACATGACAAAAGTGAAATTCTTTCATTGTCATGAGCTGGGCGATTTTGCTACAAATTGTCCACTCAAGAAGTCCAAGAACAAGTCCTTAGGAGGAGTGGTAGGAGAGGCTTTGGCCTCTGAATTCGAATTGGACTTTTCCCTCATTGCATGCATGGTGTCATCAATGATGGGAAGTGTATGGTACTTAGATAATGGAGATTCATTCCACATGACTGGTGACAAGGAGTTATTCAGTGACTTGGAGGAAAAATATCTCTAGATGCATGTTGAAATGGCTGACGACGAGTCATATAGTGCATCTGGATTGGGCACGGTTACTTTTAAGAGGGAGCATGGGGCTTCACTCAGCTTGAAGAATCTTATGTTTGTGCCTGCGCTGAAGAATAACTTGGTATCCATTGCCATGCTTGAGGATAGAGGATATTATCTGATCTTTTCAAAAGGAAAGGCATTCCTTTGACACATAGTCACAGGTGAGGTAACGAAGATAGGGATTCAGGTTAAGAATCTCTATAAGGTAGAGGTAGAGAATTGTGTTGCTTTGAGCACAAAAGTAGAGATGGTTTAGAACCAAGACGTTGGCGATTTGTGGCATAGGCAATTGGATCACTTGCATCATGGGGCTTTGAAGATAATGCAACAGATATCCACCGGTATTCTAAAAGGTATGTTACAGAAGGTTGATACATGCAAGGGGTGTACTTTGGGTAAATACACCAAGCCTTCCTTTCACGACAGATACAGTCGAGCAAAGGCTATTCACATGTGTGTGGAACATTCTTGACAACATCCATGGCTAAACAAAGGTATTGTGTTATATTTGTTGATGACTTTTCTAAAAAAATATTTATATTTTTCATGCAGAAAAAGGATCAAACCTTCACAAAGTTTTATGAGTTTAAAGCACTAGTGGAGAAAGTGTCGAGCAAGAAGGTTAAAGCTCTATAGAGTGATAATAGTTGTATGTGTCAAACAAGTTTAAGAACTTATGTGTAGCAGAAGGGATTAAACGGGAGTTGACGACACCCCATAACCCTCAGTAGAGTGGGGTGGCCGAGAGGAAGAACAAAATCATAGTAGGGGCAACAAGGGCGATGTTGCATGATCACGGTCTCCCACTACACTTGTGGGTTGAGGCATGCAATGCAACAGTTTATGTTCATAACCATAGCCTACATTGGATACTTGGGATGAAGACACCAAAGGAGGCTTATTCTGGTAAGGGGCCAGATGTTGGTCACTTTAGGATTTTTGGGTCATCGGTATATTCCCATGTGACCAAAGATGCACAGAAGAAGCTTGAGCCAATATCATAGTTGGGGATATTTTTGGGCTACACTGATACACCTCACAACTATTGGGTGTACCTGTCAACCAACAAGATGACAAGAGTTCGCAGGGATGTCATATTTGATGAGGAGAAGTCCATGCGAGTTTCCCTTGAGAAGGAGCTTCAACTACATGTGGTTGAGGAGATTTTAGATCCTAAGGTTGAGGAGCGTAAAATTGATGTGGAGAAGCCACATGTAGAGGATCCAGGAGTGGAGACACCCACTTAGGTAGAGTATTCCAGAGATGGGAGAAAGTGCACTAGAGAAGTGAATACATTGTTGTTAGATGGCAGAGAGAATGTGGGAGCACCCACATCACAATGCAGATAGAGGAGGTCACCTTATAGGAAAATTAGATACATGGCTCTTATGAGTGGATGTGTTGTGACAGAGCCATCTTCCTTTGAGGAAGCAATGCCGTAGATGATTTGGGTTGATGCCATGGTGGAGGATTATGACTCCATAGTTCGTAATAGTGTTTGGGATGTGGTCTTGCGATTGAAGGATAAGTTCGTGGTGAGCTCCCATTGTCTTTAAAAGGTAAAGAAAGTTGTAGATGATAGTGTGGAGAAGCATAAGGCTAGATTTGTGGCTTGTGGCTTTTCACAAGTATAGGGGATTGACTATGGTGAGACCTTTGCTCCTATTGCAAGGTACATGTTGATCAGATCTATATTGCCACTATCAGTGTAGATGGGTTGGAAGATACACCAGAAGGATGTGAAGGCAACCTTCGTTAATGGCACGATTGAAGAAGAGTTGTACATAGGGTAGCCTGGAGGTTTTGAAACATTCAACCATGAGTCACATTGTGTCGGCTCAAGAGAGCATTGTATGGGCTGAAGAAAGCACCTCGTGCTTGGTACACTAGGATAGATAGCTACTTCATTGGGTTGGGCTTAACGAAAAGAGAAGCAAATGCGAACTTGGACCACAGTGGTGGAAGGTAAACTGTTGATTATTGTACTTTATGTTGATGATCTGATACTGATAGGTGATGATTAGTTGATCAAATCTTGCAAGGAGGACCTTGCAAGAGATTTTGAGATGAAGGACTTGGGGCTCATGCATTACTTTTTGGGAATGGAAGTATGGCAAGGTGATGGGGACTTGTTTGTGTCTCGAATGCAAGTATGCCAACGAGATACTTAGGAGGTTACACATGGAGAGATGCAAGCCTATGGAGTCTGCTCTAGTTGGCAACTAGAGGAAGGAGGATGCTACTTTGAGAGAGGTAGTGGAAGCTATTGTTTACATGCTACTTGTGGGTTCACTCATGTACTTGGTGAACACATGACCAGATTTATACTATGCAGTTAACCAGCTCAGTCAAGAGATGGTTAGGCCTACCAAGCTATATTGGAAGGCGACAAATCATGTGTTGAGATACCTTCGGGGCACTTCTCAGTATGGATTATGGTATAGATGGACAGAGGGAGTGAAGCTTCAATACTTCGCTGATGTACATTGGGTAGGGAGTCCATCTGACAGGAAGATCACATCAAGAGGGATCTTCAGTATTGGGTCAGTGACAGTTTCTTGGTACAACAGGAAACAGAGATCGATTGCACTCAGTTTGACAGAGGCAGAGTACATGGCTATGAGTCATGCAACATGTGAGGCCATCTGGATGAGGAAGATCCTAGTTGGTTTATTTGGACAGAATACAGATCCAACAGTGATTTACTGCGATAACCAGAGTTGTATCAAACTATCTGAAAATCTAGTTTTTATGATAGGTCCAAGCACATTGATATCCGATATCATCATCTATGGGATTGTGTATTGATGAGATCATGTTGTGAGAGTACATTCCCACAGAGGAGAAAGATGCTGACATTTTGACAAAGGCATTGCCAAGATGTAAATTCAAGTTTCACAGAGGCAAGATTCGGGTAGCAGATAATCCCTTTCTTGTTGAGAGGGAGTGTTGAGAAATGGGAACAAAAAATTCTAGTTTAATTTGTCCCTAGATAAAAATTTGAATTGAAATCAAATTCTATTCTCATAGAAACTTGTAAATAGTTAATTAAGTTTAATTAACTTAATTAACTTAAGAATTTTGAGTTGGAAGAATTTATGTAGTCATGTACATGTTCTCCCTAAATTTTGGGGGCTTAGGATGAGTTTATTTGAGTTTTAATTAGATTAACTCAGTTTACTGAGTTATGGTCAGTTAAATTAATTCTAACTATTTGTGGAACTAATAGAGGACTAACAGTCAGTTGGTGCATAGCTACATCCACAAGTGTTACTCCAGTTAACTAAAGATTCCCTCATGAGAAACTCATGGACGTCAGTTCAGAGAAAGACCCAGTTGAGACTAGAATGCAAGGACAATGTACTATCAATTGTATGATTTGCTGAGTTGTAAATATCATGCATGCAATCAAAAAAGGAACTATGTTTGGATTGCACGGTTTTGGAAGCATGAATTCCATTTAAATATGGGTTACTCATCCTACGAATTGTGCAAGAGATTAGGGGATTGGAGAGTTGCTAAATAGACTAAGGATTCAGCTTGATCTAGCTTGTGAGATAAGAGAGTTGAGCATACTTGTGTGAAATTGTTCTAGTGAGAACAAGATTTGTATATTCATTCATATTTATGATTTAATGCAAAACAGACAGTCGGGGTTTTGAGCTATGGCTCTCCCCAGGAAAGCTTATTGTGTTATGTGCCATTGATTTTTCTTATTCTTATTCATATTTTTTTGATCGATCTATTGGCTTCTGTTGGTTGAAAGTAGAACTATATTCTTATCATGTGCTTTAGTAAATTGTATGATCTTGTGAATTTGTAGGAAATTCTATAAGAACCAATGTCTAGATAAACTTCATATGTGTTTGTGGTTACCACACTTATAGGCGTGTGCCAAATCATAAATTTTGTCTTATAAAGGATGTGAATAATGCAATGTGATATAAATTAGAAAGTCAAAATTGACACTAGTTGTAAGCTTTGATGCAATGGAGCAACCTAGAACCAAATTGTTACACGTATGTTTTTTCTCTTTCTTTTACTGGCATCTTTAACTACATATTCACTACTTTCGTTGGCATGAAGATTGACTTTTATATCATCTCTATGCCATTCAAGACAAAAGAAAATGAGATATTTATCCAAGCAACTACATCAACAAAGTAATCCCTCTACAATTACAACTACCACTATTGGCCTTATATTACCTCCCAAAACATTAGGAAATTTTAGCAAAGAACTGCGAGGTAGCCATGATGAAACCAACATTGACTTAAATGATAACATACAACTTGAAGAGATTCCAATGAATCGAACTTTTGATGTTTCACATATTATTCATAAAAGTAGCATTTGGATAGACTCCTATACATATTGTTGCATATTACAGAACTACATTTATGGGAAAAAGGATGTAGATGGCAAGGGATCACATGCCCACATGATGAAAAATGCATTCAAAACAAATGTTCTTTTTTCTGAGCACAAAAACTTGTCAATCTACAAATTCCATTTAGAAAGAAAGAAAACAAGAGCAAAGGCTTCCATGGGAAGCCATGAAATTTTATTTTAAGGATGGAGAATTTTTTCCATTTTTTTGATGTCTACATTGCTTACTCTCTATTATTAAATAGATATCCAATGAGGCTTTAACTTTGGCTTGGTTTGGGTTGCATGAATGGATTCCATGCAACAAAGATTGGATGCTTGAATTTAGTGGAAAATTTAGGGAATGACATAGTTGTGTTTGAAGTGGAAATTGATTCTGAAAGGGCAATGGGAGGATGATAAACAAGATAATTAGAAATTGCAAGAAGTATACCATCATAGGAGATATCAGCCTCAGGTCCTCTACAATATTGTGAAGGAAAAAATTGACACTGATTTGTAGGACATTCTTTGTGCCATGTTTCCATTTGATTGGATTTATAAGAAGCTTGCATATGAGATTGTACGATCAATTAATAAGTTCAATGTAGATTTTGGTGGACAAGTCATATCTTTGGAACATATTTGTCCTTCTTTAGAGCATGTACCTCAAGTGGAAATGTATTTCATGATGGCATCAATTATACCACTTGTAATGAGGGAAGTATGGTACAAAGTTGCGATCAAGAAGGATCCAAAAACATTAAGCTACACTCAGTAACGGACAAAGTAAAAATTGGTGTAACCAAAGCTGCTACACACAGGGGTTCTTAGCTCATTCTAAGGGTATTCCTGCATCAGAGTTATAAAAAAATGCATAAAAGAAAGGATATTCATTAGATGGTGCAGTTTCTATGTTGGAAACTTAAAATTTTGAGGTTCCTTGGATCATCTTTATCATCAAAAGATGGGGGCAAGTTTTTAGGTCAAATGTATTACCTTTTCACAACCTCGAGTTAAAATGTTGTTGTTAGAGACTATCTTCATAAGAAACAATGGAAACAACATTTCAGGACATATTGCATACCAGAAGATTTCATTCCTTGCAATTTATCACCAACTTGTTTTCAAAATTATCATGCACAATAATAATAAGGTTATTTTGATGGATATTTATACAATTATTCCTCAATGCATGTTGGTAATGGATTTAATGGTGAGGTGCTAGTGAAAATAAAGACAAGTAATAATGAAGAGGAACACTTGGTATTAGGGCTAGGTCATGTTTAGAAGTATATTCACATTTTTTCTAGATTTTTGCATATAATAGATATCACTAAGCACTTGAACTTGTTTAAAGGAAGGGAAAGAAATGGTACATACATAATAGAAGGAAATTATATTATGACCTCAACAATGGATGCAAGAGAAATGTCAACACAGTCCCTTGAAATCTAGGAGAGTCTATATGGACTATTCTTCGTGGCTACTTTTGATATAGATAAAATCTCAACAATGGTCAATGAGGAACACTCAAAGGATTCAAGAATAGAAACAAATACTCGATAATCCACATGGTAGCACATGGTTCCTTATTTACCTTCTTATGTTTCTTTTCATACATTATTTTCTTACAAAATTAAGGGAGTGGTTTCACTCACACTCTATGAGATCATAGAAGTATTGATTTCTAAACCATGGAGAACACTTGACAAAGGGAGTGAAGTTCATTTAGAAAATTACATTTGAGCCAAGTGATTCAGTGTAGCATACTTGTTTAGGGCCTATAGAATACATGGGAATACGGAGTTAGAAAAATATGCAGTAGAATGGTTTGTTGAGTTAGAACCCCATGAATCTACTACATATGTACCACTTCCAAACATCTATATAGTAGCTAGCAAGTGGTAATATGTAGCAAGGGTAAGAACAAGTGATGAAAGACCAAGGATTTGAAAAAGGAGCTTGGGAAAAACTAGAATGATGTAAATAAGTCAAATAACATCGTGTATGAATTCATTTTAGATAATAGTTTGCATACCCAAATAGAATACATATAAAATGTTGGAGAGGTTGTCTAATTAGATGAGGGATGCAAAATATGTACCTAGTATATATTTTATGCTACATGATATCAACAGAAAATTGGGAACAAAAGTTAAGGAGAAAATCCAAAAGGCCTTTGTTTCTTTGCGGATGAAAGAGAAGCTTGCACAAGTTCGAGGTGTGTATATGGAATTTTTTATTCATATGGAGGACTAATTTTCTCTTTGAAAATTTATTTTCCAAATTTCTAGGAGTGAAACATATGGGTACATTTTCATATCTCCTAAACCATATATTTTAAAGGACATGATTGGCTGTCTACCTCCTGAGTAATGTAAGAAATTGTGGAACACTATAGAGAAAAGAGTTGGTTGCAACAAATTGAGAAATGCATTCTCCATAGGGAAATTGGCTCCCTTGACTTCAGTCAGGTGGTGAGCCTATGCAAATTTCAGTTTTGAATATTAAAATCATCTACTACCTTAAGGAGCATAATAATCATAATATTGAATATTTGAACTTGCCATGTTTACAAATAGGTGGAAGAAAAATTTATTACCTTACCATCGAGCTCCATTTTGTTTGTGGATGTAAAACATTCCTTGGAATTCTCTCAAATGATCAAACATGTAAGATTTTAGGAATGATTTCCTAAAAGCCTTGTGAAAGGAAAGTTATGATCACTAAATTTTCTAAAGGAAAAGTTTGACCTAGAAGTGGGAACTATGATAGAGAGTTCTTAGGTACATATTTCATGAAATGGGAGGAATTGGGGTGCATTTCCCACCCACATGTATGGGTAACCATAGGAGAATTTTTTTCTTCTATGATGCAATTTGTCAACTAGTTGTCATACATGATTTATTATATGTTGTCTTTTTTATTTCCTTGTGCTTTCATAAGTTATCTATAGCTTGAGTCTTTTAGCATGTAATTTAGTTGGCATGATTGTGCCTAATATTTTCTTGAAGGTTGAATACTGAGTTCCTAAGGTGTTCTTTTCTATGGCGACATTTAATTTCCTTTGTTTATATAGGTCATCTAACCATATGATAATTTGTTTCTTCTATGATGCAATTTTCTAGCTAGCTATCATAATTATTTATTATATGTTGTTTTTTTCTTTCCATTTGTTTTCACAAGTTATTTATAGCCTGAGATTTTTAGCATGTAATTTATTTGTAATGATCTTTCCCAAGATTTTTTAAAGGTTGAATACTAAGTTCCTAAGGTGTTCTTTTCTATGGTGTTATTTTATTTTCTTTGTTTATACAGGTCATCTATATTAAATTTTTTGATTGTTCTATGTTGTATTAGTTACTTTAGCCCAATTTATATTTTGATTAACAATGCATCCAATTATTAGTAGTATAATCAATCATAAACGTATCTGGAGAAAGAAAAATATATGCAGTGATAGAGAAGACAACAACACAAACATAAGAGATAGCAAATTGGTCCAAGACTAGGGAAACATGCCACAAGGGGGAAACCCTTTCAAATCTTCTTCTTTACTAGATCGTCATAAAAGGATTTGAGCAGAGAGTACAATGAGCCCAATACATATGATTGCAGCGGATAATAACAAATCATATCTACATATCTGTATAATAGTAGAGAGAAACCTATATCTACCAAATCACTAAAGTCAATTGAAGCCAAGATGTCAAACCCTAGATCTGAACTTTGGTCATCCTCATCAAAACTGTCTGTGTGTGACCAAAAATCTGTGGTCTCTCTCTCGGACACTATATGTCAGCGTCTGTGACTACACAGTCACGCTTAGGAAGCCTTTATGCATGCAATCGAGGTACAATACACCTAAAACCTAGGGTCACTCCCTTGCATTTGTTGTGCAAGTGACTGAGATGTCTTGGATGCTCTTAGGACTACTTTGTGCGAGCGTCCTGGGACCTGAACCTTCCGATTTGCTTCTGAACCTAGAGTTGCTCTCACAAGACTATGTCCCAACGAGCAGATAGCATCAGTCACTCTCTTTCCCACTCTGTGCCAGTGACTAGGGACAAAAATGGCTTGTTCTGTGTCAGTGATCAAGATCTAGAAAAACCTAACTCAAACCAAACCTTTTTCCATCTCACCAAGATGATGTGACATGTCCTTGGTCCACGCTTAAATTGATAGGTGTCATGTGAATGAGGATGGAATGGAAGGGAGAAAAGTTCATGGAAAAGTGACATTGTCAAAGGAACTAGCAATGATGGGATCCTCATCTTGAGTATATAGATGTGGGGAGGGAGCAATCGTGGTTTCATGAGTTACCAACTCAATTTTTTTTTTTCACCCCTTTTGCGTGCCTTTTATTTTTTTTCTTTCTTTTTCTTTTTATTGTTTCTCATAACTCAAAGGGTTAGAGACTTATTTTTATGATGTGTAGTAATTATTACCCCCTTAATGATGAGGAATCTCATTTCCTATCACGGGTTTGGACATGCAAGGGTTCCTTCTCATAATATGAAGAGAAACATGTGCTTAGGAACCATATGGTGGCAATAATGAGTGAGGTATATCTCATGCTAATATTTTTCCCAGGTGATAATGTGTATGTCTTAGTCATCCTTTGCATTTTTATCTTATTTTGATTTTTCACATGGCCGTCATATGTTATTTCTTGTTCTTTTAGCTACATAAACCTCCTAGGTCTAGGTTCGGGGCCCTACCCAGGTATGAGGACATATGGTACCAAATCCAAAATAACAAATAATTAGTTGAACCCAAAGAAAGGTGGTGGAATATAGCGCTTGTGATGTAATATTGAAAGTGGTAAATATGAAATAGAGAAATATGGGAGTATAATATCTCAATTGGGGTTTCCCAAGTAGTCCTCATCCTTTACCCATTGCACCATTAGGGGAGGTCCCACTAGAATAGGATGAAATATTAACCCCCCATCTTATGTGAGGGAACAAGATCATAATAAAAATGCCTCTTCCTTCTAGGTTACCCCATAATCCATGCCAAATTCCCAAAAGTCAAGAAAGCATAAGCACTCGATTGCAAAATGAATAAAGTACCTTTTTGTTAGAAGGCCACCTTCCAATGTGTGATCTTTCCAGATGGGTGAGGAAACATATGATTATTTCAGGTGGTAGATAAATGAATGACACATCATCATCAACTACTAGTGGTTGTCTAGGGTTTCTAGCAATCGGATGGAAGAGATCACGGGAGAAAATTTTCTTCTATGGGGTCACCAATTTTTGGTGTATAACATCTGACTCCAACTTGGACATGAGCTCAGAGTAGAAATCATGATCCATTTACTCAAATGGGGAGTTCACTAAAACTGTAAAAATCTCCTAGGACTACAAACCTATGACTTGTACATTAGAAGATCATATTTTGGAGCATCTGCATTGGGCATAGGGTATCACCCATGTTTTATATCAAAGCAATAAAACATACAAAATATATTATATATTCTAAATGAAATCTAATCTATGTGAAACATTATATGATTGTTATTAGCACACTGAAACAATATGCAATGCACCTACACCACCACGAAATGCTAACATACCATGCATGAGGTAATTATAGTCATACAACCAATGTAATCAACATATCATTATATCAATATAATAATATTTTCCTTTATGAGTCATTATGAGATAGGGTAGCCAAATATCACATTCTCCTTCGCAATATTTAGATGATTAACGACAAGGGTGGGAGGTGGTAAAATAATAAGATTATGTATCATGAAAAGGAGGAATGGATGAGAAATAGGAATCTAACTTTTTCCAGTGGATCTCTTCTCTTAGCCTAAGCATAGAGTACTTGATGACTAACTTAGGAACTTCTGTTCAAGAGCTATCTCAAGAATATCATCCCCATTAATATTTTTGGAGTCAAGCTGCAAATGGTAGAAGGAGATGGGTGACATTTATATCTCCTTGATCATTACGGAAGAGAAAGGAAATTCAAGGTCATTGTACCTCAGTAAGAAACACAACCCAGTTTCAAGGTGCTGAGGAGACTAGGGTTCCCCTGAGTTGAATTTAAACAAGACTAGGGTTTCCCCTTAGGAAAAAAAATATGGCAAGAGAATTTATAACAAGATTGAAGTGGATGCCCACTAAAATGATGTATTTTGTGGAAAATTATATCCCCTTGATGTTTAGGCTAGCCAATCCCTAAAATTCACCATGCATATGGATTCACACCAAGCATTAGTTAGCTCACTTGGACTTAAAGGGGTTGAATTTAGAGAAAGATAAATTTTGGATACAAAAACATCTTCATTACCGAAAAAATGGACCAGTCCCTTATCTCCTGGGAGTATGGATCTATGATGCTTCAAATTATTTAAATAGCTTCTAAGGAGGCCGGAATGTTGATGCCCTAGCAGCAAAATTCCAACAATTACTTATGTAATGGAACATGGATATTTCATGGGAGAGCTACCAAGAGCTAACCATAAAGGACATTCATTCACATTTATGTATGAGTAACGCATGCAATAGATCATCTAGCTTAACATTCAATAGGTTTTCAATAAATTATGGCACAATTGCAATAACTAGAATCAATAATATTCCATACATTAATCATGAAAATGATAGATATTCAACATTTAGATACAATTACAAGATAACATGAAAAGATTCCATTCCATTGATCCAAAGAATAGCTCCAAAGTATAGCAATCTAGCTCCAAAAATCAAAATGCATCAAACATTTGATTTTCTCCATAAGTTCAAAAGGTTGAAATGCACAAGAAAGTTAAATATCCAACTGTGATGTGATTATTATTACAAACTATCTATCCTATATTTTTATGACGAGTCACAAGTTATATTTTATCCTAATTCCCTCAAAATCATAAAATAGTATACTATAACTAGTTAGGTCAATATCCAACCTAATAGTCAATGATAAAACATAACAAATCTCCCACACATGTGAATCATATGAGAAAGAGTGTTGATTTTGTCCAAGAATAGGCCCCATATAGAGCATGCATTGACGGATAGGGGTGCCATGATGTGAGTAGAAGCCATCTAAAATCACCTCCTAAGGGTTTACCCTTAGGTCTCTAATATTGATCCTCCATGGACACCAATTTTTATTTTGGGGCACACCACTAGTCTCATGGGTTTACAGGAGGCCAAAATTTCTATCTCTAATCTAATGTTGGGGGCTTTCAAGGTGTTGCTAACCCTCCCATGTATAAAGGTGTGAGATAATCCACCTTTGGGCCCTATATCAATTTCCTGCCTTGAATAATGCTAAGCAGACTAGGGGCATGTTGGGTTCCGGTGCATCATCCCTTAGAAGTCATCTAGGTATGGAAAAGTCCAGGAATTCCATGGTTGATGAAGGTGCCCACTTGTATGTGTGATGTTATGCTACTTCTTGGAATCTAATGGCTCTAAAAGCTCCACTTATGGGTGTTAATATGCTCCTATGAAATACTTGTGCCGTAGTTAAGTTTCACAAGTCGGGGTTATGGAATCTCTTGATAATTATACACAATATCCAGTTCTAGCAACTATATAATCATCTACATTTAATCATTCTTGTATCTAAGTGAACCAAGCTTGAATGCAATGGGAAATTTGACACTTAAAATAAGGCTACTCTTTCAAAATTAAGGCTTTGAACTCAAAATGGTGTTACCTCCCTAGGTAGGAGTGGCTAATAGATGACCCTATTAGGTGTTTCCAGTCCCCCCAAGGGGAAGTGGCATGTCCTTGGTCAACCCTTCAATTTATATGTGTCATGTGAATGATGATGGAAAGGAGGGGAAAAAAATTCATGGCCATGTAACATGGTCAAAGGGACCACAATGATGGGCTCGTTATCCTCAGTGTATAGAAGTGGGGAGGGTGAAATCATGGATACATGAGGTAACAACTTGACCATTTCTTTTCCACCCCTCTTATGCACCTTTTACTTTTCTTAATTTTTCTTTGTATTACTGCTCATAGATCAAATGGTTAGAGCTTGATTTGTGTGATGTATAGGAATTATTAACCCCTTGATGATGAGGAATATCATTGCCTATCAGTGGTATGGACATGCAAGATTTCCTTCTCATAATATGAAGAGAAACATGTTCAGGAAATGGTTGATGGCCATTATTAGTGAGGTAGATCTCATGCTATGATTTTTCCCACATTCTAATGTGTATGTCTCATCCATCCTTTTCATTTTTATCTACTTTTATTTTTTCTTATGGCCATCATATCCCCTTTATTTTTCTTTGGGCTACATCAACCTCCGAGGGCCACTTTTGAGGCCCTACAAAGGTATGAGGATGTATGGTGCTAGATCCCAGGGAACCTATGGACAATTGAACCTAAAGAAGGGACGTGGAATATAGGGCTTTTAATGCAAGATGGAAAGTGGTAAGTATTGAATAGGGAGAAATGGGACTATGATATCTCAATCCCGCTTTCCCAAGTAATGTCCCTTCTACACTGATTGCACCATTAGGGGATGTCCCATTGAACTAAGATGAAATATTAACCCCCCATTTAAGGTGAGGGAACACGATCATGGTTAAAACTCGTCTTCATTCCAGGTTACCCCATAATCCATGCCAAATGCCCAAAATACAACCAAGCATAAAAACAATATTGCAAAATGAATAAAGTACCTTTCGTTCAGAAGCTCACCTTCCAACATGCACTCTTTCCAAATGGAGTGAGGAAACATATGACTGATGTAGGTGGTGAAGAAATGAATGGCACATCATCATCAACTACTAGTGGTTATCATGGGTTTTTGGTTACAGGTTGTAAGAGATGATGGGAGAAAAATTTATCCTATGGGGTCACCCACTCATGGTGGGTAACACAACTCAAATTTATAATTTTTAACAAAACATTTTTTTTTTTTGTAAGCTTGGTAGGACTATCCAATTTTCATGTCCATTACATACCTCGATACGTGGGAAGGGTAGCCCAAGATTTGAACCCAAGACATTCGGTTTGGTGAGACTTCATTTCCACGGCCATTGCCACTTGAGCTACCCCATGCAGACTTTTAACAAAACATTGTTAAATAAAAAGTTATTGAAAAAAAATATTAAACAATTAAATTATACTAAAAAGTATAATTATAAATGGAGGTTTAAAAATGTAGATTTAGTCGATGAGGTGAGTGTAAAGTTTTGTTTCCATCTAATAATAATAATTTATTTTTCTTTAATTCTTTGAAGTTTTGTGTTTTTTCAATTTCATTAATGGTAGATCAAAGTAGCTAGTTCATATGTCTTATTTTTGCTAAAACTGTTTTGGCTTTCTTATTTTACACAAAATCTTGCAGGAATTTGTTAAATTCACAGTCACAAATATTTTTGAGGACATGAAATCTATTTATATCTTTGAAAACACATTTTAAAAACCCAAAAATCACAATCTCACCTAGCGAAAAGCTATAGTCCAAAATTTGAAAATAAAATACAGAAGAGACACCTTATGTAACCCAATATGAGGGATATGTGTAATTCCTTTGGGGCTCAACTTCAAGTTGAAATATATCCTTTTAAAACTAATAATAAATCAAATAAAAACATTTAGCTCTCACTTTTATCTATGGATAAAATATTTTAATATATATGTTAAGTAACATAATTTTTTTATCAAATTTAAAGAAAGCCAAAACAATTAAAAGCAAAAACAAATTGGTATATGAGACTTAAAAATATTAATTTGTATAATCAAAACCATTATATATTAAAAAAATAATTTTGTATAGTTAAAGAGTTTTAAGTATTCTTATTATTCTACATTTTTACTTAGAAAAGATCCATCATATATATATATATATATATATATATATATATATAGAGAGAGAGAGAGAGAGAGAGAGAGAGAGAGAGAGAGAATCCATCTTAACTAGTATTAAGTGTATGCAGGTATCAAGTCTCTTAAGGTGCATACATTTTTTCAAGTTTTGCAATATAAAAGAGGTTTTCATCTCAAAATATTTTATCCCTCTAAGAGCTTGCTATATTCGTGATTAACATTGATGTATTTTGGTTATTGTTATAGACATTTTTGTGCCTTACAGCATTGAGCATGAAATGTCCATAATCTAAGGGATCCAAAGTCCCTAAACATGTTGTTCCTACCCCCAGAGGAACAAGGCTAACAATCCACAGCAATTCACAGAAGTTCTCCACCAGAAACTGCTCAAAAACAAGTCAATCCAGGATCAATTCAGAGGATCCACTAGCTGTCTGTGCTGAAATGCAAAGTCTGCACTGGCTATCTGCACTGCAACGCAGGTAGAAGCACTACCAGGGTGCGTTGAGCGGGAATTGACAAATGGCAAGTTCATTCAACAAGGTGTCAAGACCCTGGAAGCTTCCAGAATCTTCCTCAATGACACTTGCCTCAGTGAATTCGACTAGTGATGAGTAAGAGGTTCTCAATCTCCAAGTGGAAGCAAGAACCTCCAAGTGGAAGCAAGAACTGACAGAGGGAGAGGACACTAGTCAAAACCCAGAGCTGACTCACACCTCTACAAATATCTATATATAGATCTCTCATCCCAGAGATCCAGAGGTTGGAGGCTGGAATTTTGTTATTGCAAAGAATTGCTGTTGGTTTGAGATTAGAATCATTGGGTGCTTAATGCTTTGAAGGGAGGTGAAGATAGGAATTTCATTTGCTGGGAAGGAGATGCTGGATTGGAGCCTTCTTGGTTGTATCTCTTCCTGAACCTTGTTATTCATCAATAAAGCTATCTTGGTTTCTCCTATATACTGATGTATCTTTGATGTATGATTGCATTGGTATGTTTAGTTTATTTCTAATCCTGAACTAGTTATGAATATGAATCTATGTCTTTGTGTAGTGTTCTCTTCTTGTGATCTTGCAGAAACCTGTTGAAGCTGGGCGAGCGAGAAGACAAGTAGCTGGGAACCCTCAAGGAGAAGAGAAACCGGATCGAGGGACAAAGGGAAGACACCGGTTAGTCCATCTATCTCTCTTCATTCTTAATTCATAAAGGAAGAATACTAGAATAGCTGTTTCTGTTTGTTGCTAAGGCACTGTCACACCTTAGGTGGATAGGATCGTCCTGCATAGGCATTTTTCCCCACAACAAATTGGCGACTCCGCTGGGGAGATATGTTTAGTCATTTTATTTGTGTCTCTATCATTGTTTGTTTCATAGACTCAACAGTAACAATCGAACTGCATCTGCTATTCTCAGATGCAAAGTAGACAGCTACTGCTTTGATCCAATCACTGGATTTGTCTATGATCTGAACAATGGACTCACAAATGATTTGATGATCCTTTGTGATAGATCTTAGCCCTCCTTCAAATCATCCCTTTGATTATACCTTGCTTGTTGCTTTGATTTGGCCTGAAACTGTAGATTAAATAGCAAACTGTGACCCAGAACCCAGAAACAACTCTCGTTTCTGCTTCAGCGCAGACTTTGTGAAGAGGTTCTGCATTTCAACGCAGGTCCCGTGAAGGCTACCTGCGCTGAATGTCAAAACCTCTGTGTTGGGAGTGCGCTGATCCAGTTAGGCCTTGTGTAGCTGGGGTTCTCTGCTCTCTTTTGCCTTGTTTTGATCTCTGATTTTTGCAGCCTGTAACCAGCATAGGTACCTGTCTGATAACCCCTTTTCTCTGCTTAAATTCCGCCTCCTTTTGTACAAAAAGACTGTGAGTGTTTTTATGTGTTTGTGGCGTCATTTAAAGTTTTCCTTTGCAAGAGTGAAATAGTCATCCTGTAGCCCTTGATTCAGATCTGTTGATTGTGATCTTAGGAGAGAGTTCATTGGCTGTTTACAGTTGATTATACATTTAATTTTGCTTTTGTTTTGAGTTTGTCTCTTTTAAGTGTCGAAACAAGTGTTCATTTCGAAAGTCGTAAAGTGTTGTATTCTCTTCTACCCTTTCTGATTTCGAAAAAGTGAACTTGTTTGTATTTGTCATTTAAAAGCAAATTCAAAGTTGTACAAAAAGCTTTCTTTTTAGGCATCAATATTAAGAGAGCGGAAAACAAACACCTGCATTGTGCATTTGCATCTTGATAGTTTGCATGCTTGATTTAGGAAAAGTTCATTAGAGTGTGCTGATTGCTCTTTGAGAAAAGATGGTGTCTTTCTTTTCCCTTTGTAGCTAGGATTTTCATTGTTGAAAAGATATAAAAGCTTGCTTATCATCTTTAGACTGCATTTAGGAATTGTATCATACATCTCGTGGTGGTCCAAAAAGGCAAACTTCTAAGAAAGATCAACCTAAAATAAATTGAATGAACTTAACAACGCTTTGTAACTTAACGCACAACATAGAGGTCTAGGCTAGAGACGTGTTCCGGCGTCGTAAAGCCTGGTGACTGTCGATCTCGCTGATGGTGGGTGATTCCTCCTGAGGGACGATAGCGCCAGTACGGATTGTGCTCCCACGTACCGTCGAGTATATATTGGGAGACCCCTATAGGCATAAAACCTTTATCCTTAGGAAGCTGTGTCGGCCACCCTACTGATCGCAATGCACTGAACACAGCATTCGGGAAGATTGACCGCCCGTACCTTAAAAAGTATTCTGCAGTTTTGCGAAAAGTTTGGCACACCCTCTACCTAGAACTCCAGAGCAGTTCCTTTTGGCCTTTTTCAGACTCTATAACGGAAAAAGTCCATTCGAGCATTTGTCACTTCGGGCTCGTTAAAACATCGAAGGAGACTAGAGTCATCTTTAGCTTTTTCTCGACTCTTTAAAACTGAAAAAGCAAGTTGTGTCAAAGCGTCTAAAATTTATTTTAAACGGAATAATCATCACCATTCCCTCGTTGGTGTTCAAAGTTAGTCTCTTTTCATCGCAAGTTCTTGTAGAATCGCTAGAAAATCTTTTGGATAGACTAAATATGTCTGAACAACCGTCGACATCCAGGACTGTGTCATCCGATGCAGCAGCGGCAGAGCCTCCTGCTGCTACTCCAACGATGTTCGCTGGTATACCATCTGTCCTGGCAAATTGTCAACAACAAGCTGGAGTCCAATCAAAGACTGTTTCGATGACATGGTTAGTTCCTATTTCTTCAGCCGGATTATCATCTAGTATTTCTTATGTTGAAACTCAACAAATTGATCCAATGTGTCTTCAAAGGCCAATCTACCCTTTAAGTACTGGATTGCCACCATATGGAGGGCAGTATGCCTTTTCATTGTTCCCTCTCAGAGAACAACCATATGGGAGTTTACAACAAAGTTAAGGTCAAACTGGAATTACATCCAGCAGTTGGGTACCAATACTGCCTCAGCAACAAAGGGTTGTATATTCAATGCAACCAGTCCACCCTGTGTCGAATATTCCCACTATACCTGCTATGGTGACTGCGTCGCAAGTACAAGCGCTACCTGTTGTATGTCAACCCCAACAGCCTCAGGTTGCAATACAAAAGCCTCTTGTCTCAACGACTCAATCACAACCTCAGGTTAGTACCTCCTTATCTGGAGCGACTCAGGATCAAACAAGTACTGTGACTCCTCATCTTGGTCAATCATCCAGTATTGGTCAACAACCCCATTCCAACAATCATATCAAGGACCTGAGCAACAAGTCTTTGTAAGTAATCGGCAACCATATTATAGTGGTTATGCCCATCAATCTTGTCAAAGTTGCCAGCATTATGCTGGTATGCAAAGACCCACTGCTCAGGCGATTCCAACTTATCCTGGGTATGCTTCGCCTAACCTGAATCAACAGTTGCCCTTTGTAGCAACTCTAGAATTACCAGATCTAAATCGGCTGACGAATGATCCAATTGTTTATGCCCCTTGGTGGCCAGCGATTCCGCATAAACTTCCGTCAGATATTCCTAAATTTAATGGAAATCCAGGTGAAGATCCATCGAATCACGTGATGACATTTCATCTATGGTGTTCATCAAACACCCTAAACGATGATTCGATAAGGCTTCACCTTTTTCAGAGGACGTTAACAGGTCCAGCGGCAAAATGGTATATTGAATTGCCTAGAGCTTCGCTCGACAACTTCAGTACCTTAGCCACGACTTTCTTAACCCATTTTCAATTACCGATAAGGTATGAAACGGGAACGGAACTCCTAACCAACATCAAATAGACAACGGCCACTCACATATCTGATCATATACATGAGTGGCGACGTCGTCGTAGGATGGTGAAAACGTATGTTCCCGATCAGCTATTAGCTGAATGGTTTATCAAATCCTTACTTCCTACAATCACGGAAGATGTGGCAAAGGGGGGAGTCGTAACGGAAGAGCAAGTCATCGCTCATGCGCAATATCTGGACTTAGTCTATACTCAGTCTGGCACGCTCTACGACAAAATACCTGACGCCCCTAGACCGGAATTCTCAATTCCTCCTCCTCCTAAATCAAACAATGACTCTCATGGCGGCGATGGCGTGATTGGCACGACAGACATGAAATCGACAAAGGCTACATCTAAAAAGGCCCGTAAGATTTCCAGTCAAAATGCAAAAGAGGAACTTCTTGCCTCGGAAGTAAATGCCGTGTCGACCGACAAGGGCAAACAACCGAAACAACCAGGGGGCAAGAAGAAAAAGAAAGGGAGAAAAAGGAAACCCCCTACGGGGTGTCATATATGTGACAAGGATCATTGGACAGCCGATTTTCCATACAAAGCTGAGCTTAAAAGGTTCTTCAAAAGACCTCAGCTATGTTAACTGATCCGTTTCCAAATCCAGGTCAAAATCTGGTTGATAGTGGAAATTCTTCCCCATCGCAAGTGCTAATGTTGTCGATCTCCAAGCAACAAAATGATGCTTTGATTTCGACAAGGAACAAAGATTACGGGAATCCGCAGCTGTCGAATGACAAAGGTAAAGATCAACCAAGTAGTTCGATAACAACTTCGACAGAAGTTGTACCACCTATCATTCCTGAATTAACAATAAAACCGCCAAAGGGAGTAGTACACAAGTCGACATTTAATCCTCGCGCCAGAGCGGCGCAGCATTATAACATAGAGGAAGATTTGGCCCAATCGCCATCCGCTATGTCGACTCTTGAAGTACTACAAAATTGTCCATCCCAAAGGCAGGCTTTGTTATCAGCCATTGGTGGGGTTGATCCTAAGGATTCCAATCTTGTATCCTTTGACCACAAAGGATACGATCCTCAGTTACCAGCTCAACTAGCTTTCCTTATCCAAGTGAAAGCCCTCAACAAAACTGTTCACCGAACAATTATTGATGAGGGGGCATCTACATGTATTATGTCGATGAGTTGCTGGAAAAATTTAGGATCTCCAACCTTGTCGCGATCTTCGATAACATTAAAAGCATTCGATGGAAGGACATATACCCCGTATGGTATCCTAAATAACTTGAAGGTTGAACTAGGGGGAAAAATGGTAGAAATAGATGTTGAAGTCATCGATGGAAATCTTGATTACAACATCCTACTAGGAAGACCATGGATATATGCCATGGCAGCTGTTGTGTCGACCTATTTTAGAAAGATTGCATTCCCTTTCCAAGGAGGGATTACAATCGTCGATCAACAAAACTTCCTCCCCAACGGTTCTCAAGTTACTGGAAGCATTCCAATGATCCATGGAAGCAATCATTCGCTCCAAAATATCGGAGTAGGTCTCCTAAAAGACCCTGCCTTAATGGGTACTTTTGCCCTACCGCCTCCAAGTAATCTGGCGGAAGTGGCCACAGTGGAATATGAAACCTTCTATATCTAATGGATCTGGACTCCGAGGACGGTTCTTATCTCGTGTCAACCTCGTTAAAAAATGAAACAAGGAGTCATGAGGATAGTTCTTTTACTATGTCAACCTCATTAAAAAATGAAACAAATCCCCTTTTCAAATCTCAAAGGTAAACCTTCATTCCAACCACCGAGTTGATTGCAATGAAGCTTGGGGGGCATGCACATCGTTTTGCATTATTATGCTGGGGGCATACAAACTTATCATCGAGCAGTTTTAGCACACAGTTCATGCTCGTTAAAAAATAAACGCAAGATCCGAGCAGTTTTAGCACATAGTTCATGCTCGTTAAAAAATAAACATAAGATTGAGCAGTGTTTTTCCGCGTTTAAGCTCGTTAAAAAATGAACCATCTTCTGGTAAATAACCACTGTGAATGTAACATTATCAGCCATTAAAGCCTTCGTCGTGTTTGCACCGTCACCTCCACTTTTCCATTGGCCGATCGTTCACCTCCATATGATTGTTTACCCATTTTGAGGAACAGCTGCAAAGAGTGATTTCACTAGCCATCCTTGTGACACTGCCGTGATTGGAAAATTCCAACCCTTACCTGGAATCAGCTGCTACCCGTTTTATCACTCGTTCCTCAAAAGACGAGTCTTCTTTAAGCTCTTTTCATCTGACTCGTAAAATATGAAAAGATTGCCGAGTTTTGGCCTTCCAGCTCGTTAAAGTGACCGGAAGTGCTATCCCTCCTCTAGATTTTAATCTTTTTGGACCTGAGGGATTATTGCACAAAAAGATCGAGCGCTTGTTTTGTTCGGCTCATTAAAACTATCGAAAACTCATCCCTTCTGTATTGTTTTATACTTTTTCGGACTTAAGGGATTAGATGACGAAAAAGGACTTTCGTAGTTGACTTTACGTACCTTTTCAGACTCTCTAAAAATGAAAAGGACCGAGTTATCTTTGTCGTTAGACTCGTTAAAAACATTAAATAGTGACAAACTTGTCTTTAGACGAGAACGAGTTTCACTATCGCTAGGCTCGTTAAAACATAGCGATGGGCTTGCCCGAAGGGCAAGTTATAGAACAAGCATATGTTATCCTCCTCAAGCTTGACAAAAATAAAGAGGTACTAGTCAGCAATGACTGGGGAAAAATTGGGAGAAACTCAAGAAAATTTTGATGGTAGCAAGTCGCTCTTGAACATGACACTTTTCCTCCGTACCACAGTCGGGTTGGGTTGTTTCATTCACCGGTCACATCACCATGGTCTCGCCATACCATCCATATTTGGGGTAATGCTACCGATCCATCGCATAAGTGTCGCCATATGTTCAAGAGAAGTTGTTCAGAGAAATCACCCGTGTCCCATCCACTACCATACATTATCCTTCATTCTTTTCATGACCGCCACCCTGAATCATATGTCATCAGATCGTTTTCACCTCCATCAAAATCATTAGCTCCGTTCCGTGTCATTGATGTGGGATTCATTAAGGCCCTCCTTTGACGGATCACTTCTTGTCGACATCAGCTCATTATCCAAGAAGTTGATCTAGGAACACCCCCTTCAGTACTTTGAAGCTTGCATGCCTCAATGGCAAGTTTCTCACTTCCGGCGACAGGTATACATCAATGACCTTCGACTGAAAGATTTTGCGTGGTGTTCGACGCCAAGTCCTTTATTCACACCACGTGAATTGTACTGCAGTACCCTGAGGGTCATTATCATTATCGGTGATTCCTCTCGCGCTTGTTAACGGTTTACCTCATTGACCGGTAATCAAGCGATGTCTTTCCATGTTCGACTTCAGAACATTTCTCACATGGATCGACTTGTACTTAGAGTGAAGATCGAACGAGTTTGAAGACGCCGGATCTAGTTTCATCCATCCGAGCTGTGATATATATTCAGGAAAGATAAAGACATTGACATGTACATCATTGCAGCAGATAATCATCCTACCCAAAGGATGATAATTTCATCAAAATTATCAGTCTACCATCAGACGATTGTCTGTTCTATGTACAGAAAAATGAATTTATAAAGCTGAGCATGGGAATGCTCGCCTCAGCTAGATCATGAAAGCAGTATGAAAAATAATGTATTGTATTGTATCTTATTACAGGTCTCCTCCCAGCATTGGATGAACTTCGGATCCTCCTAATAAAGCATTTCACCCGATAAACGGCCTCATACTTTAGGGGGCAACTGTTATAGACATTTTTGTGCCTTACAACTATAAGCATGAAATGTCCATAATCTAAGGGATCCAAAGTCTATAAACATGTTGTTCCTACCCCTAGAGGAACAAGGCTAACAATTACAGCTTCTCCCAGAAGTTCTCCACCAGAAACTATTCAAATTTGGTCAAAACTGGATCAGCGCACCTAAATGCACTACCAGGGTGCGCTGCAGTGCACCTTGTACACACGGGAAATGCGTTTCAGTGCACCTAAATACACTGTGAGGGTGCGCTGATCAGAAAAAGACAAGTGGCGGAGACAGTTTGCGAGGTGGATGATCATGGAATCTTCTAGAAACTTCTCATGGGACACTTGCCTCTAAAAATCGCCCAAGGATGAGTAAGAGATCAATGAGATCTCCAAGTGGCATCAAGAACTATCAGAAAGAAGACACTAATCAAAAACCCAGAGCTGACTCACACCTCTACAAATATCTATATATAGATCTCTCATCCCAGAGATCTAGAAGTTGGAGGCTGGAATTTTGTTATTGCAAAGAATTGCTGTTGGTTTGAGATTAGAATCATTGGGTGCTTAATGCTTTGAAGGGAGGTGAAGATAGGAATTTCATTTGCTGGAAAGGAGATGCTGGATTGGAGCCTTCTTGGTTGTATCTCTTCCTGAACCTTGTTATTCATCAATAAAGCTATCTTGGTTTCTCCTATATACTGATGTATCTTTGATGTATGATTGCATTGGTATGTTTAGTTTATTTCTAATCCTGAACTACTTATGAATATGAGTCTATGTCTTTGTGTAGTGTTCTCTTCTTGTGATCTTGCAGAAACCTGTTGAAGCTGGGCGAGCGAGAAGGCAAGTAGCTGCGAACCCTCAAGGAGAAGAGAAACCGGATCTAGCTTCATCCATCCGGGCTGCAATATATATTCAGGAAAGATAAAGACATTGACATGTACATCATTGCAGCAGATAATCATCCTACCCAAAGGATGATAATTTCATCAAAATTATCAGTCTACCATCAGACGATTGTCTGTTCTATGTACAAAAAAATGAATTTATAAAGCTGAGCATGGGAATGCCTGCCTCAGCTAGATCATGAAAGCAGTATGAAAAATAATGTATTGTATTGTATCTTATTACAGGTCTCCTCCTAGCATTGGATGAACTTCGGATCCTCCTAATAAAGCATTTCACCCGATAAACGGCCTCATACTTTAGGGGGCAACTGTTATAGACATTTTTGTGCCTTACAACTGTATATATATATATATATATATATATATATATATATATATATATATATAGATAGATAGATAGATAGATAGATAGATAGATAGATAGGCACTTCACGTTAGGTCAAATGAGAATTACATAGACTAAAAATTTTCTGCTAGTCGTGTGCTCAAAGTGAAACTAGACCAATAACATAAGTTCAAAGTCTTTGACGCTGCTAACACCATATCTATAGAGCATATTGTAAATACAAAACTTGTAAAAATAAGCTTGCTATGTCATACCTTGGCATATATCGAAGAGAAAAAAGTCTACTAGTGTTGTAAGAAAAAAATATTAGTGTGTGATAACAGCTATTGGGTAGAATCTCTAGGCACCCTGTCTAGTCACTACCCTCATCCATGGAGAAGGAGATGTTGGATAATGTCCTAGCTACAATAGCCAACTTGTTGTCAATACTATTAAATTGTTCCTCCATCTTTGCGAATATGATATAATTCTTTTGTTACGTCCTCTTGTATCTCCCTATGTGAACTGCAATATTGAAATGATGTTTAACCTTATGCTAGCTTCGTGACATAATTGATGAAGTGTCATGAGTGTATGCATTGTGCCAAGTAAAGTGGGAATTGAATCCCCCTTTCATGGGAAATGACATCATATCAAAGATTAATTGATAAAGTGACACTAGTGCATGCAATGTGCTAAGTAAAGTGAGAGTTAAATCTCCCTTTCACGGGAAATGACATCATATGAAAGCTTGAGGGATGAATGCCTAATCCTATGCACCCTCTTTGAGGAATTATATCATAATTTATACTATAAAATCAAATTTGTAGATGAGATTTCATTGTTTTTTATTTAGATTTTATACATCATAAACTACCCATCGTTATTATTTTTAAATTTTTATGTTTTTATTTTTATTTTTTAATTTTTAATTTTAATTTAGTGATAAAATTTTTGACAATTTAAATTATAATTTAGATATATAAATAAACCCAACAAGTTAAAATTATTCACATTATATTTATTGTACGAATCAAATTTATAATTGTTGATAAAACATTTTTGAATACAAAATTATTGGAAAAAACAAAATATTAAACGATTAAATCACACTAAAAAGTATAATTATAAATTGAGGTTTAAAAATGAAGTTTTAATTGATGAGGTGAGTGTGAAGTTTTATTTCCATCCCATCATTATTATTCATTTTACTCTAATTTTTTGAGGTTTTGTGTTTATTTGGATTTCTTTAATCGTGGATCAAAGGAGCGAGTTTGTATGATATTTTGATTTAAAAAATGATTTTTTAATAATAATAATATTTATTTTTTTATATTTTTAGTTAATTTTATTAAAAATTTGTTAAATTTACAATCTGGAGTTGTGTCAACTACACATTTTAAATGTTAAATTTTTTTATTTATTTTACTTTACTTGTATCTATTTTAATTTATTTTTTTGAGGTTTTGTGTTTATTTGGATTTCTTTACTCGTAGATCAGTAGTTAGTTTGTATGATATTTTGGTTTAAAAAATGATTTTTTTTTATAATAACAAAAAGAAATTTATATATATATAGATATATTAATTTGTTAAATTTATAATTTGGAGTTGTGGCAATTATACATTTTAAATGTTATAAAAAAATTTTAGGACATTAAATCTATTTATATATTAGAAAATATATTTTAAAAAACAAATTCACATTTTTATTTAGCCAAAAATTATATTACAAAATTTGAAAATATTATATAAGTTTTTTGGTGCTCCATCTCAAGTTGATATGTGTCGATTCTAAAATAAAAATAAACGCTATTAAAACATTTCATTCTCATTTTTATCCATTATAAAATATTTGGATATCCATGTTAAGTAACATAATTTTTTATCAATCTTAGAGAGAGATGAAATAATAAATTAGGGTGAGGGAGATGTGTAATTATTTTGACACTGAACCTCAAGATAATACCTGTACTTTTTAAAATAAAAATAAACAAGGAAAAAAAATTTACTCCACTTTTAGCAATAGATTAAATATTTCAATATCTATAGTAGGTAACATAATTTTTTTATCAACTTTAAAGAAAGATCACATAACTAAAGGCCAAAATAAATATTATTTTTTCAACCTATATAATTCTTATACCTTTTAAAAATATTCTAATATAATATTTAAATAAACTATTGAAATATAAATTTTAACTAATAAAAAAAGTTCAATTGCCTCCTAATAAGAAGGAGAGGCGTACTTCATTCACTTTTTAATGTAAAATTGATATGTGACACTTAAAAATTATTAATTTGTATAGTTACTAGCCTAGATCCATCTTAATTTTGGATCTACCAAGTGTTGAGATGGATCAAATCTCTTAAGGTGCAAACATGTTTTAGAGTGAAAAGAGATTTGATCACTTTGGATGCTTCGTAGATGCGAAGTTAAAATGAATCTACGTTGGTGTTTAAATTTATAATATTTTTCTTTCCATTTATTTATTTTATATTTCATGTTTATACTAATAAATTTATATGATATTTCATTCTTTCCTCTCCTAATCTCTCTTGAGTATAATTGCCATTTTATAATTAAAATAATTTACGTGGAATTTTTTATTTTCTTAAATATTTCTGCTTAGAGTGGCTAGGCTTTTCAGAATCTATGTATAATCAAGAGTTTTCAAAAACCCTCATGGTGGCCCAAAATATCTCGCTGAGGGACTTTTCCTTTACGCTTGCTGATATGTTATCGAGAGATTGAGTGCTAGATTCACCAACTTGTTATCAGATCTTTGTTAAGCTCCCCTTAAGGAGGTCACTCCTCATTAGGGTTTTCTCTTTATATCAAATTTGAGATCTTTATTTAAGGGTCCCTTAGGCATTCAGTGCTTTCTTTTTCAAGGTAAGTAGTTGGATGATGTTGATCCTCTCTCATTTTTCAATATTGGTAAATTTGTCATTGTTTTCATGGTTTTTTTGTCTACAAGGGGGATTGGAGGGAAGCCCTCTTCCTCTCATATTTTTTTATTATAAAGATGTCGCCCATGCTCGAACCCCACCTAAGCAAAATCGAGCCCAAATGTCTCATGGACCATTTTTGGTGGAAAAATCTATGGAAGTTCCTTCCCTAGAAACTTCACTTGATGTATTCATAGGCAACCCTAATATGTTGATTTAATGGCTTTTGGCCCCTTATAGTTGATCTCTATCAATGAATCCATACCATATGGACTAAGGATTGTAAGATTATTTTATGCTCAAGAGGATTCTTCATTGTGTTATTTGTGGAACCAAAAGATTATCAAAAAGATTTATTTAAAGGGCCCTAGTTTTGGGGCAATGTTGGACTACTTTTAACCCTGGTTCCCATATTTTGACCCATCCACATATGGCATTATGAACATGCAAATATGGGTCAGGATTCCTAATTTTCTAGCTCGCTTGTGGAACTGCACAATATTTTAGGGCTCTAGGGACACTATTGGTCATATCTTACTGCTAATGCCTCTTGTGGGAAGCTTGATATTTATACCTTTTGAAAAAATTGTGTTGAAATTGATATTAGTAAAGAGTTTCTAGATCAATTTAATTTAAAAATTAGTGATTTTCATTGGACCTAGGCTTTGGATCATGATAATATAGCTTTTCATTGTCATTACTATCATAAAACAACCCTATTACAAAATTATTGCCTAGTGTTTAATTCTCAACAGAAGCAGAGCATCCATAATTCAATATCTAAAAGTTGGAAGCATTACAACTATCCTCCTATGGATGGCAATGCCTCCTCTATGTTCGACAAGGATGATGAATAAGCTGATGATGAAATCTATCTTGAGAACAAGGTCTAAGGCATAATGGCTCCTGGTGCGGGCCATGCTCCTTCAATAAGCATAGAAATATTGAATAGTAATGCCTCTCTAGGTATATTGGAACAAGCTCATGAGTCGGCTTCCTCATAATTTGATAAGGAATCTCTCTCGGTGTGTAATGATAATATGGAGATCAATTTGATCAAACCACGTTGGATAAATGTTTCAAAAAAGAAGGGGAAAAAGGGTTGCCTTGAGGATGAGCCTTAATTTGAGTGATTCATGTCTCTAGTTGTTTCTTTTGTCCCTTTATGTCTTATTTTCTACTCTTAGTACCATTCATCTCTACTTAGATACCATTAGTATAGAGAAAATTGTTCTAAAAAATGAGGCAGGATAGAAAATGATGTAATTTTAGTTATATTTGATCAGTAGAAATTTTAGACTTAAAAAAATTACTTTACTTGAAAAAAATATATAATTACATTTATAGTTATGTGTGGGAGAAAAACATTATCATATATATATAATTAATGTTTATGACACAAATGTTATTTTTTTATTTGAAATGCACTAGCGTATCGTACTAATAGCAATGTCATGATCAAATGTTTGCTTGTTTTCTTCTACACCATATTTGCTTGGGATAGGTCACTCATGGTCGAGGTGGTTGCCTCTTCGTCATAGTATTCCTTTCTGAAATTCATGTTGCGAATTTGCAAGCAGTGAGCAATGATCGAGGAACTTATGAGAATGTGGAGGGATGAAATTAGGCTAATACCTTATGAAATGTAGAAAAACACATATCCATGAGAATAGAAACCCTAACACCTACGAAAACACAGATCCATTAGAAGAAAAGATTCAATCCTCAAATTATATATATATATATATATATGGGTGGAAAAAATAGTTTGAGGAAAGAGTTTCCTTTCCATGACTGAGAGCGGAATCAAGAAACAAAAAGAAGTGGCATTTTTGCTACCTCTAAAAGACAACGATGAGGCTTCTCATATTTATGCTATTTAGGGAATTTTTCCAACAAAATTTAATCCTTTCAACAAAATTCAAATTAAAAACATTAGATACCGTCTCCCGAATAGCTTGAACCACCAAAAGATTTACGAATATCATAAAATAATATCATTGAGAGTCTTTAATTTGAAAGAAAATTATTCTTCTTGACGTCATTCACTATTCAAATAGGGTGACAAATGAAACCTACTCATAATAAAACTAAATAAAAGATTAAAAGAAATATGTATGAACTTCGATTTTGACAGGAATTTAGATTTCAATTTCCAACTCTCAGAGCTGTTTTCTTTGTTTAGTCATAGCAAGTGGATAGAGCATATCTTTGTTTTGTAATAGCAGGAAATTAGATTATGACCCCGATATACCACCGTAACTGAGATGTTGATGTTTCTGTTTTTGTTTTTTTTATCTCCATAAACTTTGAATATTTAATGCAGTTGTCAAATATTTAAATGAAATATTTAATGTAGTTTTTAAATAGGTTATATCAGAGAAGAATACCAAATAATATGACATGACATTACAACATATTTTCTATATTGGGTTAGAGAGAACTTTGAAAAAAAAAAAAAAAAACTTTTTATAGTTAATTTTTTTTCAAGTATTTTTATTATTCTACATTTTGGCCGAGAAAAGATCCATATTCTTTGTTTTGTGTGTGTAGAGAGATAGAGGGAGTAGGGGATCCATCTTAATTAGTATCAAGTATATAGAAGGATCAAGTCTCTTATAATGCAATTTTTTTAAATATTTTACCCTATAAAAAATATTTGCACCTCAAGAGATTTGATGTCTCTACACACTTGCTAGATTTATAATTAACATGGATCTACATTAGATTTAAACTATATGTGTGTTTGAAGTGAGACACCACCTATCATGTCAAAAGAGGATTACATAGACTAAAATTTTTCTTCTAGTGATCTGCGTGAAGGGAAACCATACCAATAACATAAGTTCAAAGTCTTGAGGTTGCGAAGACCTTTTCTAACTATAGCATATTGTAAATAGAAACTTATAAAGACAGTCTTTCTTTGCTAGACCTTGAAATATATCAACATGAGAAGACAAAAATACTACTAGTGCTGCAAGAAAAAAAAATCAGTGAGTCATAGAAGCTATTGGGAAGAATCTTCGAACATCTGCCTTGGATGGTCATTAACCTCATTTAAGGAGAAGAAGATATTGGTTGATGTACTAGCTACAATAGTCAGCTTGCTATTAATATTGTTAATTTTTTCCTCCAACTTTGCCAATCAAATAGAAATTTCTTGCTAAGCCTCTTGTACCTCCCTATACCAACTGCAATATTCAAATGAATTTTAACCTTGTGCTAGCTTTGTGCCATGATTGATGAAGAGAAAAGATTGCATGAAATATGCCAAGTATAGTGATAACTACATCCCGCTTGCATATGAGCTGACATCATATCAAGACTTTGGTATGTGCGAATACTCGCTCCATAACACCATCTTTAGAAAAATTACATCATCATCTATATTATGACATCAAATTAGTAAATAATATTATATTATATTATTTATTTTAATTTTAAAAAACATAAATTAAAAATCACTACTAACTTAATTTTTTATTTATTTTATTTTATTATTAATTTTTTTCATTTAAATTATATTTTTCATATATAAATAAATTGAATTTCTTGAAAAATATATCAAGCAATCGCATTAGGTTTACGATGCAACTCAAATTTTAGTTTTGTTGAATTTTCAACAAAACATTATTGAATAAAAAAATTATTTAAAATACAAAATATTGAACAATTAAATTACAATAAAAAGCATAATTATAAGGGCAGGTTTAGAAGTGAAGATCTAAATCTAATCAATATTATTTATTTTAGTTTACTTTAGTTATATGAAGTTCTTATATCTTATTTTGGCCAAATAATTTTAATTTTCAACTAAATATTATTCAATAAAAAAATTAAATACAAAATATTGAACAATTAAATTACACTAAAAAGAATAATTATAAATGCACATTTAGAAATGAAGATTTTTCTTCCCTCTAATTAATATCATTTATTTTATTTCACTATAGCTATATGAATTTTTTATGTTTGTTTTTGTTTTTGTTGTTTTTTTTTCCATGGAAAAAGTCGTAATTTCTATTGATATAAAGAAATTACATTTTGTAGATGCAAGGTGCATATGCATATGGAGGCAGAGATGCCTGACGAGTTCATAAACTTTTGACCAAAAAGAAAGACTGTTATGTCTCCACACAGGGAGTCTGTTAACTACTATACTGTGTCTATGCTTGCTTGCTGACTAGAGAAAGCAAGATCAAAATTATATCCGGCTCTTCGCAGAGAGCGAAAAAACTTTAAGTATCAAAATCTAGTTTGTAACCAGTATCAAGTAAGTAAATATGTACAGTATATACAAGGATAGTCTGTATAGATATGGGCCTTATAGCCCATTGACTCTAGGTTCCTCAAATGGTCTGTGATAATGCTGGTAGTAGGTCCCATCAATCTCTTCTTGTATCAACCAGTCGTTTCCTTGTCTAAGCGTTGCCTCTTTGGATAGATGATCTGCCCCTGTATTTTGCTCCCTGTAAATGTGTCGACAGACAAAGGAGTCAAAAGATGTTATCAATATTTTAGCTTCTTCTAAAATATGCCTCAATGAAAATGCATTGCAGTGTGATGCATCATTCAACCAATTGCAAACGATTTTAGAATCACCAAACAGCTGTAGGTGTCTGCAATGTTTTTGCAATGCAAAATGAATAATATGTTTTGTTGTGCATAGTTCAGCAAAATTATTAGTTCCCCTTCCTAAATTAATTTGGATCTTGAAGCAATGATTTTCATTAAGGTGAAGGATGGCTCCACCCCCACATCCCGCCTCCTGCGCAGAGCCATCAAAGTATGCCCAGGGCTTAGATTTGTCAATGATTTCAGGTATGATGGTGCGGGGAGGGGTGTTGGAATCCTCTACAGGAAGAAGGTCGAAATCTGCAATGGTATGGAGCAAGATGGCAGGCCAATGGGGGGATCTGTGATTGAAGATAGACTGGTTTCGGGCAATCCATAGTGACCAACAGACAAGAAGAGGCATGTTTTTGGTTTTTCCATTGTGATTTTGACACCATGTATTCCAGGCATCCATAATATTGTGCCCATGCCAGTTGTTTAAGGAAGGATAGTGAGCAATGATGGAGTTCCAATATTCCTTTGCTGTGGGGCAGTTTAGAAAAAGATGTTTTGTGCTTTCTTCATCATTGCGACACAGATGGCACCAGAACGGGCCATGAAACGATCTCTTCATCAGATTAGTCCCTGTAGGAATCTTGTCAAAAAGGATGTTCCACATCAGTAATCGAGAGCGGGGGGCTGCCTTAAGCTTCCAGAGCAATTTCCAAGTCGGAAGTATGTTCTGAGGCTTGTGAGGTTCCATTAGTCTAATATAACCCTGTTTCGGAGAATATACACCATGTCTGGCAAAAGCCCAGATGATCTCATCTGGTCCTTCAGTGAGACGGATGTGTGCCTGGGTGAGGGCATCCGTGTAGTCCTGCCATTCCTGCTGCCACTGAACCGGGATGTCCAATTCACGAGCCGATTTCCATGCCTGCTGAAGAAAAGAGGAGTTGTTATTGTCACCAATGTGTTTGATGTGGGTGATACCCCTGCTATGTAGATACCTTATTAAGTCTGCGGATAGTCTATGTGCATTGCCACAGCCTACCCATGGGTCCAAACCGATACGAACAACATTGCCCTCCTTGATACGCCACGTAATGCCTTCACGCAGGAGGGGAAGTGTGCAGATGACTGCTTTCCATATATTGGATATGTTATTTCTCATTCCATGCTGCTATCTAAACCAGTCCATCAGATTCATAGGCCAGATATACTTCACTTGTGCAACTTGGGACCAGAGACTGTTAGTGGTAATAAGCTGCCAGCCAAGCTTAGCCGCCAGTGCTTTGGAAAATAGATCAAGCCTCTTGATGCCCCATCCTCCCCATTTCTTAGGTTTTGCAATAGTGTCCCATTTGACCCAGGCGAAAAGCTTGCCCGGTTGATTACCCTTCCATAAGAATCTGCAGCATATACTTTGTAGTCTGTTCAAAATACCTTTCAGTATCCAAGCCAGGGTCATCCAGTAGACTGGAGTGGCTTCTATCACAGCTTTGATGAGGATCAATCTGCCTGCCCGAGATAGGTATTTATGGTACCATACCTGAAGTCTCTTTTCCACTTTCGCAATGAGCCATGTCCAGTCCACTATCCTGTATCCGAGAGGCTTTAATCTAAAGCCCAGATATTTTATACCTTCTGCCAGATTCAGAGAGGTGAAGGGGAAGCGCTGTGATGTATATGTGATCTCATGTTGTGTGCAACCAACTATAGTAATCGTGGATTTACTATCATTTATTACCATCCCAGTAGCCTGTTGAAAAAGATTGAAGATGTTCTGGAGGGCCGTGGTATCCCCAATACTGCCATTTAGAAAAATGAGGATGTCATCAACAAACAATAGATGAGTGAGGAAAAAATTTTCAGCCATCTTGATGCCTGACAATTGATTTCTATCGTGAGCAGATGTAATAGTCCTACTTAATCCTTCCATGATAAGTAAGAAAAGTAAGGGTGAGAGTGGACATCCCTGCCTGAGTCCTCTCTCCGAGCTGAAGAAAGATGTAGCTTCCCCATTAAGTAGCACACTGTAAGATACATCTGTTATACAGCTCATAATCCATTTGATATATGCATAAGGAAATCCTAGGTGGGTCAGCAACAGTCTGATATAGAGCCAATTTGCTCTATCAAAGGCCTTTGAGAGGTCCACCTTAAGTATCATACCTTTCTGCTTTTTTATTTGCATAGTGTGGAGGAGTTCCTGCGCTGTGGCAATGGCTTCATGAATCTGTCTGTGATGAAGGAAAGCAAACTGTTCAGATGATATGTGTCGAGAGAGGATAGGCTTCAGGCGATTAGTGATGATCTTTGCAATAATCTTGTATAGACAGTTACAAAGGGAAATGGGACGAAAATCATTGAAAGAGGCAGGATTGTCAGATTTCGGAATAAGGGCTATGAAGGTAGATTTGATGGCCGGGGATATTCTGCCACTCCTTCTGCAATTCTCCACGATCTTGAGCAGGTCATCCCCTAGGATTTCAAAAAAAGCTATGTAGAACTCAATGGTCCACCCATCTGGACCAGGGCTCTTGTCTTTCTTAAACCATTTTATAGTTGCCTCCAGCTCTTCCTTCGATACTTCCATCAATAGGTCCTCCGTGTCTTCCTGTTGTACGAATCTGGGGAAGTGTTCAGCCACCCGCATGATTTCCATGATGTTCGCAGCTCTAGGCGCCTTATATATGCTTCTGAAATGCTCAATGGCTAATCTAGCCAGATCCCTCTGAGATGATACTAAGTGTCCTTGATCATCGCGCAATTCCCAAATAGTGTTGATGGCTTTTCGACCGTTGGAAAATTTATGAAAGAACTTTGTGTTGTCATCTCCTTCGGTGAGCCATATCGCCCTACTCCTGAGCCTCCAACTTTCTTCCCTTTCCTTCAGAATTTGTGAGCGCTTCATAATGTGGGAGGTGTAGAGTTCTTTGCTCTCAGGTGTAGGGAAGGTGCCATTAGAGGTGTCCTCATGTGCAACAATAGCCCTCTCTACCTCCCTCAGAGAGTTGTCATCATTCATATGCTTCTGGTGAGCCCAAATTTTAGAGATCCTCTTTAGTTCAGTCAATTTCCTAATAAAGCCTTCAGTATGATCCTCACTGTCCAGAATAGGGTTGGTCTACCAATAATTAGTAACCATCTGTATATACGAAGGATATTTTAGCCAAGAGGCATTGAATTTGAAGGGGCTCCTGATCTTCTGATTTGCATCGGCCAATTCCAAAAATATTGGTCGATGATCTGAGATGCCGCCAGTCCCAACCCATTGACGAATGCGAGGAAGTCTGCTTAGGAAAGCTTCCTTGATGAGAAATCTGTCAAGTCTTCTGGCAAGACTGTGGTCACCACTGCGATTATTAGTCCAAGTAAACTGAATCCTGGCAGATGGAATGTCCACCCACTGATGTTCCTCAAGTAGGGTAGAGATAGTATCAGATAAGCTGTCTACCTGGGCCGAGTGTCCCCAAGATTCACTGAAACCCAAAGAAAAGTTTAAGTCCCCTCCTAGAATGATATTGTCTGCCTGAAGAAGGTCGGAGTCCAGTAAGGATCTCCAAAAGTTTGCCCTGTCTGCACAAGGACCATAAACATTCATAATACGGATTTCCATCTCTATAGGGTGGGCAAAAATATCCATGCCAATGAAGCCTCTGCCTCCCCAAATGTTTCTGATCTCCAAAGCTTTGTTACTTATCCCAATAGCAGAACCCCCAGATCTCCCTGACGCATCCAGAGCATGGAAGGTCCAATTAGGCAGCCAAGAATTTAGTGTGTGAACAAGAGGTTTGGCTAAACAGAGCATTTCTTGTAAAAATATAATGTCTGTCTGAGATGAGGTGAGCAGTCTTCTAAGTGCTAGTTTTTTGGGCAGGCTAGCAAACCCTCTGCAGTTGAATGATAGGATCTTCATGAAGGATGAGTCTGCGGGCCATTCCTAGCTCTAAGGGCCCTGAAAATGGTTTGTTGTCGCCCGAGGGAAACTTCTTCTCCCGCTGTGTGTCTGGCTTTAGTGAGGCGAGAGGGTCGGCCCCTTGAGGTCTTATGGGAGACAGGGGTAGCCTCAGGGTCCAGACCAATCGCATCATAGCCTCTTTCCTTCGATCTGGAACGGAGTGAGTACCGGGGGGATACGGGGGGGGAGGGGATGGAGAGGGAAGGTAGGGAGGAAGATGACAGGGATGGAATGCAGGGGGAGGTGGAGGGTGAGGGGAGGGGGAGGGAACAGATAAGGGAGGAGGGAGGAGCAAGACCCTGGGTTCTAAGTAAACCCACAGAGGCCATGAGCGATGATAGAGGGGGAGATGTGCAATTGATAGAATGAGATGCAATAACATCAGATATGCTAGTCACAGGAGGAATGTGAGAGGAGGATGAAAGTAACATACCCGGCATCGAGTTGTCCTCCTGAGTAGGACCAATGCATGCTTGTGGAGGAGGTGATGGAGGGTTTGAAGCTGAGGTACCCTTGACCGTGCCCGCTTTATCAGGAGTTCCATGGGACTCCCCTGCATCCTTGTCGCGCTCCTCTGGATCAGTATCTTTATTTTGCCGAGAGGGATTTCCCATGGGATGCTCGGTCTCCAAGCCCTGTGCAGTATCCCTGATCTTCTGTAGGAGGGGACAATCCTTGTATAAATGCCCCACTTTGTGGCATCTGCAACAGTGATACGGAATACCTTCATAGTCAATGATCTGTTTGCGAGATGTGTCCCTCCATTGGATAGTAATGTATTCTTGTAATCCGCCCCTGGTGTCCAGATTGATGAGAATCCGAGCATAAGCCATCATGCCTGTGAGCTGATAGGACTTATCATAATCCATATAGGAGCCTATCGCATTGCCAATCCGCCGGAAGATGTCTTCAGACCAGTATTGCAGGGGAAGGCCTGGGAGTCGAATCCAAACTGGTCCAATGCCTATCTGCTCAGTCTCAGGGTCAAAGAGGGGCGTCCATTGCTTGAGGAGAACCGGGGCGTGTTCAAAATGCCAGTAAGAGGACAATACCCAATTGGTATGGTCGGCACGAGCGAATCTCAAAGCGAACCATCCCCTCACGAATGTTTGCACGAAGGGAATGTCAACCAGATGGTGACCCCAAACCTTAGTTGCCCAGGTCTTCAAGTGGGTGGCCATGTAATTCCGACCTCTGATGCGCCCGACCAGTACCCTGTTAGCGAAGTCCATAGTCTCTCCCCACTGAATGTCCTCTTCTAATCTGAGAAAGATATCGTCCGCCTTGGACTTGAAGCACTTGTACTTCTTCTTAGAACCCTGAGGAGGAGGCTGGTTATGAGACCGGTTCGGAGGAGGGTCTGATACACCCGAGTGCGGATAAGGGTTAGATGAGGGAGGGTTAGGGATGCCCACAGAGACAGGGAGGGAACCGGCAAGCGGTGGAATGGCGGTAAAGCTACCAGAAGGAGGGGCGAAGGAGACTTGAGGGGTAAAACCGGCCGAAACTATGGGAATCGATGGGGGAAAAAATGGCCGGGTAAGTGCTCTAGTCGCAGGGAGGTCCAAACCAGGGTTAGGGTTCAAACAGCCGGAAATGAAACCAAGGGTTGCCGGGGAGTGAGGGGGGGTAGAAAGCGATGGCCAGGTAGGTGGGTCATCCGGGAGGACCACAGGTTGTGACCGTGACAGTTCCGCAAAGGAATATGAAGGGTAATTCCCGGTGAGGCCAGAGCTGTACATACCTTCTGATGTGGAGAAAGAGGAGCGCCAGATGGAGACCCCCTCTAGCAGGTCTTCAGAGTAATCAACGGCTTCAAGGTCCTCCATGACGCCAGCTGCTTCTTGGAACGGCAGACACCTCGGATAGAAGGCAAAACGGAGAGTAACACAGTGCACAGGAAACAGACAGTCTGTAGCATGTAACGCAAACCGTCGGCGGGTAGTCAACCGGGAGATAACGAAACAGAATAACCCCCCCGAGGTCCCAGCAGGTCAACCAGAGCATAGTATGGTGAAAGGTGACGAATGGGGCACGGTAATAAATGGCGAAGATGCAGGTTAATGGTGGCCTTGCATGGATATTGTGACTTGCAATGAACCAGAAGCCCTAACCCCCTGAATTTTTTATGTTTTATTTGGTTAAATAATTTTTTTTTGCGAAAGTTTTGGATTTTTAATATATTATTTTTGGTTAGGAGAATGAGAGAGGATTTGCGGAGCTGATTCGAAGTTTAGGGTTTAGGTCTTCAAGCCTGCAGAACCAGGATCGGAACTGGAAGCGCATAGGATCAGAATAGTGGAACTGCACAGTAGAGGACAAGGATTGACCCGACAAATGGTAAACGGGGGGTCCATTGGGACCCCATCCTTCAGAGAAATAGTCATGCAGAAACAAGCAGCGCAGGAAGGAGTGAAGATAATAGGGTATGGAAAGCATCAGCAAGAAAACGGTACAGGCAAGGAGAAGAAACAAAAGGAGAACAGGGAGGAAACCAGCAACCCAAGAATGAAAGAAAAAGAGAGCACTGGAAAGGAGAACAACGGGAAGAAGGAAAATGCAGGGCAAAAACACACAATCCACAAAGATAAACAAGCAGAGGAGGAAGGGGAACGAGAGGAAGGGAATCAATCAAAAGAAGAAGAGGAAAAGGGGATCGAACCAAACCCCATCAATGATAGAGTAGCATGAGGAGCATGCAAACCCAAAAAAGCAGAAGCCCTAAGAGTAGTGATCACAGATCCGTAGATACAAGCCTACAGAGAAAACATGTCCGAACATGCAGTGATCTGCAAGTTCATGGGACTGTGGCCAACAGAAATAGCGCTATGTCAATGGATCAAGCAGCAATGGAAACCCAAAGGTGATGTTAAACTACTCCTAGGAGCGAAAGGTTTTTTACTGTTGTTTTTACGAATTTAGACGACAAGGATAGAGTATTTGATGGGGGACCCTTATTATTCGCTTCAGCTGGTCTCTACATGAGACCCTGGAAACCCAACTTCGTGCCAGAAAGAGAAACTTTCACACAGGTCCCAGTGTGGATCCGTCTTTTCTCCCTTTCAATAGACTACTGGGGCTTTTCAGCTCTAAAGCAGATAGGGTATCAACTAGGAACTTTCATCAAAGCCTCGACAGCCACGCTGCAAAGAAGATACACTTCTTGTGCAAGGATATGTGTGAAGATGGATGTTTCAGGAGATTTACATGAAGGATTGTGGTTGGAATACAGGGATGAAGACTATTTCCAAGCCATTGACTATGAGCAAATCCCTTTTCGCTGTAGAAAGTGTTATGAACATGGACATTTAGTAAGAGAATGTCCATTAAACAAGACAGGGGAAGAGCCTAAGAAAGAGCAAGTAGTAAAGAGCAGGGTGCCTTCATAAGACCAAAAACAAGACAAATTGCAAATAGAAAAAGAAGGAGCAGAACAGGTTCAACACAAGGCAATACCAGCAATGCCTTTGAAATCTTAGAAACAGATATGGATTCAGAAGAACAAAATAAGGAATCAAATACTAATGAAGGGAACAAAGAAATGATAGATCATACAACCAAAGAAGGGGAGGAACATCCTCTCAATGTAGTAGTTCAGATGCAGGGGCCAACAAAAGAGCTAGATGAAGATGCAGATATGCTAACCAGTGATGGTGGAAGTGAGGAGATGGAGCTAGATGAGGTTTTAGAGCAGGAAGGGGTTAACCTATTAGTCATGGCAGAAAACTGGAAAACTCAAGGAATAGAAAACATTTCGGAAGAGGAGATTAAAAAGATCAATGAACTATTCATTGCAAGGCAGAAAGCAGAGCTGGACAGGAAAAATAAGAAATTAGGCATAGCGAAAGGAACAGGAAGCCATTCAAAGAGCCTTTTATGCACTTCAACCAGCTCGAAACAGAGAAGGAAGAGAGGCCGCAGAACAAACAGTGAAGTACTGCAGGAACTGGGTATTTTAATGTTAAACTCTGGTAAGATGAAAGCTCTGGAAGCTTTCCCTCCTTACCAATAATCTGTTTAGTTCAAAATGAAAGTTATATTGTGGAATGCAAGAGGGCTTAATAGCCAAGTGAAAAAAAGACTCCTAAAGAGAAAATTCCAAAAAGAGAAACCAGATATCATGTTTGTACAGGAAACCAAGTGTGCTAGCAACAACATGGTGAATATCAGCAAAAGGCTTGGTAAACACATAGAATTTATGGAAGTCACCAGTCAAGGTTGGGAGGGAGGTTTAGTAACTCTATGGGACTCCCGTGTGATAAATATCCTCTCAACAGAAGCAACAAGATCGTTTATAGCCATGGAAACTCAAATGATAGGTAACTCTGAAACTTATTTATGCACAAATGTTTATGGACCTCAAAAGCTAGAAGAAAAATTCTCATTTCTCCGCTCTCTTTTAAATCTAAAGCTCAGATATCCCAGCACGAAGATCATCATGGGTGGAGATTTTAATATGATAACCTCACTTTTGGAAAAGAAATGAGGGATTAGAAAACTCAATAAGGATGCTGAGGTCTTCGCTGATTTCATTGGTTCTGCCAAACTAGTGGACATCCAGCCAAAAAGTGGAACTTTCACATGGAATAATAGAAGAGGAGGTGAGAAACAGATAGCCTCTCGATTAGATAGATTTCTTATTTCTGAAAGCATACTACTAGAAGGAATAATAGTGGAATCTGACATTCTTCCAAGTGGAGGATCGGATCATTGGCCAATCTCTCTGGTAGCTGCCATCCAAGGAACCCCCAGAAACAAGCCTTTCAGATTTGAGAAATTTTGGTTGAATCACCCTAATTTTATTCAACTGGTGGAGAAATGGTGGCACAAACCAATGGACATAAGAGAAACCAAAATGTATAAACTTCAAAGCAAATTAAGAAACATCAAAAACAAAATAAAAGAGTTGAATGCAACTGAGTTTGGGAACATATTCAAGGAGAAAACAATAATAGAGGAAAAGTTAGAACAGATTCACAAGGATTGGACCAGTGGGAACAGCAACCAGGACTCAGCAGAACAGGAAAAAGTCGCGATGCAACAATGGCAGATACGTTGTCAACAGGAAGAGACTTTGTGGAAACAAAAGTCCCGGATACAATGGCTAAAGGAAGGGGAACAGAACACCAAGTTTTTTCATAGGTCAGCGCTGGATTACAGAGGGGCCAATAAAATTCTCTGTCTCAACAATGAAAAAGGGGAAACTCTGCAAAGTCACCAATAAATAGCAACACTACTCACAAAGCACTTTAATCATATAGCTAAGGAGCCGGGAGTAGACAGAACTGAAGCAATTGAGGAACTAATTCAGGCCATTCCTAAAACTATCACCAATGAGAAAAACCTAGCTCCTAGTAGGGAAATCTCATTGGATGAAGTGGAAGAAGCTGTTAGGAGCATGCCGAATGACAAGGCACCTGGCCTTGATGGTTTCACCATCAACTTTTACAAAGCCTGCTGGAGTTTTGTTAAGACTGAAATATGGGAAGTAGTGGAAGATTCCAGGCACTCAAGCTCCATCCTTAAGTTGCTAAATTCTACCTTCCTCGCTCTAGTTCCGAAAGAAGAAGAGGCCAACTCCCCAGAGAAATTTAGACCTATAGCCTTATGCAATGTGATATATAAAATCATATCTAAAGTTATCGCCAATAGATTGAAACCCATTCTTCCTGGCCTTATCTCGGAAGAGCAGTCGGGGTATGTGGAAGGAAGACAAATTTTGGACAATATTTTACTAGCCCAGGAAATGGTTCACACTCTTCAGACCAGGAAAATAGCAGGAATGTTGATGCAACTAGACCTATCTAAAGCCTATGATAAGGTCAACTGGAACTATCTTGAAACCATATTGAACGCTTTTGGTTTTGATAAACATTGGATTAAATGGATACTGGCCCTGATTAAATCCACTAAATTTTCTATCCTGGTCAATGGCTCCCCTTCCGACCCTTTCTCTCCCTCCCGTGGAATCAGACAAGGAGACCCTCTATCTCCTTTCCTTTGTGTTATCCTAATGGAAGGTCTGAGCAGACTCATCCGCAAAGCAAAAGACGAAGGAAAAGTCAAAGGATTACAGCCCCTACTTTCAATTCCAGTGACAACTCACTAGCAATTTGTGGATGACACAATATTGCATGGGACGCCGACTGTCAAAGAAGCCATGGGATTTTAAAAATTCTAAATCTCTTCAGCGAGGCCTCAGGTATGGAAATTAATCTTTCGAAATCTACTATATTTTTTTTCAATATGCATTTGGCCATTCAAAAACATTTATCTAGCATTCTAGGCTTCCGTAGAGGTAGCCTCCCCTCAAAGTATCTAGGTGCTCCCCTTATGGATAAACCCTGGCAAAAGAAACATTGGGAGAAAATTTTGGCTAAAATGGAGAAGAGATGTCAGCACTGGACTCACAGAGCCCTCAATTTCGCTGGGAGATTAGTCCTAACCAAAGCAGTATTGCAAGCCATTCCGCAATACCTACTCTCTATTATCCCTGCCCCAAAAGGAGTCTTACAGCAGATAAGAGTGATCCAAAGATCTTTCGTTTGGACTGGCAATGCAGAAAAAAAAATGGGCACTAGTGGCATGGAATAAACTTTGCAAATCTAAAGATTTAGGAGGCTTAAATCTAGTGGACCCTTCTACGATCAACATGACTTGTGGAGCCAAGCTTTGGTGGAGATGGTTGAAGGAACCCAATCTCCCATGGGCCAGACACTGGAAGGAAAAGTATGCCCCAGAGTGCGACATTCAGGATCTAATCAGATTGCAGGAGGTTCCTGAAGGATCTCCCATTTGGAATTTAGCAAGAAGAAATCGCGACATTGTGCAGGATCACAGCTTTTGGGAAATTCGAAATGGGGAAACAGCTTTATTCTGGGAAGATGCTTGGCAGCAATTCCCGAAGCTTGAAGGACCAGAGTTTGCAGCCCTTCAGAGACAATGTCAGGAAAGGGGAAGAAACACTGTCCATCAGTACTGGAATCACAGTAGTAGGGACCAGGAATGGAGAGATTGGATGTTCAACGACACAGAAAGTTCAACTGAGGGAAATAACAAAATAAGAGATCTGCTCAACCTGCTAAACAAAAGGAAGATAAGGAAAGCTGATGAAAAAGACCAGCTAAGATGGGGCATGAAAGGTAGTGGCAACTTCACGCTCAGGGAAGCCAGAGATCATCTCGAAAATCCAGAGCAAATGGAGGTGGTTCAATGGAGCAATAAGGTTTGGGATTCTTTATTTTGACCTAAGATTAAAACCTTCCTCTGGCTCCTGATGCAAAGGAAAACCCTCACTTGGGAGAATCTCTTCAAGAAAGGGTTTCATGGCCCATCTAGATGCCCCATGTGCAATTTGGATGAAGAAACGATGAATCATCTCTTCAATACTTGCGATTGGGCTTGTCACCTGTGGAACTGGGCGGAAAACATTATGCAAAAGATAGATAGAACCAGGGACTCTATCCAGAACACCATTATGAATTGGCAGAGCGGTTATTCAAGTAATTCAAGAATTAATAGCATATGGAAAACCTTGCCAGGATTTATAACCTGGACCATTTGGAAGGAACGGAATAGAAGAATTTTTCAGAATGAATATAGAGACATAAATCATTCTCTAGATACAATTACCCAAAATGTAAGACAATTAATCTTGTTAAGATGCAGAGCAGAACCAGATAACCAAGCTTCGGTTAGAGACTTACGCATTTTAAAAGCTTTCAAATTGGACGTCGGCAGAAGCATGGTCACTACGAACTGCCAACAAGAACCGAACACCGCATCAATTGGCTGGAAGCGTCCACCTTTAGGCTTTCTCAAGATGAATTTCGACGGAGCGTCCAGAGGTAATCTAGGTTTGGCGGGCATCAGGGGCATCGTAAGGGACAGTGCAGGGGAGATTCAACACATCTATAGCAGAGCCTTAGGGGAAGGAACAAATAACGAGATGGAGTTTGCTGCCATGGAACAAGGACTCAGAATCCTTAGAGATGCACAGGTTGGCGCAGCGGTGGTTGAGGGAGATTCAGAGCTGGCAATCACAGCAGCAAGGAACCTTTACATGGGAGCTAAAGCAAGTAAGGTTACTAAACATTGGAGACTTTCCAAGGTTACAGACAACATCGCAGTATTGCTGGGAGAGATGAAAGGTCTAATTTTTCAGGCTGTGCGACGGAAAGCTAATATGGTTGCGGACCATCTGGCGAACTATGGAATCGAGCACCCAAATACTACGTGGGACAGCTGTTGGCAGAATGTAGCATGCCCGGAATTAAAAGAAAAGTGCACCCAGCTCTCGAGGCAAGATTTGGGTGACGATGAATGAGAATGATATGTGGGAAGGCTATAACAACGTCATACTATGATGAGACATGCTGGCAATGTAGGCACCATTAAAGATTGGCAGAGGAAAGAAGGACAAGCGAATCTGGCGCATTCATGGCGCGAGCAGAAGAAAGATGGTATATTATCAGGTATGATTAATAAGGATATGCGTCGCCGACGCCATGTCAAGGAGTGGGACACTTGGCAGACACTGAAGCAGGAGAGAAAAAGTGACCGTAAGAGAAAGAATACGAGCCACTACCAAAACAATTCTCCATCATGCAGAAGTAATTATGATATGACCTGCAAGTTGCAAAGGAAAAGGCGGTCTTCAGCCGATAATCTCCCAGGCAGCTTCTATTTAATATCAATCAAAGGCGGGGGCAAAAGCATTGTTTTATCATGTTATAGGCCAGAACCCCTCTCTTCTGCTGAAAGTACCCAGAACTATACAGTGAGTGAAAGCACGATCATGGCAGGGGAAGGTAGTCGTAACGCCTCTGCTAATAGAGATCTTAAGATGGCCAGAGAGATGTATGAAACTCGCACATCGCAGAAGAATAAGTGAAAGATTAACGACCTAGAAGCTATGATAACTGAGGAAGAAAAGAAGCTGAAAGAGCAAGAAATGGAAGAGGAGGTGGACTGGCTCCAGGATCCAGGAACTGTCACCACGCGGGCTACCCAATTTGTGAGGACAAAAGTAGAAAGCTGGAGAATGAAAATACTGTTAGCTAAAGCCTTAAGCATGCGGGGCAACTATGCAGAGAAAATGCCTAAGGTCCAGCACATCGCTGAGGCTAAGTCTGAGGAACACAACGATTTTGGAGAGCTTGGAATTCAAGATAAGCGCGCTGGAGCAATAGGTAGATATCATTACAAAGAAGCTCACGGTGTTAATCAAACTCTTAAGGCAAACCATTCGTCAGGATGCAAGGTAGGTCAAAAACCAAAAGAAAGAACCGACAGGCGATTATCAAAGAAATCATCCCAAGCCTACACAGGCAGGCATCTCGATGTTTGAATCAGCTCCGGAAGCATCCAAGAATTATTTTGTGCTCAAGATGTAAAGGGGCTAGTTTTTGCCTCGATTGGTTTTTGGGTTCATTCGGCTGGTCTGTTGTGGTCCTTTATGCTCTGCCGGTTAGTTGGATTGTCGCTGCTGATGTCTGTCTGCTGCCTTAGTTAGGCAGGTGTTTAGTTGTTTGTTTCAGTAAAGCTCTTTTGCTCTGCCACCCTGCGTGGTGTGCTCGTGGTAGTATTGATGTCCCTTTTGGTCAATTTTGGGGTTGGGCTTGTAGTCTGGCAGCCCTCTGTCTGCATGAGCAGACTTTTTGTACTATAAATACTTCTTTCTAATATAACAAGCTGACTTACACAAAAAAATATATATTATTTTGGTTAATTTTATTGGAAATCCTATGAGAATGTCTACCATTCATGATTTAGATTGGGTTAGTTATATATTTTAAATTTCATAAATATTTTTGAGAAGATTAAAGTTTGAAGATACATTTTAAAAAACTAAAAAACATAATATTATTTAGTTAGAAGTTGTATTAAAAAATTTGAAAATATTTTGTAATCTAATAAGAAGGAGATGCGTTATTCTTTGGTGATCAATATCAAGTTGATATATGTTTTTTTTAAATAAAAATAAATAGAGTAAAAATATTTCACTCCCACTTTTAGTCATATATAAAATATTTGGATATCTATGTTAGGTATCATAATTTTTTATTAACTTGATAAATAAAATGACAACTTAATGTGAGAAGATGCATAATTTCTTTATATGTGTCTATTTTAAAATAAAACTAAACGCACTAAAATATTTTATTATTACGTTTAACTATAAATAAAATATTTTGATATCAATATGAATTAACATAATTCTTTTTAACTGTAAAACAATTAAAAACAAAAAAATCTTTTTTCAACCTATATGATTTTTATATTTTGAAAAATATTTTAATATATTATTTAAATAAACTATTTGAATGTCTATATTAACCTATTTTATATATGATTCTTATATTTAAAAGAATATTTTAATATATTATTTAAATAAATTATTTGAATATCTATGTTAATATATTTTATACATAAGAAGTAACTGAAAAATAAATATAAATAGTTACTTCCTACTAAAAAAGAGATTTATAATTTATTTTACTTAATTCAATTTTTAATGTAAAATTGATATGTGATGCTTACAAAACATTAATTTGCATAATTAAAACCATTAAAAAATTCAAAAAAATAGTTTTGTATAGTGAAAGAACTTCAAGTGTTCTTCTTACATTTTGGTCTAGAGAAGATCCATGTTTTTTGGTTGTGTGTGTGTGTGTGCGTAGGGAGAGGGAATCCACCCTAATCATGTTTTTTTGTTGTGTGTATGCATAGGGAGAGGGGATCCACCCTAATCAGTATCAAATGTACAGAGCGATAACTCTCTTAAGGTGCAATTTTTTTTTCAAATTTTCACTATAAAAGAGGTTTTCACCTCAGGAATTTGATTCCTCTATGGGTTTGCTATATCCATGATTGGCATCAACCTATATTTGTTTTAAACATTTTTTATTAAAATTTTAATTTTGTATTAGGTCAAATGAGGTTTACATATACTAAAAATTGTCTACTAGTGGTCTACTTGAAGGGAAATTAGACTAGTAACATAAGTTCAAAGTCTTGAGTTTGCTAAAACCTTCTCTAACTAGAGCATGTTGTAAATAAAAACTTATAAAAGCAGTGATCTGAAAATTGTGGAAGAAGATTGTCCTCCTCACTTGGGAAGTTTTGAAAAATGATTCTCCAACACAATATGTTTATTAGGTGTTCTTTCAAGCACAAATTTGTTATCATGTGTATGTTAACCATAAAGAACATAACACCAATAATCATGCAAATATCATGAAGATCAACACCAAGCTTGATGAAGGAGTTCACCCCTCTTGGGCTATGCCTCCAAGCTCTGCTCAAAAGGCTAGGCAACTCATATTTTAGTAATTGAAAAGAGGTACATTAAAGTGTTGTTTACAATTGCAACTATTTCCCCAGTATGGAAATTCTCTCCTATAGAGAACTCTCACAATATAACGTGACAATATACACTCGACGTGACATCTACAAAAAAACATAGAGTCCCTAGCAGTGACTCCAAACCTCAACTGAAATTGAGCATTCAAGCATAAAAAATACATTAATCAATTACCTGTCTCAACTTGAGCAGGAAAAACACAGTTCATGTACTGTGTTTTGAAATATTCGTTGTTGCAACTAACAAGTAGGTTATGCTGATGAGACCGAAGCATGCCAAAACCCTTGTTTCAACTCTTCAAATGCCCAATTCGGATTCTGTATGCCTTCACAAAGCCAAAAACTAACTTGACTCAAGAATTGGCTCACACCATCAACTTTAGGCTCCACTCCTCACCCCTCCCTTCTCATTTTGACAGTGTAACTGCTTCACTCCTTCTAGCTCACAAAGCTAGTCATCAATTCCACGCCAGACTTCACCTACCACTGACTTCAAATGGCTTCGCCTCTGACTTTGAATGGCTTCAAAATGCTTGGAATGGTCTCATAATGGCTTTAGATGGATTGTCTTGCCTTCAAGTTGGTTGTCCTTGAATTCGTGCATTTGACCACCTTTTATAACACTTTACAACTGTGGGTTTGGAGTTTTTGTTATAACAATAAGATATCACAAATGGCTATTCGAATTAAATTAGGTTCCTAACTATAACTTTAGAGTTTGATGCATTCAGTGCAATTGTCATATTACACCTAGCGCATTTGTTTTAACAATATAGTTTTAATTTGGGAAATGTTTACAACGTATTACCAACACTTATATTTGTTGTGTTCTTTATAACAAACATGGTTTATCTAAAGTATGTGCATGGTGCATGTATATTAGACTGGTGGCAAGAACTATTTACCAAAACTCGAATGGTGACATGATTCCCTTAACTGTTGCCAATATGAATTGCTTCCAGCGTTGGTATTACGTTAACTCAGTGCCACATAACTGTGTCACATCTGTTCCAGCTACTCCATGTCATTGCCATATCTAGCAATCATTCAAACGTCGGTGGTTAAGATATCTCAACCCGTGGCATGTGATTAGTTGTTTTGGCAGTCTCGACTTGTTCACGGTTGGCAGAACCTGTGGCATAACCATGCACTCTCGTGGCACCGATGGTCTGCACACCTACGGTATATGCGCTATACAAGGTTTAATACTAATTTAAAGTCAGATGTAACAAACGTTTTTTTTAAACTTGACCACCGTTGATAACCAATGAAGCATTGCTATGGGTTGGCAGAGCCTCCGAACATGACGGGCTCCATCAACCTTACCCCATAACCATATGCAATAACATTTAAATATTACATTTGCGCCAATATCAAAATAACACAAAGCCATGGTTAAGTGGTAGGGTTCGACCCCCAACTCTGGCCATCTGACTCTGCGTTAACTTTGACCACATGCCACGTGTCCCACTGTGAGCTTCCACTTGGCCTTTAACACCCCAAAATTTTACCTGTTTGACATAAACTTCAGTGGGCATTTTATCTTTCATTCGGAGGCCTTTTTTGACACTGAAGATATTGTTGGATTCAGCGCGATGAGCTCTTTAGCTTAGTGCTAGCTTCAGTTGCATCTGAGACTGAAAATTTCGAGCATGTAGAGAACTGATACTATCTGGGACCCTCTTGGCCTTCACACATTACCTAGTAAACTTCGATTGAAATAAAAGAGATCCATCCTAGATTATACCTCCCAACAAAAGGACTTTTGGACCTCCAAAATTTTATTACAAGCATGAATTTATTACATTCAAGCATTAGTATAAAAACGATTTAGATCCTATTTACAGACTCAACTAGGCCCACTAATGTGGTGAAAACTCATAGACTCTCTATTAAACATATGGCATAAAATCTACCCAGTTCCAAGTAGGAGACTTCTCTCGAGACTTGCATTTTTCTTCCCTAGTTTGCTTTTCTTCCCCTTGCCTTCTTGGTGTTGGTGTTGACTGACGTGGCAGAATCATACATGTGCTCTTCGAATGTCCTCTCAGCTTGCATTGTGGACAAACACTTTCTCCCGAGTTTGTACTGGTCATTGTTTTGTTGGATCTTTTCGAGCTCTATTTTGGTAATGCCGAGTCTTTTTCTAACTAAAGAAAAATCTTCTCTCGATGTTTCTTCACTTGTAGTGTTGCATCATATTTCCGTGGCCTACTCTTTGTAGCACCAATCTTTTTTCTAAAAACCTTTTGTTTCTAACATTCCTCTACCCAATGCATGTTACTCCCACAAAAGGTACATGGATAAATCCTTTTAATGACTTTCAACATCAAGTTTTGATTGTAAGACTCACCTTCCAAATCACTTTTGGAATGACAGTCTGCTTACCTTTTCGATATAAGGACCAACACCAGTCTGCGATGTGACCTCTCTTCCCACAGTAGTCACAAGTTGACAGGTCATATCCCAATCCTTCATATTTAGGCCTTCATACCGGTCGAAGTTTTCCTTGGCCATGTTTGTCAAGGCCTTGTCCTTTCTGATAGCCCATCTTATTCATCAGTGTCATAACCATTCCTTTGGTATGCTTCTCGAATGCTCCAATATTAGGATCGTTGGAAGATTCTCTTTCTGAAACAATTTTATGAGATGATGGTACATAAGGAAATTCCTCTGAAGGTGAGGAAAAAGTACCAATGGCTTCTTCCACTGATCGTGCTTTTGGAGTGGTAGATGGATATGAAATTTCATCATCTTCCTGATGAAGTGGAGGTACTTCATTCTCGCGTACAGTGGATGGACTTCGAATTGAATGAATTCTCCTCTTTCGATTCTTCTGCAAGGTTTAAACCTTTTCTTGTAGTTTTTATTTCTCTTCCTACAAAGCTTGCGCCATGCATCACAATGCAACGTTCTCTTGTTGATATTGTTGGTTGAACTCTTCTAGTTCTTACAGTCGAATCTGCCTCATGCTTTTACCCATTCTTGCACTTTGGTGAGTACATGCTTTGATACCAAAAATGATCTAAAAATTGCGGAAGAAGATCATCCTCCTCACTTGGCAAGTTTTGGAAAATGAGTCTTTAACACAATATGTTTATTAGGTGTTATTTGAAGCACAAATTAATTATTATGTGTAAGTTAACCATGAAGAACATAGCACCAATAATCATACAAATATCAAGAAGATCGACACCAAGCTCGATGACAGAGTTCACCCCTCCTAGGCTACGTCTCTGGGTCCTATTCAAAATGCCAGGCCACTCATATTTCAGTAATTGAAAAGAGGTACATTAAATTGTTGTTTAGAATTGCAGCTATTTAACCAGTATGGAAATGCTCTCCTATAGATAAATCTCGCAATATAACTTGACAATCTACACTCGACGTGTCATCTAGAACAAAACATAGAGTCCCTAACAATGACTCCAAACCTCAACTGAGACTGAGCATTCAAGCATCAAAAATACATTAATCAGTTAGTTGTCTCAACTTGACTAGGAGAGACACAATTCATGTAATGTCTTTTGAAGAATTTGTTGTTGCAACTAACAAACATGTTTCGCTGATGAGTCCGAAGCATGCCAAAACCCTCGCTGCGGCTCTTCAAGTGCTCAATTCGGCTTCTGTGTGCCTTCAGAAAGCCAAAAGCTAACTTGACTCAAGAACTGGCTCACACCATCAACTTCGAGCTATGCTCCTCACCACTCCCTTCTCATTATGATGGCATAATTTCTTAACTCCTTATAGCTCACAAAGCCAGTCTTCAATTCGACTTTGGGCTTGACCTACCACTGACTTTGAATGGCTTCGCCTCTGACTTCGAACGGCTTCGAAAGGCTTGGAATGGCCTCAGAATGGCTTCAAATGGCTTGTCTTGCCTTCAAATTTCTTGTCGTTGAATTCGTGCATTTGGCCACATTTTATAACACTTTACAACTCTGAGTTTCGAATTTTTGTTATAACAATAAAATGTCACAAATGGCTATTCAAATTAAATCGAATGCCTAACTCTAACTTTAAGGTTTGATGCATTCTGTGCAATTGTCATAATACACCTAATGCATTTGTTTTAACAATATAATTTTAATTGTTGAGTTGAGGCTTTTGTGATCCATAACATTTATAAGAAGAATTTCGGCGTAAATCACAACTTGTCCTGACGATGAACGACACTAGTTGGTTCGAAACGCGTCGACAAAGGTTTTCTACATGTGATTTACGCTGAAACTCTTCTTATAACTATAATTTTAATTTGGCAGATGTTTACAACGTATTACCAACACATATATATTCGTTGTGCGCTTTATAAAAGACATGGTTTATCCAAAGTATATACGTGGTGCATGTAAATTGGATCGGTGACAAGAACTGTTTACCAAAATTCCGATGATGACGTTATTCCCTTAATTGTTGCCATGTGAATTGCTTCCGACAGTGGTATTATGTTAACTTGGTGCCACATAACCTTGCCACCTCCGTGCCACCTACTCCATCCCATTTCCATATCTGACAGTCATTCAAATGCTAATGGTTAAGATCTCTCAACCTATGGCATGTGAGCAGTTGTTCTGTCGGTCTCGACCTGTTCACTGTTGGCGGAACCCGTGGCATAACCGCGCACTCTCCCCACACCAATGGTCTACACACCCATGGCATAACCGTGCACTCTCCTGGCACCGATGGTTTACACACCCGTGGCATAACCGTGCACTCTCCTAGCACCGATGGTCTACACACCCGTGGCATATGCATTGTACAAGGTTTACTACTGATCCAAAGCCAAATGTAACAAACTTGTTTTCTGAAACTCCGCCATTGTTGATAACAGCTGAACCATTGTTATGGGTTGGTGGGTTCACCGAATGTAGTGGGCTCCGCCAAAGTTACCCCCATTACCATATGTAATAAAATTTAAATATTAGATTTGCGCCAATATCAAAATAAAACAAAGCCATGGTTAAGTGGAAAGGTTTTGTAAGGTTTTGGAAGGTCACGGGTTCGAGCCCCAACTCTGCCCATCTAACTTTACGTTGACTTTGACCACCTTCCATGTGTCCCACTGCGATATTTTCGCGATCGCGAGTATCTGAGACCGCAAAATTTCGAGCATGTCGAGAAGTAATACTCTTTGTGAATCTCAAATTTCGAGCATGTCGAGAACTAATGCTTTTTGTGAATCTCAAATTTCGAGCATGTCGAGAACTAATGCTCTTTGTGACCATTTTGGTCTTCAAATTTTCGAGCATGTCGAGAACTAATGTTCTTTGTGAATCTGAGACTGCAAAATTTCGAGCATGTCCAGAACTAATGCTCTTTGTGACCATCTTGGTCTTCAAAATTTCGAGCATGTCGAGAACTAATGCTCTTTGTAACCATCTTGGTCTTCAAACATTACCTAGCAAACTTTGGCTGAACTCAACCAAATCCATCTTGGATCAAGCAAGACCAAATCCATCCTTTGTGACCATCTTGGTCTTCAAACATTACCCAGCAAACTTTGGCTGAACTCAACCAAATCCATCCTAGATCAAGCAAGCACTTTTCCAAACGTTGACAAATATACACACTATATGAAAAAAATAGTTACTAGTGATACTTTTACTTTTTTCCTCCAACTTCGCCCATTTGATAGAATTATTTTGCTAAGTCCTCTTGTACCTCTCTATACCAACTACAATATTCAAATGAAATTTAACCTTATGCTCACTTCACGCCGTGATCAATGAAGTGACATGATATGAGCCAAATATAATGGGAGTTGCATCCCCTTTCTTGTGAAATAACATCATATCAAAGCTTGGTGAGAATGCTGACTCCTAGCCACCCTCCTTGGGGAATTACATCATCATCTATACTATGACATCAAATTAGTAAATGAGATTTCATTATTTTGTTTATTTTAATTTTATATATTGATTACAAATCATAACTAAATTTAGCTTTTATCTTTTATATTTTATTTTGTTTTATTATTTTATATATATTTAAAATTTATTTGAAATTTAAACTGTATTTTAAATTTATAAATAAATTTAACAATTTTTTTTAATCATTCCCATTATGTTCATCCTACAACTCAAATTTATAATTTTTAGCAAAAACAAATCGAAAAGAACAAAATGTTAAACAATTAAATTAGATTAAAAATAATAATTATAAATGGAAGTTTAAAAATGAAGATTTAATTGATGAGGCAAGTATAAAGTTTTATTTCCATCTAATCATTATTATTTATTTTACTTTAATTATTTGAATTTTTGTCCTTTATGGTTAGTTTTTTAGTGGTAGATCAAATTAGTTAGTTTGTAGGTGCTATTTTGGCTCAGCAAATTATTTAGCTGAAAAAAGTTTTGACTTTTTAATTAATTATATTTTTTTTTATTAAATTCATAATTTAAAATTGTGTTGACTACGTATTTTAAATGTCACAAATATTTTTGAATATATTTAACCTATTTATTTGAAAATACATTTAAAAAAAATAAAATATCTAAAATCACAATCTAGCCGAACCAAAGGTAATATTCGAAAATTTGAAAATAAGATACAGAATACCTAAAAACTTTACGAATACCTGCATTGACGCTAAACGCTCCTCAACTTCATAGATCTGGGAGAGAGTTAACCAGTCATATATTGGGTATTAAAGTATTTAATGTCGAAATATATACGCGCAAGTTAACCCGATAACATAGGAACGGGCATTAAATAATATTTGCCCGCTCCCATGTTATCGGGCTAACTTGCACGCATATATTTCGACATTAAATACCCAATATATGGCTGGTTAGCTCTTTCCATAAATCCGTCAAAAAAACAGAAAAGGAAGCTTGGCTGGTCAATTTTCGTTGATCGATAAATGAGATTTCCAATTTGAACAGACACGAGGCCCAAGTCAATCTGAGTTGATAGGCAAGTGAGCTTCCCCATGTTAAAGTGACGCTAACGGCAGGTTTCCAGATAATTTAAGGAGTTGACTTTATTATGTATCCCATGTACGGTTACATCGATTGCAAAAACCACGTAACGGTCGGCAGGATTGCCGGTGTGATTTTTTTTTTTTTTCTTTCGATGATGATCTTTATGAAGCAAAGATCAGTTACCTCGCGAGGCTCCGACTCTCCACCATTTCCACCAATACAGCGTAATGATTATTTTTATTCATAAAATTGTCGATGCACCTGAAATCTACTTTATGATTACTTGCAACCACGCCATTATGAAATCATTGATCGGAGTGATTGGTTCTATATTTCAATTATACATCTCAATTTGTAAAATGTGCCTTGGGCTCTACAGTGCAGCGTTGCATGCTTGACCTTGATTTGAGCAAACATACATTCTGAAAATGTCGAAAACCTGTACCGAAGTGAAATACAATCCTTGATCCTACGAACGTGTGAATTTTTATTGTGATGCTAGTCTTTTTGCATTTTCCGCACACAATCGTTTCTGTCCTTATCGTCTCAGAGCACAGAGTGGACCATCTGATTAATTATTTTTAATTGAACTGACTTGTTTCCCACTCGTATTTGCGTACGGAGAAGTTTATTCAGACTTCGGATTCCGGAAAGGCCATTGGCACGCTATTTGTGCGTAATAAGTTAATAAAACGAAGTTTGATTGCGCTGAAAGGAATGACTAATTTGATGACAATCAGTTTCTTCTTTAAATTAACAAACTCTAGTCCAACTCAAGCATAGCTGTTTTCATATAACCAACGGTCCCATTCTCATACCTTGTACCAGAGCCGCAAAACCACATATCAATTCTCTCATATTGTGAATATGAAGTTTAGTATTTGAAGGATCAGAATATACTGTGGGGGATCATGGTTTTTCATCGTACTCATGTGATGGGGCAGCAGCAGCAGGTTCGCCAGCCAGAGAGGCTTCTGGAAAATGTATGGGGTCGCATTGTCGGAGAAGTCCAGTCTGATGAAGATTCGGCGGCGTCTTCCATGAGTTCAGGTCATTATGATAAAGTATCCCACCATGAAGCGAACAGTGGTACAAGAGAGGAGGACGAGGCCCATATCAAATGGAACCACGGCGCAATTGAAGAGGGCAACGACATAAAATATGCGACTGATGATATGGCACAAGCAGTAATTAGTTCACACGATTTCAACAATTTTTTGGAAAGGCTTCCCAGCCTTAGACGATGGTTGAGCATGGAAACCGAAACTCTCAATTCTCTCCCAGAGGAGGCGAACTCGACAGTGATAGAAGATGACAATGATAGGTGTTCCCGCTCTCAGAAAACTGCCACTTCGCCGCCAAAGTCGCGAAAAGAGAGACATGCAGCTTCCCACACTGCAAAGCACTACAGAGGGGTGCGCAAGCGCCCATGGGGCAAATTCGCCGCAGAAATCAGAGATTCGTCTCGACAAGGAGCTCGGATGTGGCTCGGAACGTTCGAAACGGCAGAAGAAGCGGCCTTGGCTTATGACAAAGCCGCTCTCAAGATGAGGGGAGCTCATACCTTTCTCAACTTCCCCCTTCACATTGTGGAGGATGTTGAAATCTAATTTCAACGCAGCCATACGCTCTCAGCCAAAACCGCCAGAAAACGTTAAGCAAACCAGCCGGAAAGCTCTCGGGTTGATTTCAGGCAAAGGTACTTTTCCGATGATCTAGCCCGAGAAATTTTGGAGCTGACGCGTGGTTGACCCCTGACGTAACGCAACGTAAGAATCTCGGGGGTTAATGTTCAGCACTTGTTGGCCTTCCGATATCATTTTCGCCGTTCGATCTGCTCCACTCCTTTCAGCCGTTGATTGATTAAACCTGTACACGGGCCTACATCAAATTAAAACTCATGCGTGGAGTAAAAGACTTATGGGTTGACCGCCGTATGAAAGAATTTAATGAATTTATGTGTTGTTCGTAGCTTTTAGGTAGATGCTTTTAATATAAGTATGGGCATGTATAATATATGTTTTTTATATATTTTTTTTATACGGCATGTATTAAAAAAGTCGTATGTAATAATTTTATGTTTTGAGTGTGTTGACCTTTAGCGTAAAAAAAAAGAATGATGGGGCAGTAAAAGAAAAACACACAGCAGTGTGTAAAATGAGAAGAACCAGGTGATGTAATTTTTGGAGTTGTAAGAAAACCGTGTGTGGTTTTTGCACAAGCAGTGCATAAAGAAAATGGTGAAGTTTTTTTTTGTAAGTCTGTGTGAATTTTGTTTACAACAGTAAACTTATGTAAACTTTTATTACAGCAGTAAGTTGTTTTCACTGCAGTGAATGTAAAAAGGGATTTACAGCAGTTAACCCAGTAATTTCTCAGAAATCTTTTATGGTGTTGAAATACTCTGTCTCTCAGTGAATTTTTTTTTAAGTCTTCTGTGCACAAAAGGATCCTGGAGAAAAGTAAAAACAGAGCATTGCCTCTGTGTGTTTGTTTATTTGGTTTTTGGTATTTTCCCCATTAAAAAATACCCAACAGTGGTATCAGAGCGAGGCTTAGGCTCTTTGTAGGAGACAAAGAAGCTGAAGGGAGAAGGTTGTTGCTGCAGCAAAACCTCTCAGGCAGACAGAAGACTCAGACAGCGAAGGATTCAGGTATTCCCCAAAAGCATTTCTCTTGTTATTGCTGAAGACAGTCAGTTTTTTTAAAAAAAAATCACAGTCAAGGATTTAAAACCATAGTTCAAGATGCAAGGAATGGCAAGCACAAGCATGGGTATGTTCAACACCCAGCTCCCACACTTTAATGGGAAGAACTATGACTACTGGTCTATAACCATGAGAGCTTTGTTCATCGCTCAAGATATATGGGAACTAGTAGAATATGGGTTTGAGGAACCAGCAGATGAAACTGAGTTCAATGCATTAACTCAGGGAGAGAAGGATCAACTGAAGCTCAATAGGAAGAAGGATGCAAAGGCCATTGTCTTGTTGTATCAAGCAGTGGACCAGAGTATATTCCCAAGGATAGCAGCAGCTACAACATCACATGAAGCATGGCAAACTCTCAAGACAGCCTATCAAGGCATGGAGAGAGTGAAGACAACAAAACTACAATTGCTGAGAAAGGACTTTGAGAATCTGTGCATGAAGGAGTCAGATAACATTGACTCATTCTTCACTCATGTGATTGGTGTAATCACACAAATGAGAACTCATGGAGAAACCATTGAAGATAGAAGGATTGTGGAGAAAATATTGAGGGTCTTACCTTCAAAGTTTGATGCCATTGTCACCACCATTGAAGAGACAAAGGATCTCTCAAAATATTCAGTTGATGAGCTACATGCATCACTGATAACACACGAGCAGAGGTTGAGTAGGAATGAAAACTCATCTCTTGAGCAAGCCTTCAAGACCCAGATGTCCTTTGGAAGAGGAAGAGGTCAAGGAAGAGGAAACCGAAGAGGAAGAGGCAGAAGCCAGAACAGAGGTGGAAGGAACAGCCCATCAAATGCACAAGGAAGAGGCAGCAATACAAATCAGAACCAAGGCCAAGGCAGCAGCCAACAAGGAGGACAACATCATGCTCAAGGACAAAGGTATGATAAATCTAATGTTCAATGCTATTATTGCAAAAAGTATGGACATTATGCAAGTGATTGTAGAAAGAAACAACATGATATGAACAGTAGACAAAATGCAAATGTTACAAGAGAAAATAACAGTCAAAATAATGTCATGTTAGCTTGTAACATGGCTGAAACACATAGTGAAGACATATGGTTTTTAGACTCAGGTTGCAGCAACCATATGACAGGGAATATAGCCCTCTTTTAAGCCTTAAATCAGAATTTGAAATCAGAGGTCACACTAGGAACTGATAGTAAAGTGTCTGTTATGGGAAAAGGGGAGGTAAAAATATTTACAAAACAAGGAGAAAGGAAAACCATAGCAGATGTCTACTATGTCCCCGGAATGAGATGTAACCTATTGAGTGTTGGACAGCTTATCCAAAAGGGTTACAATGTTTACTTTGTAAATGATGTGTGCACCATCATGGATATACCACCCAGCAAAAGATGCATTGCTGAAGTGAAGATGACAAGGAACAGGATGTTCCCTCTCAGGATCAGGGCAGATTTGAAAAACAAAGGTGAAATTGCAGCAGTCACCCAAGAGGCTTTCCAAAGCGTGCCAAAGGATGAGAACTGGTTATGGCACTTGAGATTCGGGCATCTAAATTTTGGAGGTCTAAACTTATTGAGCAGAAAAGGAATGGTAAGAGGATTACCATTGATAGAGAAACCGGACAGCCTATGTGAAGGCTGCATTTTGGGAAAACAGCATAGAGAAAGTTTTCCATCAGGGAAGAGCATAAGGGCAAAGACACCCTTAGAGATTATCCACTCAGATTTGTGTGGACCAATGCAAGCTCCATCATTAGCTGGCAGCCTATATTTCTTGACATTCATTGATGATTTTACAAGAAAGACTTGGATATATTTCCTCAAGAACAAAAGTGAAGTCTTTGAGAAATTCCAAAACTTCAAAGCACTTGTGGAGAACCAAAGCGGGCTGCACATAAAAGTATTGAGAACTGATAGAGGAGGTGAGTATATCTCCAAGGAATTCCTAAGATTTTGTAGAGAAAATGGAATTCATAAACAGTTTACAGCAAGGTACACTCCGCAGCAAAATGGAGTTGCTGAAAGGAAGAACATGACCATCATGGATATGGCGAGGAGCATGCTGAAGGCAAAGCATTTCCCAAATGAGTATTGGGCTGAAGCTGTACATTGTGCAGTTTATATATTGAACAGGTGTCCTACAAAAGCAGTCATGAACAAGGTGCCGGAAGAAGCATGGAGTGGGAGAAAGCAAGGAGTCACCCACATGAGAGTTTTTGGATGTGTGGCCTATGCACACATTCCAGATCAGCTAAGGAGGAAGTTGGACAGCAAAGGGGAGAAATGTCTCTTCATTGGATACAGTGAGGAATCCAAAGCCTACAGGTTGTATATTCCATCTAGCAAGAAGTTTTTTGTCAGCAGAGATGTTCAATTCATAGAAGAGGAAGCTTGGGATGGAAGCATAGAGAAAACAGTCAATGTCAAGAACTGTTTGTCTCATGATGAAGATGAAGAGGAGGTGGCTGAAATAAATCCCCAAACAACAGCGCCAGCACAAGGACAGCAAGGTACACCATTGAGGATCAATGAGAGTGCTTCTCCAAGAACACCACAAGGAGGAAATTCAAGTGCATCTTCAAGCACTTGCACACCAAGTGAACGAGGTAAGAAGTTTAGAAATCTAAGTGAAATTTATGAAGAAGGAATGAATTCCTTATTTGCCTTGTATTGTCATGTTGATGATCCTATTCATTTCGAAGAAGCAATCAAAGATAGGAAATGGATAGAAGCTATGGATGAGGAGATGAACGCCATAGAGAGAAACAAAACATGGGATTTGGTTGAGCTACCAAAAGGCAAAGAAGTCATTGGTGTGAAATGGGTCTACAAGACCAAAAGCAATGCTAAAGGCAAGATTGAAAGGCACAAGGCAAGGCTGGTTGTCAAAGGGTACAAGCAGCAGTATGGGAGAGATTATGAGGAGACTTTCGCACCGGTTGCAAGGATGGAAACCGTGAGAGCAGTGCTGTCCATAGCAGCACAAAACAAATGGAAAGTCTACCAAATGGATGTGAAATCAGCATTCCTAAATGGAGTGTTAATGGAAGAGGTCTATGTGGAACAACCTCTCGGATATGAGAAGAAAGGTGAAGAGCACAAAGTGTGCAAGTTGAAGAAAGCTCTTTATGGGCTGAAGCAAGCGCCAAGAGCACGGTACAGCAGGATAGACTCATATCTATTGGATAATGAATTTGACAAATGTGAAGGAGAACCCACAGTCTACATCAAGGAAAAGGATGGTAAAATTTTAATTGTTGTCTTGTATGTAGATGATGTTATTTTCACTGGAAATGATATTTATCTTATTGAGAATTTTAAATCAGTCATGAAGAATGAATTTGAAATGACTGACATGGGTTTGTTGAGATACTTCTTAGGCATAGAAGTAGATCAAAATGAAAAAGGAATTTTTATATCTCAAACAAGATATGTAAATCAAGTTTTGGGCAGATTTAAGATGGAAGAATGCAAGGCAGCAATCACTCCCACAGTAATGGGATTAAAGCTCAGCAGAGAGGACAGCAGCAAGGATTTTGATCCTAGCTTGTACAAAAGTATTGTAGGCAGCCTTATGTATTTAACAGCTACTAGGCCTGACATTATGTATGCTGTTAGTTTGATTTCCAGATTCATGGAGAGGCCAAAGGAGGCACATTGGCAGGCAGCAAAGAGAATTTTGAGGTATGTCAAAGGCACCAAAATGTTTGGAATTTTATATCATGCCTCAGAACATTCAGATTTGGTTGGGTACACAGATAGCGATTGGGCTGGAAGTGTAGATGATCGGAAGAGCACTTCCGGTTATGTTTTTAATATGGGTTCAGGAGCCATTTCATGGGCTTCTAAGAAGCAGTCCATTGTAGCATTGTCTACAGCAGAGGCTGAATATGTGGCAGCTACAGCAGCAGCATGTCAAGGAGTTTGGATGAGAAGAATGTTGAGAAGCTTAGGCCAAGAGCAGGCAAAAGCGACAGTGATCTTTTGTGAAAATAGCTCAGCTATTGCTTTGTCAAAGAATTCAGTGTTTCATAAGAGAACGAAACACATTGATACAAGGTTTCACTACATCAGAGAATTAGTGAACAATGGAGAAATTGTCCTAGAACATTGCAGGACTCAAGAACAGGTAGCAGACATCTTGACAAAGCCACTTGATCAGAAGAGCTTTGAATTTTTGAGAAAGTGTCTCGGTATGACCGAATGCCCAGCTGTTGAAATTAAAGGGGAGTGTTGAAATCTAATTTCAACGCAGCCATACGCTCTCAGCCAAAACCGCCAGAAAACGTTAAGCAAACCAGCCGGAAAGCTCTCGGGTTGATTTCAGGCAAAGGTACTTTTCCGATGATCGAGCCCGAGAAATTTTGGAGCTGACGCGTGGTTGACCCCTGACGTAACGCAACGTAAGAATCTCGGGGGTTAATGTTCAGCACTTGTTGGCCTTCCGATATCATTTTCGCCGTTCGATCTGCTCCACTCCTTTCAGCCGTTGATTGATTAAACCTGCACACGGGCCTACATCAAATTAAAACTCATGCGTGGAGTAAAAGACTTATGGGTTGACCGCCGTATGAAAGAATTTAATGAATTTATGTGTTGTTCGTAGCTTTTAGGTAGATGCTTTTAATATAAGTATGGGCATGTATAATATATGTTTTTTATATATTTTTTTTATACGGCATGTATTAAAAAAAAGTCGTATGTAATAATTTTATGTTTTGAGTGTGTTGACCTTTTTTTTATGGATGTATCGCACATGGTTGGAAACAGAGTGTTTTCACAGCAGCGTAAAAAAAAAGAATGATGGAGCAGTAAAAGAAAAACACACAGCAGTGTGTAAAATGAGAAGAACCAGGTGATGTAATTTTTGGAGTTGTAAGAAAACCGTGTGTGGTTTTTGCACAAGCAGTGCATAAAGAAAATGGTGAAGTTTTTTTTGTAAGTCTGTGTGAATTTTGTTTACAGCAGTAAACTTATGTAAACTTTTATTACAGCAGTAAGTTGTTTTCACTGCAGTGAATGTAAAAAGAGATTTACAGCAGTTAACCCAGTAATTTCTCAGAAATCTTTTATGGTGTTGAAATACTCTGTCTCTCAGTGAATTTTTTTTTAAGTCTTCTGTGCACAAAAGGATCCTGGAGAAAAGTAAAAACAGAGCATTGCCTCTGTGTGTTTGTTTATTTGGTTTTTGGTATTTTCCCCATTAAAAAATACCCAACAGAGGAAGCCCTCGCCCGAGAACTCAAAACCGGCTATGTGAGCCTCCCCGCTTTCAACTCCCTTAATAGGTCAGATGATCGAATAACAATGTGCAGGAAGAGGCCTGGTGGATTGCTTTCAGAAACGTTTCAACAACCTCCGAAACTAATAAATTCGCAAATCCAAAGTTGCAGATTGGATGAGGATCACATATTCTCCGTCTCTAATCATATTTCCCCAGATTCACAAGGAATGATAGACATCCCAAATCTTCTTGAAACGGGTTTCGAAGAATGGCTGCTGAATGCACCGGACAGCACCATGTCTTCCCTGGATTTTCCTCCGATTTGTTGAATGAGGAGGCAAAATCCCATGGCCAGTAATTGCTTATTTTGGAAGGCAATTGGTGCCAAAGAGTCTCTGCGCAAATCCAAATCGAGGTAGAGAGACTTCACATGTGGGAAACGTCTCTCGAGGAGGAGTATGTGCTGTCACGTTTTGGACACACCACGATTTTTCATGGCAAACGTGATTTCGATACGTAAGGCTTTTGTTGGGAATTTTCTGCTGAAATTTCAAAAATAAAATTACTGAAAATTACTGAACAGAGAGTAATACTCTGTTTTTACCACAGGATCTTTAAGAGAGGGAAGCTACAATTGTTTTATGAAGAGAACAGAGTTTCACACATGAAAATAAACTTTGCATTCATCAATAAAATAACTTTTGTTACAAACTTCTTCCTCTCTCTCTCCTTTTGAAATGAAAATAAACTTTGCATTCATCAATAAAATAACTTTTGTTACAAACTTCTTCCTCTGTCTCTCCTTTTGAAAAGATCTACACTGTTAAAAAAAACTTTACATTTACTGCTTGTTTCATTCACGTTGCTGCATTACAAAAGGAGAGATCAACATACTGCTGTGTGGAAATTACATTTGCATATTTACCAACAGAAAAATTACATTCAGCCTGGAGACAAAACTCCCTTGAAAAATAAAAAAACTATAAAATTAAAATCCTTACCAAAACTTACCAACCCACAGTAAATTACATTTACTGTTTTACTGACGGTCAAAATGAAACTTTTACTCCACGTCAAATTCAGTCAAATTCATTTTGTAGGCCTGTACTTCAACCATTAAAATATGCGATTTGCGATTTGATCGCATCGCGAAATCGCATTTGCTGTAAAACAGGGGATGCTTGAAACAAATGGGTGCGATCTGCGATATGCGATTGGATCGCTTCGCAACATCGCAATCGGCAGAAATCAAATGAACAAACGGAGGGAGGTGCATGCATGCGATTTTGCAATCTGTGATCTGATCGCATCGCAAAGGTAAAGAAAAACAGTTTGCTACCGCTGTTTAATTTTTGCTGCAGTTGAAATTATAATTCAACACTCCCCTTTAATTTCAACTGTTGGGTTATTATTCATACCCAGACGTTTCCTTAAAAACTCAAAACTTTTCTGGTCCAATGGCTTGGTCAGAATATCTGCAACCTGTTCCTGAGTGCTGCAATGTTGTAAAACAATTTCTCTGTTGTTCACCAATTCTCTGATGTAGTGGAACTTTGTATCAATGTGTTTTGTTTGCTTGTGAAACACATAATTCTTGTACAACGCAATAGCTGAACTATTTTCGCAAAAAATCACCGTTGTTGTTGCCTGCTCTTGGCATAGACTTCTTAACGGTCTCCTCATCCAAACCGCTTGACACGTTGTTGTTGTAGCTGCCACGTACTCTGCTTCTGCTGTAGACAACGCCACAATTGGTTGTTTCTTGGAAGCCCATGAAATGGCTCTTGAACCCATGTGAAAGACGTAACTGGATGTGCTTTTCCGATCATCCACACTTCCAGCCCAATCGCTATCAGTGTATCCAACTAAGTCTGAACTTTCTGAAAAAGTATATAAAATGCCAAATCTTTTTGTATCTTTGACATACCTCAGACTTCTTTTTGCTGCCTGCCAATGTGCTTTTTTTGGCCTCTCCATGAATCTGGAAATTAAGCTAAGAGGAAACATTATGTTCGGCCTAGTTTCAGTTAAATACATAAGGCTACCAACTATGCTTTTGTACACGCTAGGATCAAAATCCTTGCTGCTGTCCTCTTTGCTGCGTTTTAATCCCATTACAGTGGGAGTGATTGTTGCCTTGTTGTCCTGCATGTTAAATCTGCCCAACACTTCATTTACATATTTTGCCTGCGAAATAAAAATTCCATTTTCATTTTGATCTACTTCTATTCCTAAGAAGTATGTCAGGAAACCCATGTCAGTCATCTCAAATTCTTCTTTCATGACTGATTTGAAATTTTTAATGAGGTACTCATCATTACTTGTAAAAATCACATCATCAACATACAACACTACAATTAAAATTTTACCATCATTTTCTTTGATGTAAATGGTGGGTTCTCCCTCACACTTTGCAAATTCATTTTTCAGTAGATAGGAATCTATCCTACTGTACCATGCTCTTGGTGCTTGCTTCAGTCCATAAAGAGCTTTCTTCAATCTGCATACTTTGTGCTCTTGGCCTTTCTTCTCATAGCCTGGAGGTTGTTCAATGTAGACCTCTTCCATTAACACTCCATTTAGGAATGCTGACTTCACGTCCATTTGGTAAACTTTCCACTTGTTTTGTGCTGCTATGGACAACATTGCTCTTATGGTTTCCATTCTAGCAACAGGTGCGAAAGTCTCCTCATAGTCTCTTCCATACTGCTACTTGTATCCCTTGACAACAAGTCTTGCCTTGTGCCTTTCTATCTTGCCTTCAGCATTACTCTTGGTCTTATAGACCCATTTAACTCCAATGACTTCTTTACCTTTTGGTAGCTCAACCAAATCCCATGTCTTGTTTCTTTCTATGGCATTCATCTCCTCATCCATAGCTTCTATCCATTTCTTATCTTTAATTGCATCTTCGAAATGAATAGGGTCATCAACATGACAATACAAAGCAAATAAAGAATTCATTCCTTCATCATAAATGTCACTTAGATTTCTGAATTTCTTACCTCTTTCATTTGGTGTGCAAGTGCTTGAGGACGCACTTGAATTTCCTTCTTGTGGTGTGCTTGGAGAAGCACTCTCACTTCTCCTCAAGGGTGTCTCTTGTTGCCCTTGTGTTGGCGCTGCTGTTTGGGGATGTATTTCAGCCATCTCCTCATCATCTTCATCATGAGACAAACAATTTTAACATTCACTGTTTTCTCTATGCTTTCATCCCAAGCTTCCTCCTCAATGAATTGAACATCTCTGCTCACAAAAAACTTTTTGGTAGATGGGATATACAACTTGTAAGCTTTGGATTCCTTACTGTATCCAATGAAGATACATTTCTCCCCTTTGTTGTCCAACTTCCTCCTTAGCTAATCTAGAATGTGTGCATAAGCCACACATCTAAAAACTTTCATGTGGGTGACTACTTGCTTTCTCCCACTTCATGCTTCTTCCGGCACTTTGTTCATCACTGCTTTTGTTGGGCATCTATTCAAAATATATACTGCACAGTGTACAGCTTCAGCCCAATAATCATTTGGCAAATGCTTTGCCTTTAGCATGCTCCTCGCCATATCCATGATTGTCCTGTTCTTCCTTTTAGCAACTCCATTTTGCTACGGGGTGTACCTAGTTGTAAATTGCTTATGAATTCCATTTTCTCTACAAAAACGTAAAAATTCTTTGGAGATATACTTACCTCCTCTATCAGTTCTCAAAACTTTGATATGAAGCCCGCTTTGGTTTTCCACAGGTGCTTTGAAATTTCGAAATTTTTCAAACACTTCACTTTTGTTCTTCAGGAAATAAACCGAAGTCTTTCTGGTGAAATCATCAATGAATGTTAGAAAATATTGGTTGCCTGCTAGTGATGGAGTTTGCATCGGTCCACATAAGTCTGAGTGGACAATCTCTAAGGGTGCCTTTTCCCTTATGCTTTTCCCTGATGGAAAACTTTCTCTGTGTTGTTTCCACAAGATACAACCTTCACAAAGGCTGTCTGGTTTCTCTATCAATGGTAATCCTCTTACCATTCCTTTTCTACTCAACAAGTTAAGACCTCCAAAGTTGAGATGTCCAAATCTCAAGTGCCACAACCAATTTTCATCCTTTGGTTGGATTTGAAAAGCCTCTTGGGTAACTGCTGCAATTACTTCTTTGTTTTTCAAATCTGCCCTTATTTTGAGAGGGAACATCCTGTTCCTCGTCATCTTCACTTCAGCAATGCATCGTTTGCTGGGTGCTCTATCCATGATGGTGCATACATCATTCTCAAAGAAGACATTGTAACCCTTTTGAACAAGATGTCCAATACTTAAGAGGTTACACTTCATTCCAGGAACATAATAGACTTCTGCTATGGTTTTCTTTTCACCTTTCTTTGTAAATATTTTAACTTCTCCTTTTCCCATAATGGAAATTTTACTATCAGTCCCAAGTGTGACTTGTGACTGCACACTTTGATCTAAGGCAGAAAACAAAGCTATGTTTCCTGTCATATGGTTGCTTCAACCGAAGTCTAGAAACCATATGTCTTCACTGTTTGTTTCAGCCATGTTACAAGCTAACAACACATTATCTTGGTTGATATTTTCTCTAGTGATATTTGCACTAGATCTATTATTCATATCATGCTGCTTCTTCCTATATTCATTTGCATAATGCCCATATTTTTTACAATAATAACATTGGACATTGGATTTTTCATACCTTTGTCCTTGAGCATGATGTTGTCCACTTTGTTGACTACTGCCTTGGCTTTGGTTCTGATTTGGATCGCTGCCTCTTCCTTGAGCATTTGCTGGACTATTTCTTCCACCTCTGTTTTGGCTTCTGCCTCTTCCTCTCTTGTTTCCTCTGCCTTGACCTCTTCCTCTTCCAAAGGACATATAGGTCTTGAAGGCTTGCTCTAGAGATGAGTTTTCATTTCTACTCAACCTCTGCTCATGTGTTATCAGTGATGCATGAAGTTCATCAACTGAAAAGTTTGAGAGATCCTTTGTCTCTTCTAGGGTAAGATCCTCAATAGTTTCTCCACAATCCTCTTTTCTTCAAGAGTTTCTCCATGAGACCTTATCTGTGTGACCAGACCAATCACATGTGTGAAGAATGAGTCAATATTGTCTGACTCCTTCATGCACAGATTCTCAAAATCTCGCCTAAGAAACTGTAGTTTTGCTGTCTTCGCTTTCTCCATGCCTTGATAGGCTGTCTTGAGGGTTTGCCATGCTTCTTTGGATGTCTTCGCTGCTGCTATTCTTGTAAACACACTCTCATGCACTGCTTGATATAAAAATACGAGGGCTTTTGAATCCTTCTTCTTGTAGCTCTTCAATAGATCTTTCTCTGCCTGAGTTAGATTATTAAACTCATTTTCATCTGCTGGTTCTTTAAAACCATCTTCAACTATTTCGCATAAGTCTTGTGAGGCAAACAGGGCTCTCATGGTTATTGCCCAATAGTCATAATTTTTCCCATTAAACTATGGGAGCTGAGTATTAAAAATACCCATGCTAGTGCTGGTACTGGTGTTGGCCATTCTTGCACTCTAAACTATGCTTCAAATATGCAGTCAGGTATTTAAATAATTGGCTTGAGGAATACCTTGGATTTTTGACTGAGTCTTCACATTGTTGGAGAAGCTGTTGCAACAAAAGGAACCTTCCTTTAGTTTCTTTGACACCTTCAAAGAGCCTGGACCAGCTTTGATACCACTGTTGGGAATTTTTCTGCTGAAATTCCAAAAACAAAATTACTGAACAGAGAGTAATACTCTGTTTTTACCACAGGATCTTTAACACAGGGAAGCTACAATTGTTTTCTGAGCAGAATAGAGTTTCACACATGAAAATAAACTTTGCATTCATCAATAAAATAACTTCTGTTACAAACTTCTTCCTCTCTCAGAGGGATTACACAAGAACACTTCAGTTCCACACAAAATTACTCTGCCTCTCCTTTTGAAAAGATCTACACTGCTGTGTGTAAAAATCTTTTTATAGTCACTGTTAAAAAAAAACTTTACATTTACTGCTTGTTTCATTCACGCTGCTGCATTACAAAACAAAAATAACTTCTGCCTCTATTGGAGAGATCAACATACTGCTGTGTGGAAATTACATTTGCATATTCACCAACCGAAAAATTACATTCAGCATGTTGTATGCTCCCTTTTACTTCGCACTGCTGTGCATATTTTTTTACTTCCATTACACACTCAGAACTACATGAAAATTACATATTGTTTTTACTTATGCCCTAAGACAAAACTCCCATGAAAAATAAAAAAACTATAAAATTAAAATCCTTACCAAAACTTACCAACCCACAGTAAATTACATTTACTGTTTTACTGACATTTACTGTTTTACTGACGGTCAAAATGAAACTTTTACTTCACGTCAAATTCATTTTGCAGGCCTGTACTTCAACCATTAAAATATGCGATTTGCGATTTGTGATTTGATCGCATCGCGAAATCGCATTTGTTGTAAAATAGGGGGATGCTTGAAACAAATTGGTGTGATCTACGATCTGCAATCGGATCGCATCACAACATTGCAATCGGCAGAAATCAAATGAACAAACTAAGGTAGGTGCATGCATGCGATTTTACGATCTGCGATCTGATCACATTGCAAAAGTAAAGAAAAACAGTTTGCTGCCGCTGTTTAATTTTTGCTGCAGTTGAAATTATATTTCAATAGCTTTTATGTTTATATTCTTCGAAATACTTATCTAAAAATTTTATTACACCTATAAATATTAAATATTTGATATTTGATTTACAAGCACCCTCGGCCATCTTTGGTTCAGGTGGTGTTATTACGATAATGAACTTGTTTTTCTAAGTATAAAATGGCTGTTTATGGCGGGTTATGTTCCTATAAATATTTTATTAAATAAAAATTTAAAATTAGAGTATGTAAGTTTTTCCTATTTCCTATTTTTTATATTTACTTCGAGATAAGTTACTCGAAAGAAGATGTGGGATTATTTTAAAGGGATTTATAAGTTATTGGAAAGAATATGTGAGACTAAATATTAGGTGGGCTTTTAGGAATTAAAAAAATAATTTTGGGCATCATTGTCAAATGAAATATAGACTTAAAGCCAAATCAAAAAGATATATTGAAATTTGATTTTAATTAATATATGGAAATTGTTGAAATTGTATATATGTAGAATGAAAGAAAACTAGTTTAACAATGGTAGTTTATCTTTGAAAAGGGATGTGGTGGTTATTCGTCTTCCTAGAATGCGTTACAATGAAGTTTTGAGGCCTTTTTATTATGAAGAAGCATTGAAAAAGCCTTAAACATCTAAAAACCTAACACTAGGAGATGAACCATGAAAGGCTTATTGGCCCTAATATGGTAGGTTGGAATGTGAGCTTCTCTGGGTTGTAACTTTGGCATACGATGTTCGTTTGACACAAATGATAGCCTGTTGGAAATATCTTTCTAAGAAGTACAATTTCTGTGTACGAATGACTCGTTTCCCAAAAAACATGTCATTTAGGGCCTCAAAACATCTTTAGAAGTTCAAGACCTAAAAGGTACAAAAAATAAAGAACTGTCAAAATATAAATTTTCCAAAATAGGAAAAATGTGATGTGAGATAGTGGAATAGGTAGGTGGCCATTGATATCCACATGGATTAGTCCTCCCCCATTAGGAAACAATGGTATCCATTGCATTGAGTGCCTCCATGAAATTAATAAACATCTGCTAAACTTGGCCCCTTATGAGTGACTTGCCTTGGTGTAGGAGTTCACCTCGATCGACAAATCAATATAGTTGGGCTCTCTACTAGCTAGTGCTCTTAATTTGTGTGTCCAAAATCTAAGAATTTGTAGTCAGTTCAATTCAATCTGGGTTGATCTTTCTGGTGTCAACTTCTCTATGATTTCTAATGTATCCAACAATAGTGGAAAGTATGGATGAAGTTGGTCCGTATTACATACTGGGTGCAGGCCAAGGAATGGTGGGATACATAGATCAAAAATATTTAACCCACAACCTTGGTGAAGGTGTAAGGACCATAGCACAGTGGCTGAAGCTTTGGATGGGCCTGTGAAAGGCATTCCTTATGTAGATGCAGTCAAACCTTGTCTCCCACTTGAAACTTGTATGACACTCGGTGTTGATCATGGCATTGTTTATACTTAGTATTGGATTTCTTGAAGATATCATGGACTTGCTGGTGGAAGTGTTGAACTCATTCAATAAAAGTGGTAGCTTTGTTAGCTTCAGATTGAACATGTTTGAACTCTAGCTATGTAATTACAAGTGGAAGTGCGACATTAGTGGGATCTAATGGTTGAAATCTCAGGCCCACCCCAAAGGGGTTGTGGCCCATTGAGCTATGGAGAGCTACTTTTTAGATCTTCTCAACATAGGGGAGATTCTCATTCCACATGCATGGATCCTTGGAGTTGTACATATGCAAAATGTGCTTGATCGTCCTGCTGATGACCTTTGTTTGCCCATCAATCTGGGGGTTGAAGGAAGTTGATTTAGTGAGTTTGGTGTGCATCAATAAACAAAGGCTCAGCTAGAATGTGCTTAGGTAACTTCTATCCTTATGCAAGATGATGTTCAGTGAGATCCCAAAATGTATGCACACTCGTTCGAAGAAGAGCTTGGCAGTGAATTTTATTGTGATACTCTTCTTGTAGGAAGTTATAATAGCCATCCTAGAAAATCTATCAACAACCACAAACATATAGTCATTAATATTATTGGTAAAAGGAAGGTTAGACATATAGTCCATCAATATGGATTCTCAAGGATATTTAGGAGTAGGTAGAGGGGTGTAGAGTCCTTGCTTCTCAATTGTTGGTTAGGAAATGACCCACAAAATGTATGACCTAATATAGTTACAAACATCTAGTAAAAATTTTGGCCAATAAAATACTTCTATAGTACTGCCACTATCTTCTCCACACCAAAGTTACCTGCTACCTAACTATAGTGTGCCTCCCAGATCAACTTGACATGCTCTCTCAAAGGAACAGAAAGGTGTCCTATGTAGCACAACAATGCATCTTGGAGGTGGAAGTTTGGAACTTTCTTTCCTGTCATCAACATTTGGTATGTGGAAGCATATTTTGGATCAATTTTGTATAGTTGTGGCCATCCATAGCTATCATGTCCACAACAGTTGAGAAATTGAACATTGTTACTATTGGGGCCTCACTGAGACAATCTTTCACGTGATCGATGCTACCATTCTTGTATTTAATGTTTAAATGGAATTGTTGCAAATATGTGGACTACTTATAATGGTGCTCATTATGTAACTTCCCATATAATTTAAATAGGTCATTGATCTGTGTGGATGATCGTCTCCTTCACTAGAATGTAATGTTTCCATTGCTAGTAGGCCTACATGATGGAACACATCTCCTTATCATATGAGGGGTATATCTAAACAGTATTGGAGAGTGTCTCACAAAGATATGCCATCGAATGTCCTTGTTAAATGAGGACTGTACCAATAGCATAGTTTGAGGGATATATCTCCATCTTAATTCATTGCTGCAAGTCTGGCAATGTGAGGGCTTGTGTTGTTGGGTTGTGTTATATTCTTTCCACAACTAGCCCACGTAGTTAACTGGGGGGTTAGAGGGGGGGCGGTGCCCCCTTTGTTACACCGATTGTGTAGCGGGGGGGCACAGGGGGTTTGAGGTGTACCCGTAACCCCACTTTATGGGGTCCAGGGCAGTGCCCCAGAAAATTTTGGTTTTGGACCCTATGTTAGGTTGGGTAGACCCACCTATGCTTTTGTGCATGATTTTTGCACATGTTTTTGGATGCGATGGTTTTCGGTCCATGGTATTTGATGCTCGGCATGTATAAATATGTATTATAACATTGAAAGTAACATAATGAAAAATCAAGCTGGTAGTCCTGGTTTTGGGATCCAGGGGAAAATCTCTATGTATATGTGTTTTATGTGCTATGCTCTTGCATTATTTATTTTCTGTGTTTTAGAATTCGTATGCAGGGAATTTATGTATGGGGTTAAAACCTACATTTGGTACCAGAGCAGTTTTGGCTTCAAGGGGATGCCTTTTTTGCTGAGGGGTTTCGCTTGGGCCTATGGTAGACCTTGTTCAGTGGGGATCTGCTAGATCGATTCTAGTGGTGAAAGAAGATGGTGGGCAGTGGAAATATAGAGATCGAGAAATTTAATGGTCAGAGTTTTGAGTTGTGGAAACTCAAGATGGAGGATTTGTTGGTGGATAAAGATCAGTGGATCACGGTAGATCCGAGTACTAAACCAACGAGAGTGTCCGATGAAGAATGGAAGAAGTTGGATCGGAAGGCAAAGAGCACAATACGATTGTGTGTCTCAGATTCAGTACTGCTGAATGTATCAGGGGAAGCTACGACAAAGGCTTTATGGGACAAGTTAGGGACTTTGTACCAATCTAAGTCTCTGGTGAATAAATTGTTCCTACGGAAAAAGTTGTATAACCTCAGGCTGAAAAATGGAGACTCGGTGGAAGAGCATCTGAATGCATTTAATATTGTGGTAAGTTAGTTGGCATCTGTTGATATTAAAATTTCAGATGAAGATAAGTGCATCAGTTTGTTGTGTTCTCTACCAGATTCGTGGGATAGTCTAGTTATTGCAATAGGTAGAAATGCAACTGCCTTGCAGTTTGATGAAATAGTTTCATCCTTAATGACGGAGGAGATGAGAAGGAAAAATATGGAGAGCCAGAATGGTGACGCCTTGTATGTACGAGGAAGGTCACAGAACAAAAATAAAAATAAGTCATCGAGTGGGAGATCTAAATCTCCAGGAAAACTTGTAAAGGTGGTGTATTGGAAATGTAAAAAGAAAGGACACTACAAAAGGGACTGTAAATCTAAAGCTCCTGATAAAGGAAATGGATCTGACGATGCTCCATCTGCAGAGGCAAAAACCACCTCAGATGAAGGTGGGGATGTGTACTTGCCTTCTTCAAGTACACATGTAGATCATGAGGCATGGTTGATTGACTCAAGTGCATCCTTTCATTTCACTCCCCATAGAGAGTGGTTCTGCAAGTATGAGAAATACGATGGTGGTGATGTCTTCTTAGGGGATGATAGGAAGGCTAGAATCATTGGTCACGGAAAAGTAAAGTTGAAGTTGCAAGGTGGAAGGGTTAGAACACTTCCGGGTGTTTTGCATATCCCTGCATTGGCTAGAAATCTGATTTCTATAAGCAAGATGGATGATGCAGGTGTAAAAATAGTGTTTGAGAAGGATACTTGCAAAATGGTTCAAGGAGCACTGGTATTGATGTGGGGAGTTTGAATTGGAACTCTGTACAAGCTGCAAGGTAGCATTGTTATTGATGGGTGCAACAGTTTTGTGGCTCCTGAAAGTGGAGTAGAAAATCTAGTGGTCTCTGGAGAGAAGACCATGTTGTGGCATCAAAGGCTTGGACATATTGGAGAGAAGGGCCTTCGAATACTTCATGGTAAGAAGGTATGAGTAATAGCTCTCTCGATTTGATTTCTATGAAAATTATGTATATGGGAAGCAGAATTGGGTGAGTTTCCCCTTTGGTAGTAAGAGGGAAAAACATATATTAGAACGTGTGCACAATGATGTGTTTGGACCTATGAAGGTTCCATCACTGGGTAAGTCTGTGTACTCTGTATCATTTATAAATGACTTCTCAAAGAAGACATGGATATATTTCCTTAAGAAGAAATTTGAAGCCTTTGACAGGTTTAAAGAATTTAAGGCTCTCATAGAAAATGAGACAGAGGAGAAGATAAAGGTGCTGAGGACAGATAATGGTGGAGAGTTTTACAGCAAGGAATTTGAAGAATTCTGTAAAAAGTGTGGTATAGCATGACAGAATAATACTCCATATATACCTCAGCAAAATGGAGTTACAAAAAGAATGAATAAGACGTTGATGGAAAGGGCAAGAAGCATGTTCAGTAGTGCCGGGTTAGGACAGGAATTCTGGGCAGAGACGGTGGATACTGAATGTTACTTGGTCAACAGGTCACCTTCATCGGCGTTGGAGGATATGACTCCACAAGAGGTATGGACTGGTAAGAAACCCTCTCTTTCACATCTGAGGGTATTTGGATGTGATGCATATGTACATGTTTGAAAGGAGAAATGAACCAAGTTGGATAGTAAATCTGAAAAGTGCATCTTTATTGGGTATAAGGATGGTTTAAAGGGCTATAAGCTTTGGAATCTAGTCACACGGAAGGTTGTGTACAGCCGAGATGTGGTGTTCAGAGAGGTAAAAGATGTTATTAAACATGAAGTCCAACCAAAGGAACCTAAGAAGATAGAGTTTGAGTTTATGGACGAAGAATCAGACTCTACAGTAGAGGAGGAATCAAAAGATGAAGAGCCACAAACTCTGGGTGAGAGAAGATCAGTTCGAGAAATAAGGCAGCCAGAAAGGTATATTTCATCTACTTTCTGTTCAAATTTTTCTTTATCTATTACTGACGATGATCCCAGAACTGTGAAGGAAGCATTAGATTCAGAGGATGGCAAACTCTGGAAAGAGGCCATGGTTGATGAAATGGTATCTTTGCACAAAAATGAGGCTTGGGATCTGGTGGAGTTACCGGTTAGAAGGAAACCCATTGGTAGAAAATGGGTGTTCAAAAAGAAGAAAAATGCAGAAGGAAAGGTGGAGAAATACAAAGCTCAGTTGGTAGCAAAAAGTTATTCCCAAGTGCCAGGAATTGATTTTGGTGATTTTTTTCTCCTGTTGCCAAGGTAACTTCTACTAGATTACTTTTATCTGTTGCTACTGCTTTTGATTTTGAGGTAGAACATATGGATGTGAAGACAACATTTCTTCATGGGGATCTGGAAGAGGAGATCTACATGAAGCAACACGAAGACTTTGCGGTGAAGGCTAAAAAAGAACTGGTATGCAAGTTAAAGAAGTCTCTGTATGGGTTAAAACAGTCACCAAGGATGTGGTATCAGAAATTTGATACATTTATACGGGGACTTGGCTTCACCAGAAGCAAAGCAGATCACTGTGTGTATTTTAAAATAATTGGTGACTGTGTTATTTATTTGGTCTTGTATGTGGATGATATGTTGCTAGTTGGAAATGACGAAGAAATTATCCAGGATTTGAAGACCCAATTATCCTCCAAATTCGACATGAAAGATCTTGGTGCTGCAAACTATATTTTGGGCATGGAAATTAAAAGAGACCAGGAAAAGAGGAAGCTCTAGTTAAACCAAAGGAAGTATGTCCAGGCAATATTGCAGAGGTTTAATATGCAAGATAGTAAATCGGTGAAGGTTCCTATTCCTGTAGGTGTAGGTTATCTGCTGAGTAGTGTCCCAAGACAAAAGAAGAGGAAGGGAACATGTCCCATGTTCCATATGCAAGTGCAGTCGGTAGCCTCATGTATGCAATGGTTTGTACTAGACCAGACATTGCACATGCAATGGGAGTATTGAGCAGGTTTATGTCAAAACCAGGGAAGGAGCATTGGACAATAGTGAAGCGGGTTTTCAGGTATTTGCGTGGCACTAGTGATTATAGTTTGTCCTACCAAGGAAGACCAAGATTAGATAGAGTGTTGGATATTCATGGCTTTGTTGGTGAAGACTGGGCTGGATATCTGGATCAAAGAAGATCTACAAGTGGAAATGTGTTTAACCTATTTGGAGGTGCAGTCAGTTGGATGAGTAATAAACAATCTGTAGTGGCACTATCAACTACAGAGGCAGAATACATGGCAGCCACTCATGCACGCAAGGAAGCAGTTTGGTTGCAGAGATTGTGTTCAAGTATGGGGTTAGTACAGGGAACTATAAGGATAGACTGTGATAGCCAAAGTGAAATTTCTTGGCAAAGAACCCCACATATCATTCAAAGAGAAAGCACATTGATGTTCAGTATCACTTTGTGAGGGATATGACAAAAAGGTGTTGCTGGTAAAGGTGGACACTTTGAAGAATACTGCAGATGCATTGACAAAATCTGTGAGCTCTGAGAAGTTCTCTTGGTGTAGAGAGACTATGGGTGTTTCAGGGCAGGAAAAATGACTAAGCTCTCTTGTGTCCCCCTGTGGAAAGAAAACAACAAGTGGGAGAATGTTGGGTTGTGTTATATTCTTTCCACGACTAGCCCATGTAGTTAATCGAGGGGTTAGAGGGGGGGTGGTGCCCCCCTTCATTGCGCCGATTGTGTAGAGGGGGGGGGGGGGGGTCACAAGGGTTTGAGGCATACCGATAACCCCACTTTACGGGGTCTGGGGTAGCGCCTCAGAAAATTTTGGTTTTGGACCCTATGTTAGGTTGGGCGGACCCACCTATGGTTTTGTGCATGATTTTCGCACATGTTTTTAGACATGATGGTTTTTGGTCCATTGTATTGGACGTGATGGTTTTCAGTCCATGGTATTGGATGATTCGGCATGTATAAATATGTATTATAACATTGAAAGGAACATAATGAAAAATCAATCTGGTAATCCCGATTTTGGGATCCAGGGGAAAATCTTTGTGTATATGTGTTTTATGTGCTATGCTCTCAATTTGTTTATTTTCTTTGTTTTAGAATTTGTATGCAGGTAATTTCTGTATGGGGTTAAAACCTATGGGTGTAGAGAAAAGAAAATGTTTAGTTCACTGAATTCCTTCTATTGTGACTCAAACCAAAAATAATTATCTTTCTTCTCCACCCTTGGTAACTTACTTAAGGGCTAAGTCATATAAGAGAAACCCAACATGAATTTTTAGTAAACTCTCCTTCCTCTATTCCAAGCTTCTAAGTCAACTCATTTCTTACTCTCATCTTCTTGTTTCCATAAGTAAAATTGAATTTCTGTAGCTCCAAAATTTATATCTTCCTTCATATTTATTAGTGAAAACATATCTCCAATAGTAGTCCGTCCTTCATCCTGAAAACCACATTCAACAATTAATAATTCAAAGTCAGAAAATATATTACATTCTCCATCTTTGTCCTCATTAATTTTGCTCCATAAGTTTTTTGATTTGTTATCCTCTTGATGTATATATGACATGTCAAACTAGTCACATTTTCTTGTCTTAAAATTTTTTTCTTTGTCTTCACTTTGTTCTGGATGTTGTTTAAGTTCTGAATTATGCTCTCTACTCTTCTCCTTGGCCTTCCTTCCTTTCACACTCCTTTTCATTCTTCCTATTCCTTCCTTACAAACTTGTAAGCCACTAAGTTGTCTTTTCCATTCCTCCTTTGTTTCAATCAAATCTGCCAATCTCTGAGTTTAGAACCTAAAGTTCTATTTTTTTCTATACAAGAAACAAAATCACCATATACCATAGGTCTTCCAGTCCATTGTTGAGTCCCTTTCATAGTAGTGAAGATTACTCTCAACACCATGAATATCACCTTCCACTATTCCCCTGGGTTGCTCACTGCATATGCATAGTTCATAAAATCATCCTTACCTTCATCCTCTAAGATTACCTATCTACTTTCACTCTGTTGTTTACAATCACCTTTACTCTTTTGGCAATTTGTACAAATAACATTGTCTTCAATCTCAAGCTGTGCATCAGTGTCTACCAACCTCTCTTTGTGTTCCTGTTTATCCTCTTGCCCTTTCTTCTTCATAACCTTGGGTGGATTAACTGTACCTCTGTGGGTTAAATTTTGTTTATAAATCTTGGTTCTACCATCTTCCATAATACATTCTTTAGTAAGAGTCCTTTCCATTAATGATCCATTATGTCCTTTCAAGATTATTTCTTGTCCATTAACTATCAATACAGGTTCATAATTTTTGAATAAAAATTGAAGAGACAATTCCATTACCTCAAGTGTTTGTTTTGCTTCTACACTCTTGTTTGCTCCTTCCATAAGGTCGTATTCATGCCTCTTTTCTATTTTTCCCTTAACAATTTGCAATTTCCTTTTATTTTTAGACTGTCTGCCATATTTTTACCAAGTCTTACTGGATTCATCATATTCAACCTCCTTAGTAGTATTTAACATTTGTCCATCCCCAATATCCTTGAACACATGTTTAACCAAGAATTGTTCTATTACATCCATCTTTTCTAACAGTTTCATTCAGCAATCTGCATAAACATATCTTCTAAAGGTTGTTCATCACCTGCATATATGCACAAATCATTAGTTTTAAAAATACCAGGCTCCTTTTTCTTTGATGTTTCAATCATCACATCTCTCTGCTAATTCAAACTTGTCCAATAGTTCAAGAAATCATCAATGATTCCTTCCTTAGTAAGGTAAACCTCTTGCTTGTGTTTACAATAGCTATCTTCCATCTCTAATTCAACTGCTCTATGTTCTCCTCTTAATTTGATATACTTCCCCCTCTTTACCTAATTCTACAGTAGCTTCCACTTTATCTTCTTTCTTTTCATAGCCCAACCATATCTTTGGTTTCATTTACATTTTTCTAGCAGCACTATCATGTTATCCATAATTATCTTCAGTTTTGTAATTTATCTATCAAATACCTCTTGACTCATCTTCTCTACTTTGACTTTTTCCCTGGCATCCTCCTTTCCTCTGTTGTGGCTACTCTCTAAACCCCTACTATGACTATTAGTAGTCATTTCCTTGTATCTCTATGAGCTTCTCACTTACTATGAGTTGCACTAAGCCTCTGCGACAACAAGTCCTTCCTTCTTTCACTTACCTCACCAATCCCTTCTTTGGACTTGGTCTTTTGGCAAGCATTGGTTCTCTATCTCTGGAACCATTTGAGCATTCTCTTCTGCTCTCTTTAGGATAGTATCCTCAACTCACCTTCTCTTGAGAACACTTTAATTATTCTCCCTGTCCAACTTTCATCTAGAATATTTAGGTTCACTTCCACTAACACAACTCTTCTCTTTCTTACACAGTCTGCTATTGTGTTTTGCTGCTACCACTCTCTTCCCTTTATAAAAACAATTCAAATGAACCAATCATCAAAATACAATTCATACCTGCTGATCTATCTCTTTCATCTTTCACTGGTTGGACAATACACATGCTACTTTACCTTTTGCTGTCTGCACTTCAATCCTTCCTTAAACCAAATTTCTATTCTTGTTGAGTACATCCATATTCACTTTCTTTCCTTACAATAGTTTTGTTGCAATTTCATTACCTACATTAACCTACACATACCATTAAAGCTTTAAAACTGAAAAGATCCTTTCTGATCCTATCTTCCTCAAATCCCTGTTTCCAAAGTCTCTCTTGAATAACCAACTCAAGTCTTAATTGCTTGTAACATGTCAGAATTATTCTATGCATGAATCCTTGCACTGTGTGTTCTCCCTCTGTGTCAGATCCATTACAATGCCAATTATATATGCTGGAAAATAAAATTTAGTTCCTCAGTTAATCTCCACAGAGCATTAATCTTGCTCTAATACCAAATGATGCAAGGTTACCCTGCACATACCCATAGTATACATGAAATGCATAAACGCAATTGTCCTAGGTGTTTAACTCCCTAAGGAGTCAAATATTTGACTGCTAATGGTTAAGACCCCTTTATAACAATTCCTTGTTATCGAAACTCAATGATCCCGCCAATACCTCCTATCGGGACTATATGAACCCTTTAAACATCCATCAACCCTTTTAATGAAACCTCCCTCTAATATTCCCTATCGAAACTTAAGCAACCCTTCAGGACCTTTGTATGACCATAGTTGTAGATATATTAACCTTCCTCCCTTATAACATGGGTTAATATATATAAAACACAGAAAACAATATATCGGTGCTAAATTCCCCTTTAAATCAATTACAAAGGAAATCCCCACATTTCTTTCCTTTTCCGCCTTCCCATACAGACTTGCACATTTCCTGAAGTTTAACCTCATCGCAATCGGCCATCACATTCTCCACGAGTCCTCATCGCCTTTCCTTTCCGATACACGACTTTCCCTTTCAAACCTGGGAAATACACTATCGACACTTAAATATTCATTATTCCATTTACAAAGGAAACTATGCCATAACACATATATCGGGCCTTAATTACATTAAAACCACACCTATAAATGCATCAGGTTTGCCTTATCACTGGACTCTCGACCGTGTCACCCTTCCAACGCCTGATTGCTGATACTTCCACATGCAGATCATCTATTATCACTGTCGGTGGTATTGCAACTCCAATAAACATTGTCGCTGACACTTGGCACCTTCGACTACCGATTTCGATTTAAATAATGACCATTGATTTAGCCATGATCCAATGGTCCATGATTAATCACACACGGTCATTGCAATGCTCCAAGACTTGGTTGTGATGCGATCCTTTAATCTTGGCCATCGATCTTCAAGACTCGATGGTTACTGTGTATCAACTCTTCAACTCTCTTCTTGTCTTTTCACTGTGAATTTACGCTATTTCATCATTGTTTCTATCGCTTCCACTTTCTTTAAAGCTTGGTCTCTCAGTATTTTTTAGTTGTGCTATCCCTCCTGACCTTTGGCTTGATCATTCTAATGGATTTAACAATCCATTATGATCCTTCTCGTCATGTTCCTCCTCTGTACAATCACCTCGACTCGCGCTGGTTGTGTTTACTACACTCACCTGCATAAATATATATGCACACTTCTCAAACACATTTGATTTGTCCTTAACACCCAATCACACATTTATACAGGATTTTAATTAATCTCTGTATCTATATAATTACAACAAGGAATTACAAACTGAAATCTTTGTCTCTCTGGACTGATTTTCAATATCAACGGCCTCTATTTCCTAATCCGTTCGTAGGCTTAAAACACTCTGATCTGCTATCTATTTCCCTACTCGATCCCTCTATCCTAGTCTAGCTAACCTCCCAATTAGACAAAATCTCACAATTTATACAAAAAATGGATTCGTGAACCAATTCTGGTTCAGAACCAGAAATGTCTCAACCTCTACAAAAAATTCTCTTCAAACCCATTCTTTTCTAAACCAATGCTAAATCAAGCTTTAGTTTCCTAATTTCCTATTCAAACCATTTAAATCTAATAGTTTGGCCTGATCTCCACAGAGGGAGGATCAATCAGCCACTATGCCCCTTTTTAATCATTTTTACAATAAACAAACACTCTCATACATTTAAATAAATAAAATCAACTAAACTCTTTGTCTTCTAACCCCTTGCTAGTCACAACATGTGATCATGCTAACACATTGCTCACGAGGCTGAATGGCCTTGTATCAAAACTCTAAGTGGCCAAGAGTGAGAGAGAGAGAGAATAATAAAAGAGCTCCAAGCATTAACTCACAAAATCTTAAACTAACCAAAGACATTCACTGGTCCCTAGAAGCCTTTTTATGGATAACACCTTTATTCTCTTCATTTTCCACTATTTTCCTTCAATTTCCTCCTCACATGCAACATGTGACTTTTTACCTTCCTTTTCTCTTATTTTCCTTTATTTTCATAAATAAAAATGCAAAAAGTTTTTTTTTTCATTTTAATGCCTTTTCCTTAGCCTTTGCCAATTTTGTTTAGTCCTACAAACCATATATTTGAGATGCATTCAGAAATCTTAGAAATGCTAGATTTGAGATACAGGAAGAGAAGCATAGCTTAATAGCTGACACTCAACATTGCACTAAGCAGAAGGGATTTGAAACCTATGTGCCCTGAACCATACCAAAGGAAATTTGATGATATGTTGTGTTAGGGTCCAACCCTAACCCCCTTATTTATGTAAGAGGATCAAGTCATAGTTATAGTTAAGTAAAGAGTCAACAAAGCCCATATTAATAATTGTAAGTGGTTAACCCGCATTTAATGAAGGGACCACAGTTAGTTGCAAATGGGCCATGGTATTAGATAGATGGTATTAATAAGAACCATGGTATTACCCCATGGTATTGTATGTATGAATCCTATATAAAGGATAGAGACTCCCCTCCAGGAGTATCGTGTCTTATTTTGTAGTTGAGCTCAGCTCTATTGGAGGTTTCCCCCTCGAAGGGACAAGTGAACATTTCTTTCTGAATAATAAAATACTTGATGTTATTTCTCATTTTTCTATGTTCTGGGTATATTTCTTCGCATATTTGGTATTCTGGTATTGTATTGCAGGTTAAGAGCATAACAAGTGGTATCAGAGTGCCTTCTAGGGCCGATGGGCTCTCCAATTTTTAGCAAATTTGTTTTTTGGCTAGAGACGTGTTCCGACGTCTTTAAACCATGAGATATATCATTGGGCGCATAAACCTACGGATTTGGGGAGGTATGCATGCAGGAAATACTAGAGGTGGTCACGCTTGTTGAACTCCGTTGTAACCCCTGTGGGTACCCCTTCGAGTAGTAGCACATTAGACAGAATCGTGCACAGAATTTCTTCCAAGTACCCTCTGGGTATATCGGAAGCCCCCTAGCTCCCTTGAAACCTCGCCATAGATAAACTATTGGCCATCTTGCTACTACAGTACACTGATAACAACATTCGGAGAGATTACTTGCGCGCATGATAGGGTAGTCAGGTTGTACGTCTAAGGGTACAGTTGATCCTCTTTGATTAGTGCCCTGAAAAATTGGGTCGAGTACTACTGTTAGACCCTTATGTATATTGTGATCTAGATCACCTGACACTCATGGAGACCATAGTTCCCTTCTCTATCTCTGGATCACGCATAATCTTTGCCAAATCAGATCTCATAGGTGGGGTTTCGTCGCAATTGCAGAAATCAATTCCACTGTTTAGATTTATCAGATCAACCATTCAGATCTATTAGATCCATCAGATCCGTGGCAGTAATATGTTCCGCCGTTCAGATCTATTAGATCAGCCATTCAGATCTATCAGATCCAGTAGATTCGCCATCCAGATCTAGTAGTTTGTGCTCTATTGCCATCGCAACAATCAGATCTGCCATTTAGATCTATCTAATTATGTGGTTCCTATAGCCGGGCATGATTTTCGCAGGACTTTGGGCAGCATTAACATTTCTGGGATTTTGCTATTGCAGTATTCCTAAGCAAGGAGTAAAACTCCATTCAGAGTAAAAAAAAAAAAACAAGTCTGAGACCCCCTGGGACACTTATTGGAGTCTTGGCCCATAAGAATCAGGTCGACGAGCTGAGCAAGTTGGTACCATTCAATTGTTAGTGCCAAAAATTTTAGGCAGTCCCAAATTTCAAGTACATCGGATCGACGCATGGTACAAACTAGAGCTCAAGCTATGACCAATGAGAGGATTGACACCCTTGAATCACAATTGAAATATGTCATGTTGCAGCTGAAGAACTTAAACAAAACACTCTCAAAGGGAAAAATAGAGGAACACGCGGAGGCATATATTAGCAATGAAAACATTGAGGGCAAGTCTAGCCAGTCTCTTCACCTCTTTGGCACCCACCAACAATCCCATCCGCAACTACCCAACCTGGACATGTATAAATTTGATGGCTCTCACCCGGCTGCATGGATAGCACAAATGGAGTAATATTTCACACTAGATTACATCCTGGATGATGTGATTTAGCTTAGTGTGGGTATCGTGTACTTGGACAATGAAAGATGGCAATGGTGGCAATGGAATCAACATTGCTATGGAAGGCCCTTGACTTGGTAGACATTCAAAAAATCTCTTACGGATCGTTTTGACTAGGAATCTAATTTTTTGGGTCGTCTCACTAAGCTCGGATAGAGAGGAACAATGAATGAATATATTACAGCCTTTGAAGCCTTAGCTTTCCACACTGGAGGTATACACAATGAGTTCTACATGGAATGTTTTGTCAGTGGTCTCAAAGGAGCCATACAAGCCCAAGTCTGACTGCACCAACCTAGCTCATGGCTACATGATTGCAGGATAGCTCATGAAGTAGAATGTGCATTAGCGGTCCAGTCCAATCGCCAAAATTTCATCACCAAGGGTCGCCCCACACAGGCTCAAAGAACTACCCAAACACTCAAGGTTCAAAAGGTGTCACCAACAGAAATGGCAGAAAGATGAAAGCAAGGATTGTGTTACTACTGTGATGAGAAATACTCCCCGGGGCATAAATGCAAGGAGGCCAAATTATTTCAAATTGATGCTACTGATCACAGTTCATTGGAGGAAGCCCCACCACTTGAGGAACCAGAGGAGGAAGAATAGGACAACCAGCAGGACAATGTACTTGAAGAGCCAGTTATCTCACTACATGCTTTGGCAGGGATTTCTTCTCCCCAAACTCTCAAAATCCGAGGTTTTATTGAGCATCGCCCAGTAGTGGTCTTGATTGATAGTGGCAATACACATAATCTTATCCATCAAAGAGTCATGGAAGCAGTGCATTGTTTTCTCCGAGCAGTTTCTAACTTCCAGGTCCAAATTTTTGATGGGGGGACAATGAAATGTAAAGGCCGCTGTGAAAATGCAAACTTCGAAAGGGGGATTATTAGTTAAAGACCCACATGTTTTCCATACACATGGGAGGGTGTGACGTTTTCCTAGGTGTTGAATGGATTCGCACACTTGGCCCAATCACAATGGATTTCTGGGAGTTATATATGAGCTTTAAGCAGAACAACCACACACATACCCTCTGTGGACTCCAGGTGGGAGCTCCCTCTATCATCAGCTCACATCGGATGGAAAAATTGTTAGAAAAAGAGCCACCATGGATTTATAGCCCAATTTAATGCTATCCAGGTCTCAGAACCCAATTCCCTTCATATTCATCCCGAGATGCAACATATCTCAAACAACAATCTGCTAGTCTTTGACAAGCCTCATGAGCTTCCACCCTTGAGAGGAGAACATGATCATAGCATTACTTTGGTCCCAAGGGCCCAACCACCAAATGTGTGCCCATATAGATATCCATTCACCCAAAAGAATGAAATTGAAAAAATAATCAAGGAACTCTTGGAAGCAGGTGTCATTTGTCCTAGCATTAGTCATTATTCATTGCCGATGGTCATGGTGCTCAAGAAATATGGGGAATGGAATATGTGTCTAGACTTTAGGGCCCTCAATAAGCTGACGGTCAAAGATAAATTTCCAATCCTGATTGTCGATGATTTGCTAGATGAACTAAATGGGGCTCAATTCTTTACTAAGCTCGACCTTTCCTCGGGCTATCACCAAATTCACATGAAAGAAGTAGACATTCCAAAGACTGCTTTCCAAAATCATGAACGCCATTATGAGTTTCTGGTCATGCCATTTTGTCTTTGTAATGCCCCGTCCACTTTTTAGAGCCTTATGAACCACCTACTCAAACTATATCTCAGAAAATTTGTCCTTGTTTTCTTTGATGACATCCTCATCTACAGTCGCACTTGGACCACACATCTTCAACATGTAGGTCTGCCAACTGCTCTGCAAGAATAAATTATTTGTCAAATTGTCCAAGTGCTCTTTTGGCATGGAAGAAGTTGAGTATTTGGGTCACATTGTGGGGCACGAAGGTGTCAGGGTGGACCCAAAAAGATCCAAGCAATGCAGGATTGGCCTCAACCAAAGACCTTGAAGAACTTGAGAGGATTTTTGGATCTTACAAGCTACTATTGCAAATTTGTCTGCAATTATGGTAGCATTTCTAGGCCCCTCACTCAACTCAAGAAAAATTCATTCCTCTGGAATGATGAAGCACAACAGGCCTTTAGAGCTCTCAAACATGCCATGTGTTTGATTCCAGTCTTAGCACTACTCGACTTCACCAAAGCTTTTGTGATTGAATGTGATGCTTCTTGTTACACTAAAATTTGTCACCATGACTATTTACAATCGGTATGGCTCCATCATCTGTCATACTTGGCAAGTATTATACCTCTGCTCCTCATGTAAAACTCCAAGAAAGAGAGAAAGTCCTTAAAAAGTCAATTAACTCTGGTTACGCAGTTTCTCTTAACCTTACCTGCGTGTATGCACCTCAAGTTCACAATACCTGCGTACTTGTATGCTCTGTCTGTAAAGGGGTGGGTGCGTACTCCTGTAAAGGTCAAAATGCATGAGTTTTACTTCAAAAAAGTTACTTGTGGTCGATTCTAGAGCATTCTAGCAGATGGTTTGACGTGTATTGAGCGCCTCCAGATGGTTCATGCATCCCAAAGAAAGAGGAACTTATCCCATCAAGAGGGGAGCTATCCCATTGAAAGAGGGGCTTATCCCATTGATGGTGGACCTGATTAACTTCCTCCAAAGAATTATAAATACAGGCATTGGGCCAGAGGGAGGGGAGGTTGAAAGCTGAACATTTCTAAGGGTAGATGCTACTAAAATTAGGACTCCCTTATAGAGCTTGAGAGGAGAGATTCCCATCCTTTCTTAGCTTCATTTGGAAGTGGGTGAGCTGATCAAAGTAAAGGAGAACTCTTGCTGGACCCTGGGAGGGACCTGCACAACACCAAGGCACTAGTTGTAATGGTTTATTTTGTTTCCAATTAATACAATTAAGTTCATTTTTCTCAACAAGTTGTTATATATAATTTGTTTCATATACTCCTTGGTATTTATGACGAATATGTTTTATTATATGAGTTATTCAGGTGATATGTAATCGTTTGCTTGTTAGTGAATGCAGGCTTCAAGGAGAAGGAGGAGCTCATCTGGATCGGAGAGGCTTGGCGGCTACAAACAACGTTGGACTAAAGGTATGATTTAAACACCTGGTTACTTGTATTTTAAATGCATATTTAGGGAAAGCTAGTGCTTGATTGTTTTGTTTGTCACTAGAAAGCCTTAGCTTCTAGGGAGGTCAGTTTTTTCCGCAAAATTTACTCTTTCCGCATGACAAAATGGCAGCCGTTCAAGCTGTCCAACGTTTTCGTCACTACATTTTACTCCGTAAAACTACAGTCATTTCGGATTGCAACCCTATGATCCACATTTTGACTAAACAATTGCTAGGGGGCAAGTAGTCTAAATGGATCATTATCCTGCAAGAGTTCGACTTGGAGTTTGAAAAATCTAAGTCTAAGAAATCTTTAGTTTTTGTAGAGTTAATGTGTGACTTCCCGCGTGCTGACACAGAAACTGTGGCAGAGGAGCCCATTGCGGACGAATCTTTGTTTCTAATCAGCACTTTAGATCCGTGGTATGGGGATATCATCGTCTATCTCCAGACCCAATCCTTTCGGCCCAACGTTTCAAAGTCGGAACGTCGGAAAATTCCATTCCAGTCCCAACAATACAAAATTATTGGAGATACTCTTTATCGTCTTGGGGCGGACTTGGTTTTTCGACGTTGCTTAACTTACGAAGAAGCTGAAAGGGTTCTAAATGACTGTCACTCTGGAGCATGTGGCGGTCATATGTCTGGGTATGCCACAGCCCAAAAGATATTGCGCGCTGGCTACTTCTGGCCGTCCTTGTTTAAAGATTGCATTACTGCGGTCCAGAAATGCCACAACTGTCAAGTGTTTGATCGAAAGATGCGCGCTCCACCTGCTCCTCTCCACCCTATAATTTCCGTTGGTCCTTTTGCCAAATGGGGTATCGATTTTATTACATGTAACCCTCACTCGGCTGGGGGGCATGCATATATCATCCTTGCGGTAGATTATTTTACTAAGTGGGCCGAGACGATGCCTACATTCGAGGCAGACGGCAAGACAGCTGCAATTTTCGTATTCAATCACATTATTGCTAGGTTTGGTGTCCCACAAGCGATAATCACTGACCATGGGCGCCATTTTCGAAACGTTATGATGACAGAACTTACAGGCTAGCTTGGTTTGCGTCACGATAGCTCAACTCCTTATTATCCACAAGTGAATGGTCTGGTTAAGTCCATCAACAAATTTTTAGTTATCATGATCCGACGAATCATTGGTATTCATCGGTCGAATTGGCACAACATGTTATTTTCCGCGCTTTGGGCGTATCTAACCTCAGTGAAAACATCAACAGGGTTCACTCCTTTCCAACTAGTTTATGGTTTGGAAGCTGTGCTACCCATTGAATGCGAAATCCCGTCACTTCAAATGGCCATCGAATTACTTCTAGCTACTTCCGAAGAGGAGAAGCATTTATTATCCTTAGCTCAATTATATGAGACTCGACATGATGCTGCATTGGCGATCGAGACTCACGCAAAACGTATGAAAGCTCAGTATGATCGAAATGTGACCCCTCGAAATTTTTCGGAAGGAGACCTAGTGCTATTATATGATCAAGCTAATGATAAATTAGGTGCTGGAAAATTCATTCCTATGTGGCATGGGCCCTATATTGTCAAGCGAAAGCTAGCAAAAGGGGCCTATGAGCTTGTAGACTTTGACGGGGACTCTTTGGGTAAACCCAGAAATGGATTTTACCTAAAGAGGTATTACGCTTAAATGATGGGTATGGAGATTTTAGTTAGGTTAGGTTTTTCTTTCTAGCTGGTGTGTTTTTTAGTTTAGATAGTGTGCTTAGCTTAGAAAGTGTGTTTTTCGATGTTATTCTGGCTTATCTTGGTTTTACTCTTGATATTGCAGATGTCGATGCCTCTCCAAACATGCATTGGATTTACCGATGGTGCCTGTCGTAGTACACGGAATATCTCTTCCACTGCTTGGGTTATCTATTCGCCCTCTGACGAGTTAGTTTCTATGCATGGGGTTAGCCTCGGTCAAACAACAAACAACATTGCCGAATACAGTGCAGTGATTGAGTTATTGTCTGAATCTATTTCATTTGGGATTCGGAGTTTGATAGTGAGGTTAGATTCTGAACTCATTGTATTACAGCTTAATAGAGTGTATGCCATTAGAAATCCAGTGTTATTAAGGTTATTTTTGAGAGTGCGTTTCTTGGAACGTGAGTTTGATTACATTGAATATCAGCATATTCCAAGGTCTTTAAATACATTAGCAGATGCAATTGTTTCTCGAATGTTAAATAGACATTTGCAATAATCATACATGTAAATTTAAAAACATTTCATCACACATGTTTAACAAAATAAGCCGGTAATAATGATATATATAGATAGGAGTGTGTCAAAAAATACATCGTCTTCGATCATAGGTTGAAAAACACCTTATGATCGGCAAAAATGATAAGTACAAAAAACCAAAATGTCGCATGTGTCTACAAAATGACCATCCAATCACTGGTGATGCTCTCTATATGACACCACTGCACGGGCTACCCTACACAAGAACCTTCTAAAAGGTCCTGGGACTGTGAATACATAGCGCTTAAGCCTGATAGGAATATCATCTATGGTAGTCTCTGGTATATCGGCTGTAAGACGCTCCAGGTCCTGTTCCAACTCAGCTAAAGTCTCTGTAGCCTCGTCCTGTGGGGCCGATGCCGCTGCAACTGGTAGTCTCCTCTCGAAAGGTTGGAGATTGCCTGGACGACGTGGGCCTACATCTGCATTTTGAAAATTATTACTATTAGTTTTGAGATGATATAAAAACAAACAAAAAAAAAATAGATAGTTTAAAAACTTGTGAAAAATGAATTACCTGTGTCATCCCATTGTTCTCCCGGTGGAAGAACCATGTCCGGATCTCCACGAAAATAAACTCCGGCATAAGGAAAATCCTGTATAGAAAAGACCTGGTCCTCTAACCAGTGAAAGTACTTCGGAGTAAATCGGACAACCTTCGTGCCCTCATCAGGATGACGGGCCATAACCGCAACCCATCACAACAATTTGGGCTCTCGGGGAAGCCCAGCCTCAACAGTGAGCTGCTATGGGATCAGCATCGGAACCCTCTCTAAGCCAAAACTCATAACTAAAGGCCCATAACCAAAAGTCTTTAGCTGTCTGTTTTTGGCTCTAGTCAGTTGGCCCTTTAAATTGGCCAACACAGCATCACACCAGTTGAAAATGGTGCCTCGATAGCAATCAATCACCATCCGCATCTGGGATCCAGTGGCAATGTGTAAAGCGGCAGCCCCGCAAAGTCTGGTAACTGTAAAAGCAATCACCATAAGTTTAGGGCAGGATATAGTTTTGATCTCTATCCCCTTCTCCTGAGTCTGAGTGTTACACCGCTCTAGTCGGAGACTAGCGATGGACTGGCCACCTGGCCTAGTCCCGAACAGAGTCAAGTGTTCGCCTCTCTTGGGAAAACCAGGGATGAAGTAGATATCTAAGGGCTCTATCTCGAGCTGGTGCCCTCCAATATAAAAACACTGGTCCTGAACGTTCCATCTTTCTACCAGCCACTCTAGAAAGCGCACTTGGGCCCTCATGCTAGGTATGGCCCAGTATTTGTAAAGGCCGCATGCCTTCAAAGCATCAATGGATGGTTGATGACTAATGGCGGCCAAATCAACATCTTCGTGCTCTCTCTCGCGCCAATCAAGCATGGCGAACAATCTACACACCAGAAAACATCCATTAGAATCCATCAAGTCAAAAATTGCTGGTCCAATTTGGAGAATTTGGGGTTTGTAAACCCTTTGCGCGGAGTATGCACCCCGCCTTTAGGAACAGAGCATGCGTACGCAGGTTCCCTTAACGCAAGGTGCGTACGCCCGACATTTTCCCAACTGAGAAAATGTTGGGGTACGCGGGTCCCTAGTGTGGCACCTGCGTACCCCGAAAGGCGGATCTTGAAACCCCAAAGCCTCCAAAAAATAAAATCTAGGGCCTAAAAACAAATTCTAAATGGATGAAAATGAAGAGGAGGATGTTGTAGAATACCTGAAAGAGACGGCGTTCGATTTCGACGGTCGGATTCTCCGCAATGTCCACGGGAATTTTCTTGCCAAAAGCCCTTTTTCTCTCCTCAACAGTAAAATGGTAAAAATGAATTGGTAAAATCCCTTTTTATAGGTTTTTTGGGTAAATAAATGGTAAATTTGTTTATTTTTCACCATGAAAAGGTATTTTCAAAGTATTTTTATCTATCTTAAACAGGTATGAGTAATGTGTTGGTTTTTGTGCAGGATAAAGGATTTTCAGGGAAAATTGTCATTTTTTACAAACAAAAACATCATAGTCATCTTTAAGCCCTTTTCTGACTCCTAAAACATGAAAAGATTGCCCAGCGTTTCTTTTGCACTTGTTAAAACGGAATTGAAAGACGATCCTCTTATAGCTCTTTTCTGACCGTAAAAACATGAAAAGATAGCCGGATTTTTGTCGTTTCGAATTCGATATTGGAAATAAAACGACGTGTCCTTGATCACTTTTTACTTTTTAGGTCAGAGATACTAATCATGAAAGTACTCCTTGGTCGTAAAGATCAAGCGGTTCTCTCAAGTATTATTTTATACTTTTTCGGGCTTGAGAGACACAAATTTACGAAAAAGGTCAACCCTGGAGTCTTCTTATGTTTTTTCAGACTCTCTAAAATTGAAAAACGCCAAGTTTCTCCTATACTGGACTCGTTAAAATTTCACAGTAAAGGACCTGTTCGATTACAAACATGAACGGACCACTCCTTCTTAGGGTTCGAATCTAAACTAAGTTGGACTCATCCGAAGGATGAGCTTATAATCAAGCATATGTTATCCTCCTCAAGCTTGTAAAAAATAAAGAGGTACTTGCCAGAAATGGTGGGGGAAAAGAGAGAAAAATGAGCCTATTTGTTATCCTTTGTCTCAGAGAAACCTTATCACCACTCTTGAACACGACACTTTTTCATTCACCTGGGTTGGGAAATCCTTTGCCTAATAGTTTATCAAACCACATTGAAAATCTTCAGCCGGTTTCTCGGTATTAAATTTGGGTCAATTTCCACCAAGCCATCTGTTGTATCGTTATGTGTTCAAGAGGTCACTGCAAATAAACCATTCATCTGCAAAATATCTGTCATCCATATTGGCCGTCCCTGAGTCAGTCCTTACAGCTACATTTCTTCAACTTGATCTATGATTTCATGTTGTGGGCTTGCCTGCAACGGGTCGCTTTCTATCGACATCAGCACATTATCTAGAAAGATGACCTAGAAATTGTCAGTACCTTGAAATCTGCATGCATCAATGGCAGGTTTCTCGCCTTTGACGACAGTTTACATCATTGACTTTCGATCAAAGGATTCCGTGATATGTTTGCCATCAACACATTCATTCACATCTCATGGATTGTACTGGGTACTTTGAGAACCATTGACATCACTGATGGTCTCTCTCACACTTGTTAACAGTTTACATCATCAACTGGTAATCAAGTGGTTTCTACCATGTTCAACATCAACTCATTTATTCGCATGGATAGAATCGTACTATTTCAGGAAGTAGAGATGAAGACCCTGGATCTAGTTTCCACCATCCAGGCTGCGAGGAGTTTTGTATTCATTATATAGTAGACTAATCATAAACAGATGGTTGCGTCCATACTGTGTCTACATGAGTCTATGATTATGATGTACTGCGAAATCATTCCTATATCAAATCAGTAGTTAGTTTGTTAGTTAAAGTTTTCAATCTGAGTATGGGAATGCCTACCTCATCGATGATATGATCTTATATATGTATTTTGTGTTGAATATTTGCAAGTTCCAACTGGGCTCTCGACAAGATAATCCTTGAAATGATAAAGTGCTTCACCCTTCCTAGATGATATGAAACCCTAATCTACTACAGGCTTCGCACTTTAGGGGGCAATCTGTTACACTAAAATTTGTCACCATGACTATTTACATTCGGTATGGCTCCATCAACTGTCATACTTGGCAAGTCTTATACCTCTGCTCCTCATGTCAAACTCCAAGAAAGAGAGAAAGTCCTTAAAAAGTCAATTAACTCTGGTTACACAGTTTCTCTTAACCTTACCTGCGTGTACGCACCTCAAGTTCACAATACCTGCGTACTTGTACGCTCTGTCTGTAACGGGGTGGGTGCGTACTCCTGTAAAGGTCAAAAGGCGCGAGTTTTACTTCAAAAAAGTTACTTGTGGTCGATTCTAGAGCATTCTAGAATATGGTTTGACGTGTATTGAGCGCCTCCAGATGGTTCATGCATCCCAAAGAAAGAGGAACTTATCCCATCAAGAGGGGAGCTATCCCATTGAAAGAGGGACTTATCCCATTGATGGTGGACCTGATTAACTTCCTCCAAAGCATTATAAATACAGGCATTGGGCCAGAGGGAGGGGAGGTTGAAAGCTGAACATTCCTAAGGGTAGATGCTGCTGAAATTAGGACTCCCTTATAGAGCTTGAGAGGAGAGATTCCCATCCTTTCTTAGCTTCATTTGGAAGTGGGTGAGCTGATCAAAGTAAAGGAGAACTCTTGCTGGACCCTGGGAGGGACCTGCACAACACCAAGGCACTGGTTGTAATGGTTTCTTTTGTTTCCAATTAATACAATTAAGTTCATTTTTCTCAACAAGTTGTTATATATAATTTGTTTCATATACTCCTTGGTCTTTATGATGAATATGTTCTATTATATGAGTTATTCAGGTGCTATGTAATCGTTTGTTTGTTAGTGAATGCAGGCTTCAAGGAGAAGGAGGAGTTCATCTGGATCGGAGAGGGTTGGCTGCTACAAACAACGTTGGACTAAAGGTATGCTTTAAACACCTGGTTACTTGTATTTTAAATGCATATTTAGGGAAAGATAGTGCTTGATTGTTTTGTTTGTCACTAGAAAGCCTTAGCTTCTAGGGAGGTCGGTTTTGTCCGCAAAATTGACTCTTTCCGCATGACACTTCTGGTATGGGTATTGGGGCAGTATTAATGCAGGAAGGTCAACCCTTGGCCTTCATGATCCAACAACTAAGTGGGAAGAATCTGGGACAATCTACCTATGATAAGGAGAAGATGGCCATCTTACATGCAGTAGATACCTGATGACCATAATTATTGGAGCGACGTTTCCAAATCTGCACAGACCATCAAAGCCTTAAATACTTTTTGGAGCAATGCCTATCCTCACCACAACAAAATAAATGGCTCGCCAAAATGTTGGGATATGATTATGAGATAATTTACAGGAAATGGCATGAAAACATTGTAGCATATGCGTTATCTCATCAATTTGAGGAGGAAAGTACCCTACTCGTAACTTCCCTTCCCATTACAGAATGGATTGAAGAGGCTAGAAAGGAATGATTTTCACATCCCTGGTTCTCCAACTCATTAATAAATTGCAGGTGGATCCAAATTCCACAGTGGGCTACTCGTTGTAGTATGAGATTCTTCGGTACAAGGATAGAGTCATAATATCACCAACATCCACCTTCAAAAGCCGCATTTTGTCAGAGTTGCACTCATCTCCCACTGCAAGACATTAAGGCTTTCAGAAGACATATGCTCACACTCGAAGATCATTTTTTTGGACAGACATGAAAAAGGACATTCTTACTTTTTTAGCTGAATGCAACATCTGTCAACACCACAAAGGAGAAATAGTCAAATCCCCAGGCACATGATAGCCATTTCCCATCCCGGCCTCAATCTGGATGAAGGTTTCTATGGATTTCATTACAGGTCTTCCAAAGTTAGGAAACAAGTCAGTCATCATGGTGGTTGTGGAAAGATTTTCTAAGTATACTCATTTTTGTGCCCTACCCTACCCTTTTACACCAACTTTGGTCCCTCAATCTTTCATGGATCAAATGTTCAAATTGAATGGCATGCCCACTTCCATTGTGTCTAATCGTTACTCGATATTCACCAGTAACTTTTGGCAGGAACTCTTTAGGCTACAAGGTACCCAACTACAACTCAGTACTTCATATCATCCACAAACTAATGGTCAAACTGAAGTAGTCAACAAATTTCTGGAGACCTACCTTAGGTCTTTCACTTCAGAAAAGCAACATCTTTGGGTACAGTGGTTACCTCTAGCCGAATGGTGGTATAACACCAAATATCATGCCACCACCAAAATGACTCCATATGAAGTAGTTTATGGTCAACTCCCTCCTTCCCCTACTTCTTATATCAAGGGATGCTATAAGGTACAAGCAGTGGATCAACTCCTATAGAACCACACAACCATGTTGGCCCACCTTAGAGAGAATCTTCATGAAGCCCAAAAACACATGAACCAACAGACAGATCAACATCGCTCGGAATGACAATTTCAAGAAGGGGATTAGGTATTTTTGAGGTTGCAACCATATAAGAAAACATCACTCAAAGACAAGGGTTGTCAGAAATTATCTGCAAAATTCTACGGACCGTATCAAGTACTTCAACGCATTGGAGAAGTTGCCTACAAGCTAGCTTTTCCACCCACTGCAAAAATGTATCCAGTCTTCCATGTCTCATGCCTCAAGAAAGTGATTGGGAACCATTGCAGAATTCAAACCAGTCTAATTGAAGGGTGAAGAATGGTCAATCTGGCTCCAACCTGAACAAGTTCTTGACACACGAGAACAGCACGTGCTGGCCGCATGATCAAGGAAGTCCTCGTCAAGTGGAAAGATACCTCTTCTGAAGATGCAACCTAGGAACCAGCCACTATCCTTCAGCAGTTTCCGTAGCTTCATCCTTGAGGACAAGGCTATTCTTCTGGGGGAGGGCATGTTAGGGTCCAACCTTAACCCCCTTATTTATGTAATTAGATCGAGTTATAGTTATAGTTAAGTAAAGAGTCAATAAAGTCCATATTAATAATTGTAAGTGGTTAACTCGCATTTAATGAAGGGACCACAATTAGTTGCAAATGGGCCATGGTATTAGATAGATGGTATTAATAAGAACCATGCTATTGCCCCATGGTATTGCATGTATGAATCCTATATAAAGGATAGAGACTCCCCTCGAGGAGTATTGTGTCTTATTTTGTAATTGAGCTCAGCTCTATTGGAGGTTGCCCCCTCGAAGAGGCAAGTGAACATTGCTTTCTGAATAATAAAATACTTGTTGTTATTTCTCATTGTTCTATGTTCTGGGTATATTTTTACACATATTTGGTATTTTGGTATCATCTTGTAGGTTAAGAGCATAACATGTTGTTGAGAATGATTAAAGTGATGTTGAGTGTTGACATTGGAGCTGAAAAGGGATGATTGAAGTGATAAATTTTGATCATAATGGTGGTTGTTTCATATTTTGTAATCATAAATAAACTTCAAGGTACCATAATACATTTTTAAAGGTGTGTATGTGTGTGTGTGTGTGTGTGTGTGTGATTCACTCACATGTTCTATCAATCGAGAGAATGATGAATTCCCATTATTGCAATTAAATATGTGTGCCATTAATGTATGCAATTCCTAAGGTACATATATCAACACAAATATCAAATTACTGAAATAAAAATTTAAATTAACTAGATAGTGTAAGGTGTTATTTACATTATATACATTCTTGTACCTTGATTGTGTCAACATCCATATTCCTGCATGATGATTGGGATTAACAAAATATTTGCTTATATTATGAGATGCCACAGTTGGTTACAATGAACTTGACAAATATAAAGTCTAAGAGATGAGGTCTAGAATTTTTTTTAGATATCTTTAAATGGGCACAAGAATCTACTGTAAAATCTCCTCCAAGATTGTAGAAAAATTTTAGACTATTAAAGTAGATAAATTTATCCCCTAAAATCAACACTAATCATGGCAAACATTGCTTAAAATCAGTGTTCTTTGCTACAACTCCAGATTATTCATATGCTAATAAATGTTTAATTATAAAAGAGAGATAGATCAGGAGGAGGGATGGATGGTGTCTTTAAATAGACTAAGGCTAGGGTTTAAGGTCTAAACCGATTCTTGGTGGAAAAATTGGCACACAGGTCAGAGGTTGTATACAAGCAATGAGTTCAAAGAGTTGGTTCAGGATGTTTTTTGGCCAAAATGGATTTTTTTTTGAACTAGTGGGTTCAAACTGAATTGATCAAATTTGATAATTATGATAATGATAAATCATTTCATTTAAAAAAGAAAAATATAATTAAACTGGTGAAATCATTAATTAGAAAGGGGATATTGTGATTTGCTCTCTCTTCTGAGATAAGTAATCATGGCCAACATATCAACCTTGGTACCAAACTCTATAGAATCCATATTATTTCTATACAAACTCATTTTGGTTGTAATTTTTGTACCTGGATCAAATTTTGACTCTGTCAAATCTACAAGGAAAAGGTTGGTTGATGCAGAATCAAAATCTTCCATACATTACCTGCTCCATAGAAAAGTGATACATGTGGGAAAAAAGTTCTTTATATTTTCTTGCCATGTTGTTTGAAAACCCATAAATCTCCTGAAATTTTTTCTTTCTAGTTGAGTTGACCAACCATGAAGTTTGATTATTCTAAAGTGGTCCATACCTACAAAAGTCAACAACTTTGCAACTGCAAAATACATGTTTCATTGTTTCCTCTGTTTGAAATGTAACAAAAGCCATGAAATTATCGCATTATAGCTGAGCTCACTAAGCATGAAGTTTTCCTATTCTAAAGTAGTCCATGATTACAACACTCAACGAACTCTACAACTCTGACAGACATGTTTTACTATTTACTTCATTTGAAATGTAAGAAAACCACCGGCTACCCTATTTTAATATTTTATGAATTGCATTGACAACAAGGAACTGATTAATTACCAACCAGCCTAAAACTTGGGACTTGAAAGATGTTCTTCTTTCAATATGGTTTGACATTGTCTTATAAATCTATTATCCTTATCCTAAGTTTTGTAGGTTTCATAAAAAAAACTTTCTTGTCATATACTATTTCCAATCCTTCTGAATAGGTCTGCTCACCTCTATAGTTCTATGTTAAAGAAACCACATTTTAGAATAATAATGTACAAAACTATAACATAATATTGTTTCCATAGATATAAAGCATTGGAAGTGATTTTCAAGTTATCTTTTCAATTGAGAACCCTTATTCCCATTTCATAGTCCCATTGAGTCTTAACCCTTTCTTAGAGAACTTTTTTTTATAGAATTAGGAAGATATCCTAACTATATTTGAATTCAAATTTCCAGGAGAACTTCATCGAAACAATATGTTAATCATACAAAATTCTGTAAAAGTGGGCAATTTTGATTCTAGATGGATCTACAACTTGACGCATGCAGCTCATAGGAGCATCAAGAAGTACGAGGCTAGATTTGTGGCCAAAGGATTCTCTTAGGTAGAGGGAGTGGACTATGAGGAAACATTTTCACTAGTGGAAATTTATTCCTCGATCATAAACATTCTGGCATTAGCTACAGAGATAGGTTACAAGATCCATGAGAGGGATTTGAAGACCACCTTTCTCAATGGTGTTGTTGAGGAAGAAATTAACATAGAGCTACCTAAGGGATTTGAGACACATGACTAGGAGACATAATAGACTCAAAATAGCCCTGTATGGTCTCAAACAAGAACCCTCAGCATGTTACACTCAGACTTATCCATATCTTAGTGGATTGGGATTCACCATAAGTGAAGAGATGCCAACCTATATCACATTGTAATATATGGAAAGTTTCTTATCTTGGTATTCTATGTTGATGACTTGATACTTAGAGGAGATGAGTAGTTGATCTAGTCTTGCAAGATGGACCTTGCAAGAGAATTTGAGATGAAGGACATGAGATTGATAGATTACCTCCTTGGGATGGAAGTATGGCATGGTGATCGTGAGATGTTTGTGAGGTAAGGGAAGTACACCTTCGAACACTTCAAATATTTTACATGCAGAACTGCAAGCCTATGGACATACCTATAAATACAAACTGGAGGAAGGAGAGTGATTCTTTAGGAGAGGCAATAGATGCTACCATTTATAAAAAACTTCTGGGATCCTTGATGTATCCGGTGAACACAAGGCCCAACATACGTTATGATGCTAATCAGTTGAGTCAAGCCATGGTGAAGCTTACCAAAGCTTTATTGGAAGGCAACAAATCATGTGTTTAGGTACCTCAGAGGCACAATCGAGTATGGGGTATGGCACAGGAGGACAAAGCGAGTGAAGATCCAAGGCTTCACTGGTGTATATTAGGTAGGGAGTCCATTAGACAAGAAAATTACTTCGGGTGTTATCTTCAGTGTTGGGTCTACAGTTATTTGCTGGTATATTAGGAAACAGAGGTATGTGGCACTCAACTCAACAGAGGATGAATACATGGCTACAAGTTAAGAAGCATGTGAGGCCATATGGATGAGTAAAATACGTGTGGGTCTTTTCAGTTAGCATATGGATTCAAAAATGATCCACTACAATAATTAGATTTGTATCAAACTCTCTGAGCATCCAATATTTCATTACAGGTCCAAGCACATTGATATCAGGTACCACCACTTATAGAATTGTGTGCAGAGGATAATTATGATGCTACATTACATTCCAACTGAGAAGCATGATGCATATATATTGAAAAAGGCATTGTCAAGAGGAAAATTCAAATTTGATAGGTGTGGGATATGGGTGCTGCAGAATCCCTTTTTTGCTAAGAGGGAGTGTTAGAAAATGTAGTAAGAAAGGATAAATATGAGTTGTTCCTTAGTCAAATTTACTAATTTTATTTTCCAAATCAACAAGATGACTTGGATGGAGGTTAACTTGTGTGACATGGCCTATTCTACTTGTTTACTCAATAAATTAGAGTTATAGGCTAGAAGTAGAGTTGCACCTGTAGTGTTGCTAAAACTTATCAATCTAATTCAATTATTGTCACCTTGACTCACTTAAGTGAGTTGAACCAACTAGTCGAGTTAGTTGGAGAATTGAGTAGTAGAATTGTTGTTAACTCAATGATTTCTAGATTGAACTAGTAAATCAGCTAAAAATAGCCCATACATAAATGGATTTTGAATTTCCAGATTGAAGTGGAGGAAAAAGCACATTGTAACAATCAATTGTATACTAGTTGAGTGTACATGCTGGGCATTGAGGCAAACATTCAATTACTTGGGATATGCACAATGAAATAGCGAATTCCACTATTATTTAGGAGTTAATTTCCTTAGGAATTGTGCAAAGAAATAAGATAAATATGGGGCTTTGAATTGACTAACTGTTGGGTGTTGGCTACAGCAGGACAATCAGTAGGAGAACAAGTCTATAGTGCAAGGTGTGCTTCAGGATTGAAGCAAGACATTGTAATAGTTTCTCATTCTAATATGATTAATGAAAAGTACTGGAAGGGTTTTCACATGTTGGGTTTCCCTATAAATAATTGTGTTATTATGTTGTTTTCATGGTTGCATGTCATTGCATGTGTTTCTAAATTATGATTTCCATTTCACAGAATAGTAGAGGAAATTTGTAATATCTTGTTTTCAGTTCGAATACATCAGTGGTAGAAAATTTATATTAATTTATACTCTTAGAGTGTTGTAGAGTGAAAATATCTTAGCAATGGGCTGCTGAAAATGTTCCCAGCACTCCCAGTTATGCTTGGACCACACTCTTGGACATTATGATTCTCACCCTCTTAAGGGATAAATTTCCCTAGGGTCTTGGGTTGATACCCTAGCAGATCAGAGGTTATTTACAAAGAGAAACACGCATTCCATACACCCATGATGCTAATATAAATAAACTATATGAAAAAGGGGTGCACCTAAGGGTCCTTCGTTTGAGAAGATACAGTTAGGGTCCAAACCCTCTTGGAGTTCCTTTTAGTCCTTCAACCTGCAAAACAAAAAATTCCAGAAAGTACAGTAGTATATTGACCAAGCATCATAAAGAAATCATCTTCATAACATAAGGAAAGGTAGTTAGTTATACAATTAGAAACAACCATTCACATATGAATTATAACATTGACATCATGAACATGAAGAAGATTTATATCAGGAACAAGACAAGTGTTTCTTTTATTATAAATAACTAAAGTACAGAAAGGAATTATTTCACTTGATTCGTCCTTTTGCAGGCTCCAAGCGGAACCGTCCTCTAGATTCGTCCAGTCTCAAGCCTTTAACAAAATCCTTCCATGACTTACTCCATGATCTCTCAAGTAGAAAGACATCATCACACAAGGAAACAAGGGTTTCCTGTAAATGGGGGAAGTGTTGGAAGAACAAGGATCTTCAGACCTGGTCAGGGAAAATCTCAGCAGAGTGATCTTTCTCTCTATTCTCTCCTCCCTTAGGCCTTCCCATTGAAGCCTTTTTATACTTCTCCCAAAGTAGTTTTTTAGTTGGGAATTTGTTGGGAACAGTTGAGCCATGGGCACTAATACGTAATCAGTAGGTAAAAACCACGATCTCCGCTCGAAATTAAGGAGTTCTAATTTTTTTAAAGTGCTTTAAGACATATACGTGGGTTTGGTATACACAGACCCGTGTACACACACGTTTAGCTCAGGGAAATGTCGCGTATAGGGAGTAAAACACTGTTTTTTGAATATTTGGACCAGGTATGGAAGGAGGGGTTGCCTTATGCCTTGAGTGGGGCATCACAAACATCAAGAGTGAGCTTTGGGGATATAACAGATGCCCCCTAATATATGAGGTTAGAAGGGGTACATGATGGTTGAAATTTATTAAGCAAGTTCATGGAAAGGAAATCTATCAAAAACAGAGAAGGGCTTCACCAGAGTTCAGCGTGCCAAGCCACAAAAGAAGATCAGAAAGAAACACTGTCTAAGGCAGGCATACCCATGCTCAGAGAAAGTAAAGCATTCTGTATATCAAGTACAAGCGGATCCACTAAGTATACAAGTATAAAATACTGGAAAATACATAATGGATCATCTAATCACGATCGAACAAGTACATGTTTGAATATCACAGATAAGAATGTCAATGATGTTGAAGAATGAACCAGATCACTGATATCAAAGATTGATCACAAAAGGTACGAAATGGACATGATGGAGTAGGATGGTACTACACTGCAAACTCAGGTGCCAACTATAGAGTGTTGCCATGAATGACTACAACACATAAGGCAGAGTGGTATCAACTAGAAACAATAGGAACAACTAGCAAGTGACCCAATGAATGCTGATGGAACCTAAGGTCTTCACCGACTGTCGTGGTACATTTCTACACTATGGGAATAAATGATCTGAAGTTGACCATGTGAGAAATCATTTGATTACCAGTCATTGATGTACACTGTTAACAAACGCGAGACTACTCACCGATAATAATAATGAGCGTCAAGGTACCCAGTACAACCTAACAAGTGTGAATAGATGAGATGGAGTCAAACACCTATAAGAAACTATCAATCAGGAGACAATGATAGTTTCCCACTGTCAATAGTGAAGGATCTCCCACTAATGACTGCAAACCCCAAGGTACTACGAAATGGACTCTATATCTTTGCCCCAGAATAATGAGTCATAGTCGATGGGGAAAGATCTGCTAGAAGGAAGGAATTAAGGCATCCTTCACCAATCTAGTGCGAGTGTAACCCGTAGGCCAATAATGTGGAAGGAATCGGATGAAAAAAGATGTAGTAACCCAACCGAAGCACGTTTCTGGCGTACACAAGATGTGGCTAGCACATGACAGAAACCCTCTGAACCAACCAATAATGAAAGTCGAGACAGAGGCAAGGTGTCCACCAGTAGGGTCAAATGGAAACCAAGGTACTGCACGAATCCCAATGTATGATAATGTAAGCTGATGTCGAACACAAGGGAAACCACTTAGTCAAATACCCATGATACTAATCGATACTGAGCACAAGGTGACCTATCAATAATGAAAATAGGGCTAGGGTGCAGCTCTAGGCCTGTCCTCAGAGCAAGATGTCGTCGTCGATAAGGAAAAGACCCTCTGGAAAGAAGTCGATGGGGACCTTCTCAAAGCGGCACGAGTAAAGGACCAATATAGGTGATGTGATGATAGACATGATACTAACAACTAGGGATGGCTGACTGAAAAATGAGTCAAGAGACACTGCAGAGAGGCCGACTCAGGCTAACTTCCCTTGAACAAAAGCACGACTCGATGTGACTATGTGGTAGCATATGATGACTCTGTATATGTTCGTCATGCGGGAGGCATGAATGAACCCTCCATATGATTGGAAGAGACAACCAATCGGGGGACGACTGACTCAATAACAAGGTTAAGGCGTGCCTAGGTCAAACTAAATCCAGCCCAAACAGAGGAGACTTTGCTTTGAGTGCTTTGTTCAAGGGCGACACGACTGACTCTAGCTGCCAACAATAACTGGAAATATTGTCACGTTCCCACTCTTTTGTTTGGAATATATAATTTTTTGTCTTTTTCTTTAAGCTGGAAAAATAATAAACGAATGCTATAGTATAGTGGAAAGAACGAGTGTCGGTGAAACAGATGATCTAGTTCCTAGGATTGGAACGTTCCTATGCTCAATGCAAGAAGGTGAAATCTGGTCAAAGACACTCAAAGGTGTGTTCCTTCCACGGATCAAGGTGTGTCAAGTTACAGAAGGCAAGGGCATGCAAGTTTGATTTCGCAGTAGTCATGGTCAAAAGTTTGCTTAAACACAAGTCCAAGTGAAGCCAGCTCAAGGCCAAAAGGTGCAAGTGGTCAAAATGCAATGCAGTAGTAAAACTCAACACAAAGGAGCCTCTAGGGTATAAGGCTAGAATGAAGTGAAGAAGCAAAGAGGAATGAGTCTTCATCGCATAAGTCATGACAGGACTAAAGAGGACTCCCGAGCCTAGGGACAAAAAATCAGCATGAGTGCCAAGTGACAATAAGGTACTGACTAGGGCACCCATGATAATGTAGGTGCTACCACACAAGTCATGATACTTCTAAACAATGAGAAGGTTCTGAAAAATAACTTGGTGGGGTCGATCCTAAGGCCAAAATGGGAAAGGAAATTGATAAGTGCACAATGCAGGCGGAAAAAGCCTAACCTATATGCCAGTTTCGAGAACCACTACCTATCAGAATGGACTAACCATAAAAATTTCCAAAGGAGAAATCTTCCAAGTTCTGTATACATAAAGAGGAACACTAGACAAGAAGTTAATACATCCCACATATAAACTTCATATAAAATATTGTGTTTATAGAATACAAAACTTGAAAATACGTACCTCATATGTACAATATGGTACAGGGAACCACACAACCTTGCAGCTTACACATAATGGTTCTTTTGAACAAACCCCTTGCAGGGCTCAGGCCAAGGACTCCTTTGGTAGTCAAAACTCATGGCTTCAAAGAGTTCCTCCTGTTAAGGCAAATCAAGTTCTTGAAAGCCATGAGTACTACAAGGATCAAAAGAGGGAATTAAAGGGTCCCATGTCCCTATAAGAAGAATCTTTCGATCAACTGCCGGGACCAAGTCCCAAGAAGGAGAATAATAAGTCAAAGGATCCTTCTCAGAAGTGTTTGAACATTGAGGATTCAATGCCACATAATTTACCCATGGCGGGGTAGAGTTTACTTGAACACTTGGAACAAACCAAGGGGTATTCTGCAGTAAAGTCGAATTAGGGTGGTAATTATCAGATGCAAGCTGATCAATAATGACAATATTCCCGTTATGAGGGAAGCACATTACTCAAAAGAGTGAAGACACCACAACATTCATAGCATAGACATAATCATGCCCAAGTAGAATATTAAAGTCTAAAGGGCTATCAACCACCATCATATCGATTAAGACAATCTTCCCACCTAATGTGATACGCAATTGAGGAAGAACACCCATAGATTCACCAGGCCTTCTGTGATAAGCCAACCACTGACTCTAAGTTGTCAACAACTTTGGGGAACCCAAAGCTTTCCAAGTCAAAGAGGATATAATACTTGCAGAAGATCCTTCATCCACCATACATCGATAGACATTTGTGGAATTAACTCTTACCTTTATTTGGAAAGGTGCAGTGGAAGGAAGACAAGGCTCGACAAGACTATCCCAATCAAAGGAAACATTCCTAAAAGTTGGAGGGGGAACATTCAAAGAAACTGGAATGCCCCATATACTAGAAGACTCTGTACTAGAGATCAAACAGACTCTTTTGCTAGGCACTTCACCCCCCAAAAGAGGAGTTTAATCGACCAGCGATTGCACTAGCTCTACCACATTCTCAACCAATCGTTGATGGGATTGATGAGAAACCATATCAGATCTAGGAGTGGAAGAACTTTCAAACTCTGACCATATCCTTTGAAGCTCTAGAATACCAGGGCATAAATGAGTAATATGGTATCCCTTGCATATCTTACAAGGGAACTTAGGTTTAAAACTTCTACGTCCAAGTTTCTTATCAACCTCCATTCTGCCAACATGACTAGTAGTGATTTGTGGAGAGTCTTGAACATGACTTGTAGATGATCATGACTCTTTGCTAGTATGACTTGCAGTGACTAGACTTGTGCCCCGAGCATGACTAACAGCTGCTAAAGGCTCATCTCCAACATGACTAGTAGAGTTTGATGATGAAGTGCTAGTATGACTTGCAGTGACTAGACTCATGCCCCCAACATGACTTGCAACACCTGAAGGCTCATCTTCAACATGACTTGCAGAGGTTGATGATGAAGTGCTAGTATGACTTGTAGTGACTAGACTTGTGCCCCTGGCATGAGTTACAGTGGCTAAAGGCTCATCTCGAACATGACTGGCAGAGGTTGAAGATGAATGGATATAATTATTCTTCTTCTTTTACTTCCTCTTTCTCCTTTTTTAGATTTCTTATTACAAGAAGTAGGAGAAAAAGGAACCCCGGATTTCTCTTTTAAAGAAGATGAACAATTAGCACCGATGTGATGCCCCTGAAGTAAAGCATGCATCTGAGAAGCTTGAAGAGCATTTGGAATATTCGAAGTGGACCACAGCCAAATGGGTAGTCCAACATTAAATCCAGGAATATTCAAAGTGGCCATCAAGGGAGTACCAACGTTTCCAAAGAAAGGAAAAGAAGAAGGATCTCCTTTTGGAAAGGTACCTCGGTTGGTTTCTACAGGAATATTGGCCATATCAAAATGATTCATAGACCCTTCCCTTATAGGAATGTAGAAATAACTTTTCAAGGAATATAGATAGGCAATCAAAACCTTTGCCCTTGAGGAGGCAACTCCACAACTTCTGAGAGAACGACCAAAAGCCTTTCAAGATCAGCAGAGTGGTAAGCCAATAACTTAGAATACAGAGTCCAAACATGACTAGAAAAAAATACCTAAAGCCATCTATATACAAGGAGAAAAGAGCACTCAACTATAAATTCCCTAAGAGATGTCAGCCAGTCAAACAACTTCCAAGTATTTCCGCTCCGGGTGATTAGGACCAGACACCAAAATACAAGAAAGTGAAGTAAGGGGCCTTCTGAAGATAGTCTGGGATAGTGAGGGCCCAGTCCTACCAGCAAAGGTAACAGAGGAAGTTACACTGACCTCCTAACAACAGTCTACACCGGTGCAAGCTCCTAAGATTCGTAAGGGTGCCCTCCAGTAGTACCGTTGAGAGTGATACAACGTCGACCTCAGGTGCCATGGGATTCCCCTCTGCAGCCACCTATGTAGATCCTTAGGAGTAGAAACTAAGGTTACCAACTCATATCAGAAGCCAGGCGGAATAGTCTTGAGGTAAGATCCGACAAGTAGGAGAGGGGGTATCTCTCTTCCTTATCTTCAAAAACCCTCATGCTTAACTCCCAGATTCGGAGCTTTCCTGGTCTCCCTAACGCTATTGGATTTTCACTCACTATTTAGACTCCTATGTTTGACAGTTTAAATGGCCTTGGAGAGTTTTCTCTCCACTCGCCTAATCCAAGGCCCTAAAATATCCTAAAACTTGTTGGTGTGTCTAACTTGACAATTATGAAAAGTTCTAGTATATTTTAATTAGCGCTTGTTTTTAAATGGGTTGTTCTTAAGTCAAGGGATAAGTAGAAATGAAACTTGTGGTGTTTTGACGCAAAAGAAATTAATAAAAACCAAACTATATGTAAATGCACTCGTTTTGTTCTTCAATGAAAGAAATTTCTACTAGGTTCAGAGGAACTTCAAAGAAAGAAACACAATTTTCTTTTCTTTTCGTTTACTCAAGCTTCACACTCACAAAAGTTAACAAAACTATGGATGTCCTAAAAATATGTGCAAATTTATCCTAATGCAATGAGTACATGCTGATGCAAGACTTAAGACTACTCTAAATCAAGAAATGAAAGTAACTTGTTTATCAATATGATTTGCCACTTAAAATGTTTAGATGGAATATGAGTTGCTAATGCTCATTTTCGCCTCTACACTAAAAGTACGTTTGAAGACAAAAAAAAATGCACTTTCATTCACTAAAAGAAACTAAATCAAAAAAAAGTTCAAGAAAGAAAAACCAAGTTTTTCAAGAAGTTTTCTCCAAAATAAAAAACAAAAATGTCTTTTCAAAAGTGCTCTCAACAAGACTGAAAATTTATGATTGAAAAATCGGCAACAAAACACTTTGCAAGCTGAAAACACAAAATGGAGGAAAACTCAACAAAAAAATGTGTTTCGAGATGCTCTTAACAATCAAAAGCAGCAATAAGAGCTTGACAACAAAGACCAAAAGATCAAAAAGACAATTTTCAAGAAATTGTCAATCGACAACTTTCGGAAAGCAAGAAAAGTAGATGGTCACAAAAATGCAGTTTCGACAAGTAAACAAAAAGTTCACCAAAACAAGATTTGACACAAAGATTGAGATCAATCTTCCTGCCCTGAGGAATCAGAGCAGCCAAGATTCCCAGCAAGAAATCTTGCGTGCTTAAACAAAAACAATGATGCTTACAAAAACAAATAAGGCCAACACTTTCCGCAATCAAAGAGAATTCGAAATCAGATACTTACTATAAAATTAAAGACTGACACAGAAAATTAACTGTTCAGGACTAAATCAAACCAGCAAACAGACCTTCAGAAACAAAAAGATTTGAAGAATCTTGAAAATTACAAGATATACGCGACCGTGTTAGTGCACAACTATGTGTATCCACGACTCAGCCTAAGGAAACATGCGTATATACACTTTTGTAAACTGGAAAAATAGCGTATATAAAAGATTTCAAGAAAAAACAAAAAATAGTCTGAAGAAACTGATCAAACTTACAATTCAAGTTCCTACGGGAACATACTACACAGTAATAGCAAGAAAACAGACAGCTGAGCCCTGATTGGCTTGAATGAACCCAAACTAGGAACAACAATACTGTTGTCCCCAGCGTAGTCGCCAATTCTGTTAAGGGATAAATTCCACTAGGGTCTTGGGTTGATACCCTAGCAGTTCAGAGATTATTTATAGAGAGAAACACACATTCCATACAACCATGATGCTAATATAAACAAACTATACGAAAAAGGGGTGCACTTGAGGGTCCTTCGTTTGAGAAGATCCAGTTAGGGTCGAAACCCTCTTGGAGTTCCTTTTAGTCCTTCAACTTGCAAAACAAACAATTCCAGAAAGTACAGCAGTATATTGACCAAGCATCATAAGGAAATCATATTCATAACATAAGGAAAGGTAGTTAGTTATACAATTAAAAACAACCATTCACATATGAATTATAATATTGACATCATGAACATGAAGAAGATTTATATCAGGAACAAGACAAGTGTTTCTTTTATTATAAATAACTAAAGTACAGAAAGGAATGATTTCACTTGATTCGTCCTTTCATAGGCTCCAAGCAGAACTGTCCTCTAGATTCATCCAATCTCAAGCCTTTAACAAACTCCTTCCATGACTTACTCCATGATCTCTCAAGTAGAAAGACATCATCACACAAGGAAACAAGGGTTTCTTGTAAATGGGGGAAGTGCTGGAAGCACAAGGATCTTCAGACCTGGTCAGGGAAAATCTCAGTAGAGTGATATTTCTCTCTATTCTCTCCTCCCTTAGGCCTTCCCATTGAAGCCTTTTTATACTTCTCCCAAAGTAGTTTTTTAGTTGGGAATTCGTTGGGAACAGTTGGGACACGGGTAGTAATAGGTAATCAGCAGGTAAAACCCTTGATCTCCGCCCGAAATTAAGGATTTTTAATTTTTTTAAAGTGTTTTAAGACATATACGTGGGTTGGGTATACACAGACCCGCATACACACATGTTTAGCTCAAGGCAATGTCGCGTATAGGGAGTAAAACACTGTTTTTTGAATACTTGGACCATGTCTGGAAGGAGGGGTTGCCCTAGGCCATGAGCGCAGCATCACAAACATCAAGAGTGAGGTTTGGAGCTATAACAAACCCTAAATAAAACAAAATTTGATCAAGTGTATAAACCCTGCCCCTACCTCAAATTTGATCACTCAGGTCGATGTATTATGGTTGGTGTCTATGCACACAACATGGTTCCACTAGGGTGTGGTTTCACAAGCGCTCACTAGGTGTTGGATCTGCTAGCATGTCAGTAAAGTGATGTTCTCCCACTTCCTCTCGACCTCGAAAAGATAGCATATATGGACTAAAATTAAACCTAGGTTAGGTTCATAAAGCATAACTACAACTGTTGTGTGCCCACCCTCTTGTAGTTTCTAGGAGACTCATGACCCAATTCTTGATACCTAAATTCTCAGTTTTTACAGAATAACTAGCATAGGGATTGGTTAAACTAAGTATACCCATAAATTTGGAAATCAACTCACTCGATATGAACACATAATTGCACATTCAACACACTCATAATAATGAATAGCATATCCTAGACACACTTGAAAGTTCATGTGCATACATGACACTGTTCTAATCATGAAGATACAATGAGCATCAAAACTCAAACATTCATTTACATTTATAAACATGCAAGATCTTGCAACATTCACAATGTAACAAAATTCATCAAACTACATAAAGAAATACACATAAGCATTGTACACTTATATGTGTGTTTAATGGTGGATGACAAATGAAGGAAGTATTTCAACTCTCCACCCAATTTTAAGACATCCACATTGCAACATTTCTTGCAATTGATTACCCTGAGCTAGATCCAAAGTCTGAGGTGGTGCGTATTAAGGGGAATTCAAATTCAAGGCTTCATCATGTAACTGGGAGAACTAGTCCACTGTTTATTTAGTTTATCAATTTCTCTGCAATAGTAAGGACCAAAGTGACTCAGCGACCGAATGCACTGATAAGAAAGTTGTCTCTAATTGTATCAACAAATATTGAAGGGACATAAGTGGAATTAATGTCCAAGAAATATTGCTAGGAAAAGTTGTCACATTCTTCAGAGTTGGCTATCCGCATGAAATGAAGAACCCAAAAAAATGTTGTCGTCATTTAAGGTAACATGAATGGCAAATGAAATAACAACCTCGATATAGGCGTGGGACAGTGGTTGCCTGCAAGCTTGTGGTCTTAAGGCACACTCTTATGGTTAATTTTGCATTTGTTAGATAATATTGTCTTAAATTGATATGATTTTCTCTTATTAAATATAAAGTTTTGTCTGAAATTGTTTTTGTCTTAAATATAAATCTTTTTCTTAAAATAAATTTGTCTTTAACTATTTTTCTTAAATATAATGTCTTGTGTTAAAAATTTTTTGTGTCAAATTGTTTGTCTTAAATATAAGGTTTTGTCTTCAAATATTTTTGTTTTAAACTGTTTTGTCTTAAAAATATTTTTTTCTCAAACTATTTTTGTCTTAAATTTAAAGTTTTGTCTTAAACTATTTTTGTCCTAAATATAAAGTTTTGGCTTAAAATATTTCTGTTCCAAAATGTTTTTGTCTTCAATTCTATATTTAAGACAATTCAATTGATATTAATTTTTTTTGTAAAATAACTAAAATAAAAAGTGATTTTAAGACAAAAGAATTTTTTTTTGTCTTCTAAAATGTCTTAAAAATACCCTTAGTGCAATAGTGCATATTCTTCATATAATTTTATAGGCCATACTTATATCACCCCATTTTCTTCATATAATTTTATATTCCATGTATGTCACCGCATGTTCTTAAAAAAAAACATAAATTAAACAAAAATCAAAGTCCATTTCATAATGTCCACATGGTCTAATCTTGTTACCCACCTATATTCAAGTTGCACATCATTCTCTACTTATATTAAACAACTTTACAATATATTTATATTATTTACAACAAATATACATAATGAAAAAATTTAATTAATTCATATCTATCTCTTCCTTTTGCTCCCGAGAAAACCTTGTTTCTGGCCAATAGAAGAAAAATATCTATGTTAATGAATAAATAGTTTCCATTATAACACCAACTGAATCACATCATGGCACAGAGGATCAGACTCATAAATAACTAATTGAATCACATCATGGCACAGAGGACCAGACTCATAAATAAGTAACTGCATCACATCATGGCAATCTTCAGAGACTTCCATATACTATTGTTTTGTAAACTAATGCCACTACTTATATTAAAAAATAGAGGAATTCTTAATATGCGCATGGTTTTGAAGATGTAAAGAATAGAATAAGTCTTCAATCTGGTTATAGGATTGGAGAGGATGAAACAAAAAAAATAATTTTGAATGCCAAAATTACCGAATTCACATACTTCCACCGGATCAGATTAGTGAATACAAACTTAGGAAAATAGATTACTAACATAACATTTTGAAGTTATGTTGGTGATTCCATGCTGTTGCAGTGGAGCTTTTCCAGGACTCGCACGAGAGGAGCATTGATATACGTTGTGGGCTCAAGCTTGGTCGAATCTGCCCTATTATCCTCAAACCTGTCATAGTGATCAAGCCATCCCACAACAACACCTATTAATTCATTTGGGTTAGGTGATTATCTATTGAACCACAGAATGAAATCTTTGGTACATGAGATCTTTCTGGAATACTCATATACCAGAACTTGCTTTGGATATTTGTCACCAATACCCACCATGAAAGACATACTAGTGGGATTCTTACCCGAAATGTAATCGACCTGTAATTACAAGACCAACAAAATGCACCCATTAGCTAAATTATTACTGCATCCAGAAAGCCAAGGTAGTCTCAGTACAATGTGAATTTGTGAGCGACTACTTTGCTGGATGTTTCAAATTATTATGATAGGAAAAATTAATTTAAATTTATGTAACTTTGAATCTCTTATACTCTGAGAAAGATAGAATGGATATAGAAGTGCGATAAAATCTTCTCCTCATTAAATAAATATTTTTCAAAACTTAAAAATTTATAGGTATATGTACTTGTTTGGAAAATGCAATAAGAATGCTTGGTTCATAGGTTTGATCACCACATTGCAGACATTGGTTATATCTTGAAAGTAAGTCAATGTAGACTGATGCGAGGAATGATGTGCCTGTAGCATATTGTGTATTTGCACCATATTTGACATACAACAACCCTCGTGTCCAAGTGCAGCAGATACAAATACTGTGAAGAACCTAAATTTTGAAAGTCAGAACATAAGAGGAGAAGCTTTCAAATATCTGGTGTAATGGAATTTTTGAATGGAGGACTTTGTGGAAGAACTGAGTAGAGGAACACTTCCGCTTGGCTTCTATAAACTTGTAGGTTGGTTTCTTCGGAGAAATATAACTACCACTATTATTAGTTTTATGATGATATGGTCAATTGAAGGTTATGTGATCAGTCTTAAACTTTTTCTGAAGCGATTGGCTTGAACATTTGGTGATTAATATGTTTATGTGGATATCGACTTACACTAGACATAAGCTTTTGAACTCCAACACATTTGAGATCCGAGTTGAACTCATACTCATTTGGTACACTACTACACCAAGGGCACTTTTAAGGCATTTTTTAAGACAAAACAAATCTTTTCTCTTAAAAATTCAATTTTTATTTTAGTTATTTTAATTTAAAATTTAATATTAATTGAATTGTTTTAAATATAAACTTTAAGACAAAAAGAGTTTGAGACAAAAACATTTGAGGACAAAATTTTATATTTAAGACAAAAAGAGTTTAAGGCAACATTATTTTAAGACAAAAACAATTTAAGACAATTATTTTAAGACAAAACTTTATATTTAAGGCAAAAACAATTTAAGACAATTATTTTAAGACAAAACTTTATATTTAAGAAGAAAAGCAGTTTAAGACGAAAATAGTTTAAGGCAAAACTTTATATTTAAGACAATGACCACTTTAGATGAAACCTATTTAAGACAATTAACAATTAAGAGTCATTCATGCCTTTACCTTTACATAGAATGTGTCATCTTTGGGCACAGAGGTTATTGATTGTCATGCAAAGGGATGTTTGTTTTGCTTCAAGGGGAAATATTTGTGAGAATGGGTTTTCGTTACCACATAGACATGTTTCGCACTCATTTCACACACTCTTACACAAGCGTCACCTTTATCCTCACAAAGTCTATCATCGGAGCCGCAATTGTCCTAAGGTGCCACAAAGTTTGTTGCATTAAGCGAAGTATGTGTTATATGTTCTAGATGGTCTATGTTGTATCATTAAGTGTTCAAGTGTGTGATCATATTCAAATTTTATTACTCTTCACATCAGTTCCAATAATCCCGCACTTAAGCCAAATTTCGGAGTTTCCCTAGGAACCGAGAAGGAAAATAGAGGAAAAACCCTACTCATATAAGACAGTCTTAACAAAAGGTTAGAAATGATGTTAAAAGGAATGTACAACAACTAACATCGGTGAAACCTCAGATTGAAGGCCAAGAACCATGTAAGTGTTTGACCTATGGTGGGAACTATAGATGAAGAGATTGTCCTTGTCAATAAGAGGTTGGATAAAAAATCTACAATGCTTAGGAAGACAATCATACTGGGAAAAGTAGCCCAAAGTATGCCTAGGATTTACAAAACAATTGAAAACCACCAAACATATTATCAAGCATCCATGATTGAGATGAAAGGTAAGCCAAAATAGCAAGTTTTTTCTATTTGTATTGATATAGGTTATAATTATAGCTATATCAACCCAAAGCTTGTCTAAAAGTATCAATTCTAACAATGCTGAAAGAAATCCCTATAAGAAGCTGCAAAAAAAACATAAAATTATTCTAAAATATGGCTTGATAAATTAAATAAAATGAAGATTGGATTAAAACTTACATAATTAATTGTATTTTAGAGAATTGCCTTGCTGAGTGAAATTACAAATAAAACCAAATACTTCCATGTGTCTTATAACGAGAAATTAGATAAATTCTAGTTGGGCTTTATTGATGCATTTAAATGAATAAGTGTTGTGAACATAAATCCCATCTGTAGACACAGGCAATCTCTCTAACCCAATGAGTGGTTCTAGAAACAAGCTGAATAAACTAATGCAAACTTTCCTATCTTATGTTTAAAAATGTGGAGGGAGAGAGAGAGAGAGAGCTACCTCACTCTGATGCTAATTGATAAATCCTTTGATGACGAATTCGACCCCTTAGCTTCTTGGTTTTCTCCTTGATTTTTATTTATGCCCAAGTACCTGTAAGAGAGATAAAAAGATAATACAAGATACAATAGCATACATAGTGTATATCAAACATAAAATACTTAATAGATCAAGGAGTATTAAGGTAAATTCATAAATATTTAGACATTTATGGAAAGCGAACATTAGATGTACATATTAATAAACTAAAAAGGAAATCATGCAACCATTGCCTTTATGTTAGAGACCTCCTTTTCATGGATTTCCAAGTCCAAGCCAAGACTCTTCAAGAACTCCTTATCCAATTTAGATGTGAAACATTCGGGCATAATCTAAGCATGGGAATGTAGGCAATCAATGACCTACCATTTGGGGATGGAAGAGATTTAATTTACAAGAAGGGAGAGGGAGTAAGGGATCAACAAAAGAGGGAGGAAGGTCCACATCTCAAGTAGAAGGCCCTTAAAGGTAGGATCAGGGGATCCAAATGGAAGAGCTCGACCATATCTACAACCAACAACATCCATATCGTTTCTTCTCAAGGTTTTTAGCATGTGAAGCTTCTCCCCCATTTTGGGAAAACTTACTAGAAGAGGTGCAACGTGTGGTTTCATATCAAAACATATGTTGGTAGAGATATGTCAGAAGCATGCAACTTTCCATCAACATACACCAGCACTGGAGCAAAGGGCGATGGTCGTGAAATCTAGGGTTTCAGGGAAACTTCTCAGAAATTGACTCAGGGAAATTTTTCCTCTATTCTTCAAGGATGTTTTTATATGCGTATGATGATGAGTACACTTCAGAGTTGTCAACATTTTGGCACTTCGGGATGTGGAATGGGAAGTGAACAGGAAGTGTGACAAAATACTATGTAACAATAAGGATTGTCATTCCTTATTATTGTTTCACAGTGTACTTGGCTTTAGTATGGGTAGGGGAGATATGTGAATTTTGCACATCAAATAGAGATGACTCATAATTTCATTAATTTATAGAATTATACATGAATATAAAACTATAAAAAATGGATCAAGGGCTCACACACAACTACATCTACCATACTAACAATTATCATTATAAGGTTATAAAATGTACACATGGCCTTCAATCAAAATGTGGACAACAATTTTGGAAAATAATATAAATTTTCATTGGTCTAAAGATGGGTGCAAATATATAACAATCCTATGCATCATGTGAAGGTCCTAGGAAAGGTGCCAAAATCAAGTAAAATCCTAGCACTACCATTAAAATCAATTGATATCCAAAAACAACTAAAAATACTAATTTCTCTTTTTTTTTTATTGGGTTCTGACATCTATACATATATATCTTTGACACTAATGGTTAGCTATATTTTGACATTATTACCTAGTTAGCTTCAACACTCTCAATCAACTAGCTTCTTATACTAATAAGAAACTAGATTCTTACACTGACAATTAGCTAGCTTAAAAAAAAATAGTTAACTAGCTTCGATATTGATAGTGAGCTAGCTTCGGACAACAATACTCAACTAGATTTTATGCTAATAAGAATCTATGAACATGAACAAAAATAAGTTAGAAAATTATGTGGAAACAAAATGATTCCAACATATTGATATTACATTTTTCTCACATTCATGTAATTCAATGGTTTAGTGACAAAAATGGAATTTCAGAACTTCAACAACCTTTATGACAAAATCTCTTACATTTTATTTAGTCTCACACTTTACCAGCTACATCAAACCAAGATCAATCATTTCTCTAAGAAAAGGAAACTAAATTATACTATGTTTAGTCCTTGTATGATATTTCGATGATCTACTAAATGTAATGGCACTTTAACTGTAGCAAAAAATGTTCACACAATGTTCTTTATAGCTTCCATGGTAGCTCCTATAGTAGCAATGTGTTCACCCTCCACACTTGAAGAAGTAACAATAGACTACTTCTTAGCATATAGTTAATGGCTCCACCAAAAAGGTCAAATAAACCTGTAGACTATCAGATATCTACATCTCTAGCCTAACCAATATCTATAAAATATCATAAATATAATTACTGATTTTGATTTTTCTTTTGACATAAAACATAGTCCTTGATATCATTCAAATACAAAAAAAATATTTTCATAGTGACTCAATGCTCCTTCATTGGATTAGACATAAATAGAATAAAAACTCCCATTAAATGTGTATTTTTTCATTCCTTCCATATTATATACCCTTGAAAATGCTTTATTTTCAGTTGTGTTTTCTTGATGTAAGCTCCATATTTCTTCACATGTTGCTATTGCAATTTTTATTTGACTTCTTTTATATTTGTTCTAAAAAACAATTTAGGCTTTCAAAGACTATATTATATAGCTTCCTCTTGAAATATTTATTCACTCATGGACCGCTACCACAATTATTCATCTTCAAACTATGAACTTTTCCATGCTTCTTTCGCTTCATATTTGTGATGTTCTTTCTGCCATAATTCTTGATAGTAGAAATTGATCTCTTATTGGCTCCATTGTTGAAAGGTTGTTTCAATGCTTTCTTCTTCATATCTAGAAACTTCCATTCTCTTTCCTACAACTTTATCTTCATCTTATCTTTCAGCTATAACTTTAATTGGATTGTTGTCTTGTCTACTTGCACGCTCAAAATCAACGTTAAAAACATCTTCATTATGCTCTTCAATGAGATCTTTCTCTACTTCTTCTTTCTTCTCTACCACTTCAGCTACATTGAGGCTATCTTCCATTGTTATGTTGTTAGAGGTTATTCTCATCAAAAACTCATGAATCACTTTATCCTCTTCTAAATCAATAATTTCTACAAGATCATGCACTACTTCATGAGAAATTCTAACTAGTGCTTCATTAATTCATGTTATAGTGGTAGCTTCAACCTTGAATTCTTCATCAAACATGAAACATTTCATATTTCCATAATTAGTCATTGTTTCAAGAAAGAGACCACAAATTTCATCAACTTAATTTTCATCCACTCTATGGTGGGGTATCTGAGAATGCATGTGCTCATTAAAAAATTCAATGCCACCAAATTCATCATTTGTTATTGGATTCATGAGAGATGAAATTTCAACTCTACAAACAATTACTTCATATGAAAATATGTATTTGTTATTCTCAAACTCAAATGCCTCAAACTTTGATGCAAAGAGGTCATCATCAACTACAATCATACCAAATAGATCACACATGTTATTCACTTCTTTATTGGAAGATTCACCATCATCAACAAGGTCTATTATTGTGTTCACCAATTCACAACTCACTTTGCAGTCACCATCCACATGTGCCTTGTCACAATGGGATTCACCATCCTTGTTAAAGTGGGGTTCTCGAGCATCTATATGCTCTTGCGCTACTTCACATGTATAGGCTTCAACTTATCACTCTACAATATTTTCTATGTTTTCTACATCCATATGCATGTCTGGATTATGGGTTTCACTTTCATAGCCTTTATGACTATCATCAACATTTGAGTGGGATTTTCCAAGCTCTGTATTCCTCCTAGAGACTTTCTCATTTAATCTCAGACCTATAGTCAACTTTCTGTTGATTCTTCAATAGACTATAACAAAATTTATTACTTTATGTCACTTTCTTTTGTACCAAATTCTACTTCCATGGTCTTCCATGGTTCTTAGGAAGATGTAGATTTTTCTACCTTTCACAAGCACATCTCATTGAATGAATTTTTTATAATATCCGTTACTAAGGGATCACATACTTCGTCATATGGGTTATTAGACTGATACTCAATCAACTCTTTACATTAAATAAATTTTTTCATTTTTACAGTTACCAAAAGTTAAAGTTTAAATTACAAGTAAATTTTGAAAGTGTTACCAAATATATCTTAATCCATTCATCCTAGAATTTTTCTACTTCATATACTTGTATTTTAGATGCCCCAACTATGGCGATAACCTTTATGAGATCATCAAAATAATTTAGCTCTTCCTTTTGATTTATTTTCTCGGTTTTCTTTAGTCTTTCTCTGTGACCCATGAATATCGTCTTTCTTTTGTATTTTTCCTTCTTTCCTTATTGTGTCGGCCTTCTAGAAATGAACTTTGCATACACTTGATTATCTTTAAGACTAAACATTTTAACATTGACTTTAATGGTGGCTCCTAATAACTACTAGTAACTTTAATAAGCTCTTCTATGTAGATCCTTATGGAGGCTCATGGCTACAACTTACGATGGAGACTCCTAACTTGGTCATTGGCGGTGGTTCTTTCCTTTTGATATGGTGGTGGCTCTGTAGGCTACTCACTTGAACCTTTTAGTAGTTGGGATTACAAACTCTCAACGATCTCTAGTTTGTACTTATGGACCAATGGATGGAAACATTGATTTTTTGTATACTCACAATAACCAAGGCTCTTAGTGGAAGTAGCTCATGACCTTCTTAACTCCTTTGGTTCTTTGAAACCTTGCTAAAACTTTCTTTGATACCACTTGTTATTTAAAAACAAAGATAAAAATGAAAACAGAAGATAAATATGTACACACGCTTCTACTTGAATAAAGAAGTTTATCCAATATTAATTATTCTCTAATATGCATCCATCAGGTTGATATTATTCTCTCCTATTACTTCACATTAAAATGACCCAACCATGAGTATATAAGCACTAAACTTTCTAAATATGGAATCATGCAAAATTTAACTTTCTTTTCCTCGTGAAAACTACGACATGACACTTTAACTAAAATTTTATAACTTTAATTTAACATAAATTGATATTTTTATTTTCCTTAACTTATCTTTTCTTGACAAAGAATTAGCGTTTTAACTCTGACTCACTTGACTTGTAATATTAAACTTAACTTTATTTCCTTCATTTAACTCTTCATACATTGCATCCATACGAGAGTACTTTCTATTTTTATCAAGTGAAATGATTTTGATATATGACAAAGTTGTGATCAATGGAAATAAACCAAATAGGAAATTTTGGGATAGGTTTGTATGAATTGTGTGCTCTTATAATTTTTAAATTGGTATAAGGGACTAGAGTTCACTTGGTTGTAACACAGTTGAATATTTGACAATTGTTAGGTCAATTGGGTTGTTGATTCTATACGATTACTTTCATTCATATCAATTGCATATTGGTTATGTTAAGGTATAATTGGATGGAATGATTATCTACATACTTCAATCAGTGTTAAATTTATGAATTTTAATAATCATGAAATATAAAAAGTGAGGTGTAGTATGGAATCACATAGTTTTAGATTGAGAGAATTGATTAGCTGAAATGAGTCACGATGCACCAGAAACCTATAATGATGGGCCATTCGGGTGTGCTAAGTCAACCTCTGATGTGGGTAAATATAGGGGCATGACAATGACTTTTTAGGTTAAATTAAATCTTACACTAGAGGTTCTATTTCAACATCCTTCATAATTTATTTATATATCCATATTCATTTCCTTTGCTTGATTTTCCTTTCCTTTCTCCAATCTAGAGTGCTCCACGAAAACTCTAAGTGACGAAGAGTAAGAGAGAGAGAGAATAATGATAAAGCTCTAAACATGAATTGACAAAAGCTTACACTGACCAAAGCCATGCACTGGTCCTTAGAAGATTTTTTATGGATGATGCCTCTATTTTCTTCAGTTTCCATTATTTTACTTCAATTTTGTCCTCACACACAACCTGTCACCTTTTACCTTCCTTTTCTCTTATTTTCCTTTATTTTCATAAATGAAAATGTCAAAAATTACCTTTTCCCTTTTAATGGCTTTGTCTTAGCCTTTTCCAATTTTCCTTAGCCAAAACACACATCCAATGATGCCCATCAGGATATATTTTCCCAACATTCAGCTTCGAATAAGTGTCCCTTAACGTGTGGTCTTATTTTGCCTTTATTAACATTGATTACATGAAATTTTCACAATGGCTATTACACACAACTTGATTGACATTACATCACATATTATTGAAACAATATTAATGGATATGTTATGCAAACTGCATGCGCTAAGCCTCATATTAGAGGCCATGAAACATAAATCTAACAAACATTATTTATTCTTGTTTATTCCATATGAACCCTACAATTCAATGGCCAAATTTTCCCAATCTATAGGAAGATGCACATAAAATTGAAGTCAAGGAGGTACACTATCTTTCCAAGTCAGGTTAGACTACAAACGTTTTCCACTTTGTGGTACAAAGGTATTGCATCATACGCTTCAGTAGAAGCTAGTCATGATTATTATACTCATAATAATAATAATAATAGTTATCTAATTTAAGGTAACAGTCTAGACATATACCAAAGTTAAATGATTTTTAACAAGTACATACAATCATTCGAATAACACAGTAGACCTAGATTTTCCCAGGATCACCCAATGGCCTTGAAGAAATTTCGTTCATCTAAAAGTCGTGCAACAAATTTAATTACTATGCAAATTTCAATGAGGAATAATTTAGAGCATGTATTCAACTAAGAGTTATCAAAATCAAACTAGGAATGGTTATTACAAGCAACGTTGGTTGAAATAGTAATTAGAAAACATGGCATATCTTAACCAAGTTTTCTAGGTGTGAGAGGTCAACCATAATACTGCTAAGTGTTGTGTAATCCAATTTTAAACAAAACCCACAAAATTTAAGGAAAAACAATTTAGAAATAACTAAGTATTTGAATAGTTGGAGTTGCATATCAAATATTAAAATCTACCAATAGGCTCAAATAGAGTCTTCATAAAAGGATTATAATTGCATACAATCAAGATCATCCCATGGCCTTGACATGATATCCTTAATCAAGTAGTACAACAAACGTTTTAGTAAAAAACTAATTAGTTGAATAGGTTGAATTTCATATTGTAAATTGAAGTTTTACCAAGAGGCTTACAATAGATCTTTATAAAAACATCATACCTAGATAAAACCAAGATCACCCAATGCTATTGACATGATATCATTCATCAGGAAATAATACTGAAAAATTAATTACGGTGTAGAGTTCAATGAGGATCAATTGAGAGCATGTATTCAGCTAATAATTGGAAAAACCAAAGTATCAATGGTTCTTTCAAGAAAGAAACAAATATTCACTCAATGTTAAGGAACAAGCTAGTTTTAGTGGCTCTATTATTCTAATGAATATGCACCCTCTATAATCACCCTAGAAATTTCAACATTCCTACAAGATAAAAGAACCTGCCAACCAGAGAAGTGTTGAACGATAATACTAGATGAACTATTTCCTATTGTGTTGACTCATATTTTTCCATTAAGTGTTATATTTAACCCTCCATGCAATCAAAACTAGTACTTCTATATGTAGCGTAGGTTGTGTGAACTCTATCAATGTATGAAGAAGGGATCGAATTTTCTACCATTCAAAAGCCGTGTATTGCATCTAGGGTAATGACACAGTAGAACAAACTCTTGATACAATGTATAATAGAAGAATCTCCCCTAGAAGGGACTCCCATATAGTCAGACCTGGACCAGCACTAAGCTCCATAGGGATTATCCTTCCCTTTGCCTGCTCTGAAGATGTGCAGAGAGGAAAAAGGGACACGATTCATAATATTTATAGCTCTAAGCCGTTTACAAACCCTAGTCAACAAATCTACATGTGAATCTTGCAAAATCCTACAAATTGGGTATGGAATGGAAGGCAAAATCCTCCAACATAGTACGATTATTCAGAAGCTCTACAAACCCTAGATTTGAGATGCATTCACAAACCCTATAAACCCTAGATTTGAGATGCATTCACAAACCCTACAAACCATAGATTTTATACACAGGAAGAGAAGCATACCCTAATAGGGAGAATCAATAGTGCACTAAGCAGAAAGGATTTAAAACCGATGCGCCCTGAACCATACCAAAGGAAATTTGATGATATGTTGTTGAGAATGATTAAAGTGATGTTGAGTGTTGACACTAGAGCTGAACAAGGGTGATTGAAGTGATAAATTGTGATGACAAGGGTGGTTGTTTCATATTTTGTAAGCATAAATGAATTTCAAGGTACCATAATACATTTCTAAAGGTGCATATATATATATGTGTGTGTGTGTGTGTGTGTGTGTGTGTGTTTTGGTCGAGTCACACATGGGTTCTATCAACTGAGAGAGAATGATGAATTCCCATTATTGCAATTAAATATGCTTACCATTAACGTATGCAATTCCTAAGGTGCACATATCAACACACATATCAAATTACTGAAATAAATATTTAAATTGAACAAATAGTGTAAGTTGTTATTTACATTATATACATTCTTGTACCTTGATTGTGTCAACATCCATATTCGTGCCCAATGATTGTGATTACCAAAATATTTTCATGTAATGTGAGATGCCATGGTTTGTTACAATGAACCTAACAAATATATAGTATAATAGATGAGGGTTAGAAAGATTTTTGGATATATTTAAATGGGTACAAGAATCCGCTGTAAAATCTCCTCCAAATTGTAGAAAAAATTTAGACTGTTATAGTAGATGAATTTATCCACCAAAATCAACACTAATCATGGCAAACATTGCTCAAATCAATGCTCTTTGCTAGAATTCCAAATTCTTCATATGCTAATAAATGCTTAATTATAAAAGAGAGGAAGATTAGGAGGAGGGATGGATGGTGTATTTAAATAGAGTAAGGCTAGGGTTTAGGGTCTAAACTCATTTTTGGTGGAAAAATTGGCACACAGGATAGAGGTTGTATACAACCAACGCATTCAGAGAGTTGGTTCAGGATGTTGTTTTGGCAAAACTGATTTTTTTTTGAACTGGTGGGTTCAAACTGAATTGATAAAGTTTGATAATTATGATAATGGTAAATCATTTTTTGTAGAAAGGAAAAATATAATTAAACTCATGAAATCATTAATTAGCAAGGGGATATTATGATTTTCTCTCTCTCCCGAGATAAGTAAAAATGGCCAGCATATCAACCTTCAGACAAAACTCCATAGAATCCATATTATTTCTATAAAAACTCATTTTGGTTGTAACTTTTGCAACTAGATCAAATTTAGACTCTATAAACACTACAAGGAAAAGGTTGGTTGATGCAAAATTAAAATCTTCCATACATTACATTCTCCGTAGAAAAGTGATACTTGTGAAGCAAATAGTTATTTATATTTTCTTGCCATGTTGTTTGACAATCCATAAATCTCCTGAAATTTTTGTGTTCTAGCTGAGCTCACCAACCATGAAGTTTGATTATTCTAAAGTGATCCATAACTACAAAACTCAACAACTCTACAACTGTAAAATACATGTTTAATTGTTTCCTCTGTTTGAAATATAAGAAAACCATTGAAATTATCACGTTATAGTTGAGTTGACTAAGCATGAAGTTTTCATATTCTAAAGTGGTCCATGATTACAACACTCAGCGAACTCTATAGTTGTGAAAGACATGTTTCACTATTTATTTTGTTTGAAATGTAAGAAAACCACTAGTTAACCCTATTTTAATATTTTATGAATTGCATTGACAAAAAGGAAGTAATTGATTACCAACCATCCTAAAACTTGGGACATGAAACATGTTCTAATTTCAATATGGTTTGACATTGTTTTATACATCTATTATCCTTATCCTAAATTTTGTTGGTTTCATAGCAAAGATGTTCTTGTCATATACTATTTCCAATCCTTCTGAATAAATCAGCTCACATCTACTGTTGTCTATTAAAGAAACCACATTTTATAATAATAACATACAAAACTATAACATAGTATTGCTTCCATAGATATAAAGCATTGGGAGTGATTTTCAAGTTCTCTTTTAAACTAATGTTGGCTTCAGGGGGGCTGAACTAGGTTAGTGTTATTTAGCTAAACAAATCCCTATACTACTGGCCCTTTCAACATTAGCCCGCGGAGTGTGGACAGAAGTCTCACCCGAAGCAGTATGGGGTGATGCTGGAACCAAGTTTTGCACCCTGAGATGGTTGGGATATTGTTTGATCTCTTATATCCATGCCTTCGCGCAGGTGATCTCGCTATAGGGCTTGTAAGACAAACCCTCTATTTCAACTTTCAATACATTCACAAAAGTATACTATCAACCTTCGCACAACCCTAACCTGGGGCTTAGGTACTTTCGCACTGGTATGACAGCGTGTTGTGTAGATTCCTTAATTACCTTGAGTGATTTTCTTATTTTGCTAAATACCTAAGTTTATCACCACATAATCAGATATTCGTAATTACGTTTAATTATTCAATTTAACTATATTCATTCGTGCAACATAGAAGCAGAACAAAGGAAATTCATACACAAAAAATCCAAACCCATCAACAAAACAAATACACAAAAATTGTAGAATAAATCCTTTTATTAATATCTTCCAAGTGTTACAGACTCTGTTTACCCTGTGCACATAGCTCCAAGGGTCCACGCACTTAGCTGCAGACTTCTACCCTAGGCCTCTGCATACTTAGCTGTAGGGCCTCTATCTAAGCTACAAACCAAGACATAGACTTCTTGCTCTAAAGCGATGACTCTCTTACTCCTTCTACCCTTCTAAATACTTAGAACTTAGCTCTTTTTATACAACCCCATGGTCTATGAACCATGAGTAGATCTCTTACAATCGAATTTTCTTTTCAAAACTAAGTGCATACTACCCTTTGTGACACATAATACTTTTGTGCTCAACAACCATAAAATGTAGAATCTCTACAATAATATTACAAAATCTTGACTTAAGCATGGGCTCTTAGCCCCAACACTTCCGTTGGGGGATCCCTCTCATAACAAGCCCCCAACACAAACATCGTTATTCACCCTCGAGTCACTTGGTAGGTGTAGAGATCTTTGTGCAAAGCCCATCGAGCTCTAGCTTGATGATTGCAACTTTGACTGTGCATAAATCTGTTGCCTACTTTGCATCTTCGACTATCTTCTAGGTTACTGCCTTGACAAAGTCACCCTAAAGCTATTGTTGCATCGCTTGCCTTCAATGTTTCCTGTCACTACATATGCTTCCTACGGCCAAGGCTTTAGTTGCACCTTCAACACTACTTCTTTATGTACCACTGCATTCACCTGTTCCTTTAGTTGCTTAGATTTCTACAGCTAGGCTAACCTCTGTGTGAGCGCGACAGTTCACCCTATACCTTTAACTTCATCATAGCATTTTTGGAGTTCGCGCGCTTCCATCTCTAGCCTCTGGATGTTTGGATCCTCCGACAAGCTAGTTAAGAACTCAAACAATTGTTCAAACAACTAGGTGCAGTCTACTACTGCACTCTCCATTTCTGTGACTGCCTCTACGACAGTGGCCACCCACTGTTCCTATACCTCTAGTGGTGTTGAAGGATGAGCCCTTAACTGGAGTTCTGTAATATACAAATTTAGCTCCAACTGAGCCCGCGTCATCTCCAGCCGAGTGTCACACACCCCTGTGGCAAATTTACGGATGCGGACCATGACTAGCTCCTCCTCTAGAATGGCCAATTCCAATACCATTCTGCAGGACTCCCCCACAACCTGTATGATTTTCTTACTCTCGATGGCCCCTAGGATGATCTTTTGCTGCTTTTCAAATTGCTGCAGGGCCTCGCTAGTGACATCTCTGACTGTGTCACTGATGTCATGTAAATCTCCCTCAATCAGTGTCATAGGGTCTAGCGAGGTCTTGGTCACTTTTGATTTATTTCTATAACCTGTCTTTTCCTACTCTCTCGGGCACTTAATGTGGCTGAACATCTCCTAAGGGTTTTCATCGTGTTTCTTTGTGTCCTCTTCTTCAGTTTTAGGTGAAGGTGACTACGCGCCTTTGTCAAAGCCTCGCTCTGTGCCAGTTGTTTGTTTTCCTAGCTCCTTCCCTATTTGTTCTACCTTGGCGTCGTCCTCCTTCTTTTGTGCATTGGACTATCTTCCACACACCACCCAGTTCGTGGTGGTGCCCCACTCCATCGGCCATTTATATAATACTGGATCAGTGGCATCATCTGTGGCTAGGTACGGTTAGACGTAGCACTTCTGCACAGGGTCCTTCCGCACCTTGATTGATATCCGATGGAAATCAGCTTTGAATTCACCATAGCTCTACAAGTTGGCATATACCATGGGCGAAAATCACAGCTTGTGATTGATACCAATCCTGATGTTCATTTCCATCAAGATCCAGAAGATCTTGTTATCTCATACATGCTACGCGTCCTCGGTCACCCACACCGAAGTGTACTTCACTACTTTAGGAAGATCTAGTGTGACCGAGGGGAATTGGCTTTCTTCTGGTAGCTCCCATGCTATGACCACAATCGATAGCAAGAGCTGCAAGTAGTGGAATGTGTTGCTTTTTTCTTGCACCTTGCAACAGTTTACCATGATCTTGTCGCGAAGGTAGTCTGACCAGTTAAACTGGAATAGTAGCAATGGGGTTTGCAGGGGAGTCTTACTTTCATCAATGTCCTTTGGAACCTTAGACATAGGCTTGCATGGAGGGACATACTATGACAACCTTCTGATAGGGTCCGTACCCTGGGCTTCAACCTCATCTATTTCCACTCCCACATCTTCATCGTCCATGGGGATATCTTTAATATCCTCCTCTTCTGCATCTAGGTTTATGACCTTGCCTTTCTCCTGGTTAGTGGGCTTTGTTAGGTTTCGTCTGGGCGATGTGCTTGTCGGGATGGAAAGTTGCTTTCCCTTCTTATCTTTCATGGTCTCCTTGGTTGGGGTTGGCTTCGGTCTCAATGTTCTCAGGGATTTAGGGACCTCCTTCAGTACTTTAACTACTTCTAGGGAAACTTCTTCTCCCTGTTTCTCCATCTCTTGTGCCATTTATTCTACCACTCGTTTTGTATTGATAACTTCTGGGGGTGATGACATAACACTCTCTATTACTACTCGCAACATCTCAGGAAAGTTCGCAAATGCAGTATTCTATCTGAGAGCATTGCAAAACTCTGGGTCCATAGGAGTTTCAGAGCTTAACAGCTGAATACTTAAAATGCCAAGTGTTTCTTGTTAGACAGCCACTTGTAATTTATAGGGCAATTTGAATTCAAATCTGACTATTCCCCTCAAAATTAGTTCATTAATGCCTGATTGAAGGTAGATTTTCATTGATCTAAGCCATAAATTTCATCCTAAATGTTTGCTGCCCACTCCATATTGCCTCACTTCTACTGTGTTTTCATAAATAGTGACTTTAACGGTCACTTTCTAGCTGACCTATGTGATTTCTCCCTGGGTAGCGCAGCTCGCTCCATGCTGTCACAGACCCAGTGACACGTCCTTGCTTTGTACCATCTTCTAATCGTGAAACTCCCCAACTTGGGCAGTGTAGTTTATAGTCCCGCGCCTCCTTTTAGCTCAATGGAGTGCTAAGATTGTGCTACTTTCATTTAGTCACAGGGCCAGACCACCAATGTATGGTTTCAAGCAACTTTCATTCACCTTTCCTAGGAAGTGTTCTCCATTTAAATTGACCAGCTATATCGATCCTTCGCCGGTAATCTCCTTAATAACATAAGGCCCTAACTAGTGCATCCTAAATTTTCCGGGGAATTTATCAAACTTACTATCATACAGCAAAACTAGATCATTTACCTTAAATGTGCACAGCTAGATGTGTCTATCATGCCATGCCTTTTCATGATTCTTTTGTACCTGTTGGTGAAATCTAGCTAAAGCCTCTCTTCCAGGGCTCTGAAATCCATCATACCTATGAGCGTTGCTATGCGCATACTAGGCATGATGTATTCCATAGGAATTATGACTTCCACACCTTAGGCAAGCCTAAAGGGGTTTGTCTTATCAATTTCTTGCATGTCATTTGATAAGCCCATAATACAGTAAGTATGTGTAGGTCCCAATCACTTCACTAAGAAATTCAAACCTTGGTCAGTCCATTTTCAAGCACTTTCTTGAACACCTCCACGGTCCCGTTAGCCTTTGGCTGATAAGGCGTGCTCTTCTGGTGATATACCTGAAATTCCTCTATTAGTGCACTGATTGTCTCATTCAGGAAGTTTGTACCACGATCACTCATCAATATCCTTGGACATCCAAATCATGTCAATACATGGTCAAATGGGAAATTCGTAGCCGTCATGCCCATTGCAATCCTTCACCAGCTGCGCTTTTGCCCAATGAGTCAAATACTTTGTTGCAGTGATAATGTACCTTTCTCTTGTCTTCCCTTATGGCTGAATGGGTCCTACAAAATCTATTTCCAACCTCTCGAAGGGTTGCAATGTCATTTATGGATTCAAAGGAATTCCATCCCTCTTTGATGGCCTGCCTATTCTTTAACATACATCACACACCTTGCGATATGCTTTTGAATCATAACGATGGGTTGGCCACCACAACCGTATGCGTAGAATCTTCTGCGTGGTTGCTCTCCCTGCATAATGTCTCCCACCATGCCCCCATGAGCGTCCACAAGGATGATACTTCATTCGAACTCAGGTACATATCGTCGCAATATCTCATTAGTCCCAATCATGTATAGATGCCCAACAATGACAGAGAAATCTGTTGTGCACACCACTAATTCCTTCTTTTTCTCGACATAATATCCTTCTGGTCCATTTCCTATTGTTCAGAAGTGTATTATATCCTCGAAATGACCATCTACAACATGCACTGCAGTTGCGCATCACGCAATCCTTCTTCCAATTTTGTAGGTTCCTCCCCTATTTCGATGCACGACAGATGGTTTGGTCCCGTATTCAATCATCTAGGCTTCACAACAACTTCAAAATCGTACTCTTGGAATAATGAGAACCATCTACAGATTTGCACCCCTAACATAGACTTATTGACCAGGTACTTCAGCGCGGAGTGATTCGTATAAATCTTAAAATTTCCTCATAGCAAGTAGTGTCGGTACTTATGGAGTGCATACACCATAGATAGCCCTTAGCATTTAATGGTAGAATAGTTCTTCTCTTCTTTGGATACTTTGTGTCTTGTGAACACGATAGGATGGTCCAAGCCTTCTCCGCCCTCCTATGTTAGTATTGCCCCTAGTGCTATACATGACACGTCGACGTGTACACGAAAATCTTTCTTCCAGTCCAAGAAGACTAGAATTGGCATGATAACCATCTTTTCTTTCAATATATCTAATATTTTCTTACAGTCATCGTTCGAGCAGAATGTGACATCCTTATTCAACAAATTTTCCATATCTGGGCATAGCTTTTGATAAACTTTATGTAATATCTTGTATGTCACAGAGTAGCACTGAGTTGTTTCACACTCCTTAGCACTTCCAAGTTCAGTATCACCGTGATCTTCACAGAGTCTACCATCAGTCCTTGTATGCAAAACCACATGCCCCAATAGTTTCCCAAAAGGAACTCAAAACAATCAGTTCTTGAGATTGAGTGAAATGTGGTATCTTCAACAGGTATCCAACATCAAGCGCAATCTCGCTAAGTGGTGCTTAACCAACCCAAACACAATCTAGTCATGAAAATATACCTCCAGGAACTTATCAATAAATTCCTCGAATGTCGCAAAAACCATGTGTGAAAAGAGTGTAAGTGCGTTCTTCAATCCAAACAACATTATAGTGTATTGAAAGCAACCCCACTCACTCATGAAGGTTGTCTTGCTCCTATCCTTTGGCGCAATTTTGATTTGGTGGTACCCAGAGAACCCATTAATGAAGGAATATGCTTCCTACCACCTACATTTTCCAACACTTCATCTGTGAACGATGTCAGGAAATGATCATGCATACAAGCGTCATTTAGTTTTCTGAGATCCATGCGTATCCTTATCTCATCCTTCTGCTTCTTCTCTTACACCACCATTGCACTTACCTAATAATATTCTTCCATAGGCTCGATGATGCATGCTGTTAGAATCTTGTTTAGCTCTAAGCGGATTTTTCTTTGTATTTTGGATTGACATTGTAAGGCCTTTGCTTAACTGGCTTTGCGTTGGGTTTTAACAAGATTTTCATCATTCCTAAGTCTCTGATTACTCCTTTCAGATCCATAAACTTACTAGGGAATACGACCTAGTATTCGTGGAGCACGTCAACGACCTTATCCACCATCGCATCATCCCAATAGTCTCCAATCATTGCAAATTTGGGTTCTACCTCCGTATCAATGTTCACTTGTTTTGTTTTGACTGGTGCGATTATATCAGGGCTCTCAATCAGTGGTCCTTGAACCTCGTGGTGGCCTTCTATTTCTGGAATGTTCATCGTCCGTGGATCCTCGTCCTCTGCTTCAACAGTTATATTATAACATTTGAGTGTGTGACTCACCTAAGTAGCCCATTTAGGCTAAATCAGATCTAAATGATCCTGCAATATCCCAAATATAGTTACTTTCATCTCTTGTAGCACTTCATCAATACTCTTAAACCCATCCTCAAAACTGAATGTCATCATGAATCCTCCACACGGGATATCCCATTCACCTGTCACATGGTGGTGCTCTATTTCTATAAACAATTCATTAGGGATAACATCCACGGTATGATAGAACAGGTGCACCCACTCAGGTTGGGTCTTTTCTCCATAAGCCTATGTCTATTTGGCTAGATGCATGCATAGATCACTCTGCACATCGTACTTATCTATTAGTCGCATCTTAGGCTTCCCAAATCATGTTCTCATCATCCTCCTACATTCGCGCCAATCATCAAAACCTCCCTTGTGTGTACCCCACCATCTTGTAAGCGTAGCGCACAGTGCCTAGTCCAAGGCTAGGAAGCACTGAATTTCTAGTACCTCCCTTTCAAATGCATCCAAAAAGATATCTACGTCATTTAGACCATCATAAATAGGAAGATTTCTTACCTTTGATCACACACAATGCAATGACCGGGTCATCATGTTGCAATTCAGCATAGTTACTTCATGTAACAGTTTCTGCCAGTGTTTTATTTCTTCGTCGGAGTCCAAAGTGCAACAACTCTCTTGATCCCACATAATCCATACATCCATGGTGGGATTTGCCCAATATTGGTCTCGTGTTGTTATCTTATAGATACATTCTAGGTCATCATCACTCTCATAATCATGGATAGGTCTAGTATAGTGCGATCCTTCAGCAGGATCAAGGGGTATTATTACGCGCAACGATTTCTTCTCAAAGATCATCTTTTGCTTCTTAAAATTGATTACCCCATTCATATCAGTAGCACGGTCAATTCCCAAGAGTGTGTTGGGTGATAAAAGGTTCCTTTTAAAACTCCTATTTATCTCACCTTAATTATCAACCCAGGCAAGTCCTCTTATTTCAAGAGTGTACACAATATGTCCACGCTATAATCCTAGATAGTAATGTTTCTTAAAATGTAATATAGATATTTCAAATACAAGAGTAAATTGATGCTTTTAATAAATCCCAATTGCAATTAAAGAAAACTTAATCCTCTAATGAAATCAAATCATACATTCATCAAAGTAACATCTTTCATCAGTTGAGGATACAATAGTGATAACTCATTCATCTTTTAACTGATTTAATCTAAATCAAATCCAGTCCTAATAATTAATCTAAATAGTGAATGAATATCAATCTGAGAGTTTCAACAACAATATTCAATACTTTTTAGAGTTGATTAAATCAATTCGAAATTAATTCAATCTGCAATGAAGGTAAATGGAATTGACAATGTTGTAAATCATATAAAGAAGAGATATTCTGTCAATACAAGAAAACAATAAACAATGAATGAACTCAAATCACATAAAGCAAGAAAACTATCAAATAATCACACCTGCGAGAATCAGAAAGATATAATACAGAGTAGCAGCTTATTCCACTAGAGGTCGGGCCCTTAGCCGCCAGCGAGTGCTGCTGAGCTACTTCAGATAAGGGGAATGAACAACAACCTCAAATTACATATGAATCATTGAACCTGAGTAGCATTACAATATGATCGCGTTCTCTTGACAACACAAGTCTATAAAGTAAAATTACAATTTGAGATAATAGAGATCCATCCCCTTTCCTCCCATCCTATCCTATTCTATCTCTAATAATCTATAATAATCTCTCCTCCTCTCTTGGATCTCTGTTCTGATTTAAATACACAGAGGCCCATGAGCTTTCGTATTTAAGATTTTTCTATTAGATGAGAAACTTATAATAGCGTACAAAGCCACAAAAAATGGGAAGTTAGCTTACAAAGCCACAACAGATGGGAAATTTACTAAAGCATTAAGGTTATTTCTTACAATCTTGCACGCAATTCCATTTATTGATCTAGATTCTCTTAGGAGGTTGAGAAGGTGAAGAAATCAATTGGAATTGCTAAAGAATGTGTTCTGGGTCATCAAATTGAGATCAAGAGGAAGTTAAGGATCATACTATCGAACAACAAGAGCTTGCAACCTATTTTACTCAATGCAACATTCAAAAAGTCCATTTGAGGTTGGCTTTACTGAACACCATAGGTGTTTGCTAGGGAAATTCAGTGCAACTGCTATCTTGGCTTGACAGCTGATGGCAAATGAGTCTGCTGCAAACCATGAACAAAGGTCGAACAATTTTTGCAGGCGCATGGGAGGCAGTTGTAGGATGCTAAAAACATTGAATTGTGACTTCATAAATCCTTTTGTTGTTTTTGGAGCAACTTTTACACCTCTATACTGTGGTTATAAGTATGTGTCCTGTCCACATTGTACACCACATTTTGTTCCTATCATAAATGGAAATCTATGTGCTATATGTGAGCTTGCAATTGTGTTTTGGGCCTTTAGATGCAATTCAAGAGAAAGGAAGTTAAGGATGATACTATTCAACAGAAAGAGCTTGCAGTTTATTTTAGTCATAGGAACCTTCAAAAACTCCATTTGAGGTTGGATTTTTTGAATACCATGGGTGTTTGCTATAAGGGATGGATTTAGTACAAGAGCTAACTTTTCTTGATGACTATTGGCAAGTGAACCACTGCAAGCCATTCAATGAAGGTACAACAAGTTTTGTACGCATGCGAAAGGAAACTGCAGGATGCCAAAAAACTGAATTATGATTTTGACTTCATAAAGGCTTTTGTTGGTGCTGCAGCAAATTTCACACCTATATACCATGGTCAATGAGAAGGATGTCTCCTGTCCATATTGTATAACATGCTTTGTTCCAGTCATACAAGGAAATTGTTGCCCTATATGTGAGCTTGCCATTATGGGTTCTGATGCTTCTGGGTGTTGAATGTGCATATTTATTTTAAGAAATTTCATTACCCATGCATATTTTCATATTAATATTGCGCTCTGTACCTTTGAGAACCACGTTGAGAGATATGGCAAGACAATCAATAACAAGCCTTGGACAAACTTGATGGTCTTCTTAAGAGACTGGATGAGGCTGTTTATTAATCACTGAAATGAAAGTAGAAGTAAAACTTTCCATGTTTTTTCATTGTTTACAATTTGAAAATTCAGTTTGTGTTTTTGCTTCCCTTTCTGAGACATAGACAATGAAAAGTGCCAATAATTTAGCTTTAGGTCTGGAGAATTTTTTATGGACCCCCCTGGGTTTTTATCCTATATTTACCATGAAAGTGTTCTATTGGTTTGTCTGAGTAGAAACATGTACTAGGGTCTTATTATTCAACACCAAAAAGCAATGTAATTGTTGGAATTATTTTTCATATGCAGGTCCTGTCTAAATCAGAACTAGTCAAATCACCACGTTGGACTGGGCATGGTATTGAACTAGCTTGCTGACCAGATTGGTACCTAACCAGTACAAACTGTCCCTAATTGGGAGGACAAGAGACTTAAATTTTTATGAAACTTCTGAATGAATTTTCTTGTACATGCACAACAGACTTAGGTTTATTCTTTTGATGATGACTATAGATGCAAAGTAAACATTTGTGAATTTTTCTTAATGCCTAGAAATCACAATCCTCTATTAATTACGACTCAAAATTTATAACTCTAACGTTTTTATGTGTTTGAGTGAAAACTATTTTACAAAATGCTTAAAAGATTTGGTTTGCATCTACATAACATTATTCATGTCTGTACTTGTATGGTTGCAAAAGGGCTTTAGATTTGGGTTTCTTTCTTTATTTACATGGGTATTCTAAGTTCAGAACATAACCATCACTTTTACACTAGAAAGGCTTGGAAATTCTATAGCTAGCTATTTGTGCTACATGCACTTGAAAAGGTGTCATTTCTTTGCTGAAACCAAGGCATCTTCTAATGCAATTTAATCCCAACAAGAACGGAATATATGACACAATTTAGATTTTCATTATTTGTATATTTACGTGTCTATATGATGAAAATTTAGTAGTGGGTTATATTCTATTCACGCTGCCTAGGAAACTTACACCATGTGGCTTCATTCCTAATCTCAAACTAAACCTCACAACCAAATACTGCTTCATCTCAAGAACAAATTATAAGGCCTTTAGGGCTTCAACATCTAGGACTCTTTGGTATTTGTTTTCCTTTTGAGGTAAGGTCTTTTTCTCTTGAAAACTCAACGCATGTTATATTGAGATCCAAGGGACCAAACTTGGCATATAAATAAAAAGCACTACTTTCTACACATGTTTTTATTACCAAACTAGGTGCACCAAACCTTTTTTAAATCCCAAACACTAGCAGTAAAATTGTAGCATTTCATAGTAAGCCTTTAAGTCTTCTGTAGCCAATAGAAGAGGAAGAGATTGTTGTAGCAGCAGAAGGAGAGATTACCATCAGAAATAGAGGGTTTCAACAAACAAATAAGAGATAAGGGGAGTACGTCATTTTTCCATATCAAAAATGTATCACAAAAGGGGTATTTAGGCCCTCAAGGAAAAGAACGGTGGTAGTTTTTCCCAACATGCCAAACAATGTCCTTCATGGCTCCTTTGCTTTGCTTGATGGGGAGGAAGGAATAGGATTGATGAGCAATGAACGTGCTCAAACAAAAACCTTGGTACAATAAGCCTATGCCACTGTGAAATTATTTCTCTTGTAGATATTTATGCCTAGAGATCCAACAATTATGACAATATGTATTAACTGAGTCACTTTTCTTTTGTCAGGGTAAAACGATGCCATAAGATTAAATAGATCATCTATCTTCATAATCTAGGTAATAAAAACACATTTGTCATAACTTCACTAAAATGACACAAGTTTCTATGAATATAGCTACTGCAGCAAGAGAGGATTTCCTTCTCTGAGTTGGTTATGGATGTAGAGGGTTTCACAACTATGCCAAGGTTGAATTTTGAGCATCATCAGACAATGTCCTACTCATATCCTTTACTTAGTTACATCATTCAATACTCAGTACTGCCATATTAATATTCTTATGTCTATATTACTTTTGCCCTTAGCAGGAAGCTCATCAAGAGATAATCTCCTAGGAGTATAGATGAGAGAAAAATGAGACATAGTTGATGTGCAAAGATCCTTGTAGAAAAAATGTAACTGGATCATCCATTAAATTGCTGCAACAACGATATAATATACTATGATTGTGCCATATAAGAGAGCGAGGAGAAAGTGTCATAAATTTGAGTATTGAACCAAGGGTAATGTGAGCTATAAATCATATTATACACTAAGTTTTTTGTGCCGAGATCATTCCATATATACAAGAATGCCAAGAGTATACTTACATAAAGTGCAGAGATCAACCAATATTATTGTATATGAATGAAGATGAGATCAATGTATACAACAATGTAGAAATTATATTATCGAGACTGTACACTTAGGAGACATAGATGAACAAGGATTATGCAAATAGAAAGTGTTAGCAGAGGTACACTACACCCCTTTGATGGACAAGAAGTTTAGTTATCAAATGATCAATGAAGGTGGTGCTAAATCCACTTGCGAATTCTATATTATAGTGTCCGCCTAAACAATGAATAGGAATATGCCTTTTATGGCAAGGGTTAGATGCTCCCTAGATTTATGAAAGAGGAGGGAACAATAAAGGCCCTGAAGACAGAGTAACAGCTATACCTCAGTATTTATGATATATCACGAGTACCAGTGTGTGTAGAATTAAAGGAATTTATTATGCCAGATATTGAGGAGGATAATCTGTGTAGATAATACTATATTAATGAGTAGCTATCCATAAATTGTCTTCGAATCAAGGCATATGATTGGTGAAGGAGAGGATCATCATCTTGTTGGATAGACAACATCAATAGCTGTATCCAAACTTCATAGCTCCCTTTTAATATCTAGAATACAATCATCTACAACCTACTGTTAATCCAAATATTTTATAGCTTTGTCTTCAGGTGATCGTCTGGCCTTAAGTCATGAGGCAACTGATCCATAGTGAGGAAAGATATTTTGCATTTAGGTGTTTATAACATTATTCTAAACAAGATCCAGATATCAAAATTAGGGTCCACGACAGATACTTGAAGGCACCTCTGATTTTAAGGTGAGAGTTGCCTCAAAAGAGATTGTTCCACAGTCTTATGAACTTTCTTTATCTTAACTATTCTTCAACGTGGAATCTTCAGGTGTGCTGCATCTCTTATCCAAATTGCTACAAAATTTTTGTTTGTAACTGAAGATCCCTGTACATTCTTCATAATAGATAATTATTCAAAGAATAATTTATTTGACTATTTTTTTCACAACTTTTTTTGTGAACAAGACTACAATACTCTCATAATTTTGCAGAAGATTCTACACCTTGTAAATAGTTCATGAATGATGTTGAGTTTTTATACATAGAGTAGTGCCATGTGTAAGGTATCCAGAAAAAACTTTACTACACAAGATAGCTTCAGGTCTTTTATGAGAACCATTTTTTTCTTGAGAGATCCAAGATCTGAGTTTACTCGGGTCATTTCAACAAAATCTTAGTTGTGCTAATAAAATGCTCTAATCAAAAGCTTTCACGCTTTCACTTCTTGAAGGTACAACATGACAGAGGAAAACACGATTTCCTTCATGGCTCTTTTACTTTGCTTGATGGGGAGGAAGGACTAGGATTGATGAGAAATGAACATGCTCAAACAAAAACCTTGGTACAATGAGCCTATAATTTCCACTGTGAAATTATTTCTCTTGTAGATATTTATGCCTAGAGATCCAATAATTATGACAATATTTATTAACTATGTCTCTTTTCTTTCGTTAGGGTCAAACGATGCCATAAGATGAAATAGATCTGATATGTTCATAATCTAGGTGACAAAAACACAGTTGTCATAACTTCACTAAAATCACACAAGTTTCTAGAGAATTAAAGATATTAAGCAAAAATGAATAAGTGGCTATTTTGCAACAACTTCCTATGACAATTGGTATCATGCTGGCATATTTGTTTGGGTTGTTCCTTGGTTGGAGGGCTATAGCTATTGCAGGTTAGTTCCATTTTCGTTTGTGTTGGATGTTGGAGATTACTTTTACTTGAATGAAGGAGAGGTTTCTTCTTAATATATATGAATTTGCAGTTGAAGGGCCAGTTTAGATGAACGTTATAAAATGATTTAAGTAGTGATTGGTCGTCCTCACTCAACTGTGCTTCCCAGATGTTGTTATGACTCTCATTTGCCCAAGTTTTTCAATAATCTTTGCATTATAATTGATAACTATTTTAAATATTTCCTCTATGTTTTTTTCTCTCTATCTAATCTTCTTTCGAAGTGGGAACCACACTTTTATCCCAGAATCTACTCTTTCCGTGTTGATTGGGTTTGAGGCTTTGGAGAAATGTATATTTTCCCATTATTCTGTGTTTGTGCAGGTGTAGTCCCTCGTGCTCTTTTCGTTCTGGGGTTATTTTCAATCCCGGAATCTCCAAGATGGCTGATATGTTTTTGATAATGAACTTTATGTTTGTCAATTGACTGAGTTAGTGTTAAGCATGTTGAACCTGTCACCATATGTCATGTTGTGTGAAATATTAATATCAAATTTAATGTTCTTATGAGTGTAGGCTAAAATTGGTAATGAAAATTTTGAAGCCTCATTGCAACCTCTTAGAGGCAGTCAGGTTGATGTTACCCTAGAAGTTGTTGAACTCAGGGTAACATTTCGGAACAACTGCATTTTTATCATGTTTCATGTCAAATACATATATGTTTCTATTGTACCATTATTGACTGATTTCTTATCAGTCACGTGTAGTTGAGTCATGGATATCCGATAATGTTCCAATGGAGTTTTAGCTTGTTTTTTTTTTGTTTTTTTTTTTTTGGATTGTTTGCATTGTTAGGAATATGATAGAATTATATGATTTTGTTGAGTGCAAGCTTCTGCGATTCATAATTTTTATTAAAAAGAAATTATGGATAAATCGCATAGATAATTTTCTGGTTGACGCATTTGGAATCACACAATGTGGTTCATCATCAAGACTAAGATGATTTTGCGTGTTCTCGTGAATTTCCATATACTAGTTGCTATTCTATTTCTTACTTGGCAAGAATATGATTACAAAAGTAAAGTATCCTTGTGTTGTATTTATTATATACAGATTGGCATTTGGCTACTTCTTTTACAACAGTTGAGTGGAATCAATGGTATTATGTTTTAGAGCAGTTCCATTTTTAAGTCGGCCGTTGAGTCTACCGTCAACTTCCTATTAGAAAGTATGGTACTTGTGAACTTGATTCATATTTTTCTATTGGCAAAAACATGAAGTAATTGCAAAATATATATTGGCATCATGGACTTCTAGTTTGGATGGGAGTTGAACACAGGGAATCCTTTTTGTAGCTTTATAACCTTCCATAATTAAAGGGTTTTGATTTTTAACTGAGTTCTCGAACCATTGATATGATCTTTATGGCCCTTATATTGATTTTAATTCTTATTGTCTATCACATGCTTTACTAAGAAAATATGTATTGATTTCAATGTTTTATCATTTAAAACAAGAATTTCATTTGGTAATGTTCCAACCCCTAGACTTGGTGCTGTTCATGTTGCTTTCTGATCCTAAGGCACTACTAATTGCAATGCATGCTACGTATGTTTCACTATAATAAAAGGTTTATTGCTCCTCATATTAATCATGTGAAAGATGTTGGACTGTTTATGTATAGGTTGTTATGACTGTTGTCAGTGCTGTGTTGATTGACAAAGCTGGTAGACATCTCCTTCTTATGGTGAGTAAACAACCTATTTAGAAGAGGATCTCTTAACTTAGTCAATTCAAATTTTTTAGGTATGACATGACGAGTGTTATTCAGTTTAAAGATCTCACATAAATTTGCAATTATTTCAACAGATCTCCTCTTCATGGATGGCAGTTTGCTTTTTCCTAGTTGGCCTTTCCTTTTATTTAAAAGTAATCAAACTCTCACAATGTTATCTCTATGTTACTAGTATGAAGAATAGAATCATAATATATTCTCATCAACTTATTAGAAAATGGGCTTTGACATACTTTAGATTCTATAATAATACTTGGAAGATTGAAATGCTAAATATGAGTTCTTAGTGTATCTTGGCATCATCCAGAGCCACCTAGTAGGAGAGTCACATCTTGTAACATTCACCAGTATTTTGGCGGTCACAATTTTGTTTGTAAGATCCACATTAAGTTGGTAAATAACTTATTGACATTTACATTATTACATTGATGTCTTTACTATGTTGATGTTTTGTATAATTGCATTTGTGTTTTGTTTGCATAGGTTTATATTGTCTCTTTCTCCCTCGGGATTAGGGGTGTCGCCTGGGTTATCATGTCAGAGGTAATGCCTTTATACAAATTCCCTATATGAATACAACTACTATTACAGGAGAGGATTACCTTCTCTAATTTGGTTACGGATGTAGAGGGTTTCCCAATTGTGCCAAGGTTGAATTTTGAGCATCATCAGAGAATGTCCTACTCCTCTCCTCTACTTAGTTACATCATTCAATACTCACTACTTCCATATTAATATTATTATGTCGATATTGTTTCTTTACTCAACAAGAATCTCATTAAGAGATGCTCTCCTAGGAGTATAGACAAGAGAAAAATTAGACATAGTTGATGTGCGAAGATCCTTATAGCAAAAATGTAACTGAGTCATTCATTAAACTGCTACAACAATGATATAATATACTATGATTGTGCCATACCAGAGAGCAAGAAGAAAGTTTCATAAAGTTGAGTATCAAACCAAGGGTAATGTGAGCTATAAAGCATATTATACACCAAGTTTGTTGTGCCGAGATCATTCGATATATACAAGAATGTCGAGAGTATACTTACATAAAGTGGAGAGATCAACTGAGATTACTGTATATAAATGAAGCTGAGATCAATGTATACAACAACATAGAAATTATATTATCAAGACTGTACACTGAGGAGACATAGAAGAACAAATATTATGCAGATAGCAATTGTTAGTAGAGGTACACTACACCCCTTTGATGCAAAAGAAGTTCAGTTCTTAAATGATCAATGAAGGTGGTGTTAAAGCTGCTGCGTAGTTCTATATTCTGGCTTCCACCTAAAAAATGAATGGGAATATGCCTTTGACGATAATGGCTAGATTCTCCCTAGATTTACAAAGGAAGAGGGCATAGTAGAGGACCCGAAGACAGAGTAACACCTATCCCTCAGTATTTATGATATATTACGAGTACCAGTGTGTGTAGAATTAAAGGAACTTATTCTGCCAGATACTGAGGAGGATATTCTATGTAGATAATACTATATTAATGAGTAGATATCCGTAAATTGTCTTTGAATAAAGTCATATGATTGGTGAAGGAGAGGATCATCATCTTGTTGGATAGACAACTTCAATAGTTGTATCCAAACATCATAGTTCCCTTTGAATATCGAAAATGCAACCATAAAGAACCTGTTATTAATCCAAAGATTTTATAGCTTCATCTTAAGGTGATCATCTGACCTTAATTCATGAGGCAACCGATCTATAGTGAGGAAATATCTTTTGCACTAAGGTGTTTATAACACTATTCTACATAAGATTCAGATATCAAAATGAGGGTGCCTTGTAGATGCTTCTTCAAGGCACCTCTAATTTCAAGGTGAGAGTTGCCTCAAAAGATATTTTTCCACAGTATTCTAAACTTTCTTCATCTTAATTGTTCTTCAACGTGGAATCTTCAGGTGTGCTGCAACTTTTATCCAAATTGATGCAAAATTTTTGTTTATAACTGAAGATCCCTATAGATTCTTCATAATAGATAATTCTTCAAAGGATAAGTTATTTGACTGTCTTGTTCACAACTCCAATCGTGAACAAGACTGCAATACTATCATAATTTTACAGAAGCTTCTACACCTTGTAAAAGGGTTATGAAGGATGTTGAATTGTATATGATGAGTTGGTATAGCTATAGTAGTGCCACATGTAAGGTATCCAAAAAACAGTTTACTGCATAAGATAGCTTCAGGTCTTTTAGGAGAACAATTTTTTCCTTGAGAGATCCAAGATCTGAGTTTACTGAGGTGATTTAAACATAATCTTAGGTCTTCTAATAAAATACTCTGATTAAAAGCTTTCATGGTTGATGGGGAGGAAGGAATAAGATTGATGAGCAATGAATGTGATCAAACAAAAACCTTGGTACAATGATCCTTTAATTTCCACTCTGAAATTATTGCTCTTGTAGATATTTATGCCTAGATATCCAATAATTATGACAATATGTATTACTGGTGTCACCATTCTTTCGTCATGGTTAAACGATGCTAGAAGATGAATAGACCTCATATCTTCATAATCCAGGTTACAAAAACATAGTTGTCATAACTTCACTAAAATCACACAAGTTTCTAGAAAATTAAATATTTTAAGCAAAAATGTCTAAGTGGCTATTTTGCAACACCTTTCTATGGCAATTGGTATCATGGTGGCATATATGTTTGGGTTGTTCCTTGATTGGAGGGCTCTAGCCATTGCAGGTAAGTTCCATTTTTGGTTGTATTGGATGTTGGAGATTAGTTTTACTTGAATGAATCAAAGTTTTCTTGTTAATAGATATGAATTTGGAGTTGAAAGGCCAGTTTAGATGAATGTTATAATTGCTTTAAGAAGTGAATGGCCGTCCTCACTAAGTTGTGCTTCCTAGATGTTATTATGCCTCTCATTCGACCAAGTTTCTTAACAATCTTTACATTCTAATTGATAACTATCTAAAATCATATTTCCTCTATGTTTTTTTCTCTCTATCTAATCTTCTTTCCAAGTGGAAACCTTGATTTTATACCAGAGTCTACTCTTTTCATGTTGATTAGATTTGAAGCTTTGGGAAATGCTTATTTTCCCATTATTTTGTGTTTGTGCAGGTGTAGTTCCTTGTGTCCTTTTGGTTTTGGGGTTATTTTTTCTCATGAAATCTCCAAGGTGGATGGTACATTTTTGATAATGAGCTTTATGTTTGTCAATTAACTGAGTTGGTGTTAAGCATGTTAAACCTGTCACCATATGTCCTGCTATGCGAAATCTTAATATCAAATTTAATGTTCTTATGAGTGTAGGCTAAAATTGGTAATGAATATTTTTAAGCCTCATTGCAAACTCTTAGAGGCAGTCATGTTGATGTTACCCTACATGCTGTTGAAATCAAATAACATTTCAGAACAACTGCATTTTTATCATTTTCCATGTCAAATTCATATATGTTTCTATTGTTCCCTTCTTGACTGTTTTCTTATCAGTCACATGTAGTTTTTGAGTCATGGATATCTGATACTATTCCAATGTAGTTTTAGCTTGTTTGGTTTTGAGTTTTTTTCAGTCCGCAGTCTGAATTTTTTACTTACAAATTTCCAATAGTGTATATGCATTTCCCATCAAGGTCATATTTATCACTAATTTGAATATTTTTTCCTTTTAGAGTGTAGTGGAGATAGGAAATCAACAACCCAAAATAAAGTTTTATGAGATTTTTGAATGAAAATATGCAATGCCTCTCACTGTAAGTCATATGTTTGCATAGTTAGGAATATGATAGACATATGATTTTTCTGAGTGCAAGATTTTGTGATTCATAATGTTTATAATTTCTTTTTTGGGGTAAATCACATAGATAATTTTCTCGTCGACTCATTTCGATTTTGTGTGTGCTGGTGAATTTGCATAAACTAGTTGCTATTTTATTGCTTACTTGGCAAGAATATAATTACAAAAGTAAATTATCCTTGTGTTTTATTTATTATATGAAGATTGGCATTGGGCTGCTTCTTTTACAATAGTTGAGTGGAATCGATAGTATTATGTTTTACAACAGTCCCATTTTTAAGTTTGCTGGTGAGTTTACCGTCAACTTCCTGTTAGAAAGTATGGTACTTGTGATCTAGATTCATATTGTTCTATTGGTAAAAACATGAAGTAATTGCAAAATATATATTGGCATCATGGAATTCTAATTTGGATGGGAGTTAAACATAGGGAATCCTTTTTTCAGCTTTATAGCCTTTCATAATTAGATGGTTTTAATTTTTAAACGAGGACTCAAATCAATCATGTGATTTTTATGGCCCTTCTATTGATTTTAATTCTTATTGTCTATCACATGCTTGCCTAGGAAAATCTGTATTGATTTCAATGTTTTATCATTTAAAATAGGAATTTCATCTGGTAATGTTGCAACCGTTGGACTTGGTGCTATTCAGGTTGCCTTTTGATCCTGGGGCCCTACTAGTTGCAATGCATGCTAGGAATGTTTCGCTATAATAAAATGTTTATTTTTCCTCATCTTAATGATGTGAAAGCTATTGGACTGTTTATGTATAGGTTGTTATGATTGCTATCAATGATGTTTTATTGACAAAGCTTGTAGACGTATGCTTCTTATGGTGAGTAAACAACCTATTTAGAAGAGGATTCTTTAACTCAGCCAATTAACATTTTTTAGATATGACATGACGAGTGCAATTCAATTTAAATATCTCAAATAAATTTTTAATGATTTTACCAGATCTCCTCTGCAGGGATGGTTGTTTGTCTTTTCCTAGTTGGCCTTGCCTTTTATTTAAAAGTAATGAAACTCTCACGATGCTATCTCTCTGTTACTAGTATGATGAATAGAATCATAATAGATTATCATCAACTTATTAGAAAATGGTCTTTTGACATACATTAGATTCTATAATAATATTTGGAAGATTGAAATGCTAAAGATGAGTTCTTGGTGTATCCTGGAGCCACCTAGTGGGAGAGTCACATCTTGAAACACTCACCGGTATTTGGGCGGCCATAAGTTTGTTAGTAAGCTCCACGTTCAGTTGGTAAATAACTTGAATATAAGCTTCTGTGATCGATAATCTGAGTTTTTAGAAATATTTTCGGAAGAATCACGTTAGAAAATCTTTGTCGACACGTTTCGAACCAACGAGTGTGGTTCATCGTCAGAACAAGTTGAAACAATTAGATCATGGCTACATGTTAAATAGGGATGGCAGATCTTCCAACGGTTAGGTTTGACTAGAAAAACGACTATATTAGACTCGATTGGATCAAGGCCATACTTTATTAAGGAACAACTAGATTAGGTAGGTTAAAATTATTTAATTATAATAATATTATCAATGAATTAGAGTAGAAATATTAATATTTTGTAATGCCATTTAATACATTTCTGGTTTATTTAATAAATGTTATAAAAATATTATAATACATCTTATTAAATCATTATCATAACATTATAATCATTATAATTTTTAGCCAAAAACTACTACTCAAATCTAAATATTAATCTTATAATGATTAATATTAACCCCTTATAGTTAGTTATGACAAGGGTAATCTTAGATATTATTAATGTATAATATTAGTATTTATTTAATACGAGTCATAGATGATTTAATATAATGATACTAGGTATTATTATAATATTATCATAGTAATAAACTTACTATTATAAATCTAAATAGTAATCTTGTAATATTAACCCATTTCATTACTTATGACAATGGTAATTTTAATAATATTAAATTAATGTTTAATATGAGTGAGTATCAATAGTATTTCTCTAACATTATCCTTAAATTAAATATTATTAAATAATTATAGGAAGTAATATTTTATCATTAATGGTTTTTGGGAAACTTTTTAATATAAATTAATTCAATAGGCCATCTAAAGAGAGACAAAACATTAGTTAGGACAAGGGCAATTTCGAAGAAAAGGAAAGGGGGAAAAATTAGTTTAAGTCATTTATAGAGTGGGAGGCGAAGAAGAGGGGAGATAAGACTGGGAAGAAAGGGTAGGGATCCAACAACTACTTATCTTCCAACCATCATCCCTATTGAGATTACTTGGCCTTTTCTCAATCTCAATAGCTTCCCTAAATTTCCGCTGAAGAAAATGCACAACCTTAGCAGTCACTCGGGCTTCCTCAATACAAAGATGATGTTTAGTCTTCTCTGCATGTTCTAGCAGTGTAGAGGACTTGGTCCTCCCATGTTTTTGGTCAGCTACGTGCTCATTAATCTTTTGGTTAATAGAGCGACTAGTTTCACCAATGTAGGGGGTCCCACATGAACAAGGAATAATATAGACACCTTTCATGTACTTGGGGTTGCCTCCCTTTCCTTTATATTCTTATTTCGAAGAACTTCAATGGTTCCCTATCCCATAAGGTATATCGGAAGGAAAATCACACTAAGAAATACATTCATGCCAATTCCCATCATTTCCTAGCTCAGACGTTGGGCATTCTCAACACCGTCGCTACTCGTGCCCTGAGAATGTCTGATGAAAAGAACTTTTATGGAGAGAAATCCCATCTCCTTAATGTCTTTGTTGAACATGGTTATGGCAGATACCTTGGTCAGAAAGCTTTCCTTAAATCCTTCAAGAAATCAGTGGTCAAAAAAGAACCTAAAGATCATATCCTGGGGGTCCATATGCCTTTTATCCAAGGGACCACTGATAAGATTGCTAGGATTCTTAAGAAGCATAATGTTCCCTTGACCTTCAGACCCCTTAAAACCATTCGTAATCCCTCTGATCAGTAAAAAATCCCATCAACCCCAAGGACATGAAGAGTGTCTATATTATTCCTTGTTCATGTGGGACCCCCTACATTGGTGAGACTGGTCGCTTTATTAACCAAAGGATTAATGAGCACACAACCGACCTAAAACATGGGAGAGCCAAGTCATCTACCCTGGTGGAACATGCGGAGAAGACTAAACATCATGTTTGTATTGAGGAAGCATGATTGTTTGCTAAGGTTGTGCATTTTCATCACCAGAAATTTAGGGAAGCTATTGAGATTGAAAAAAGGGCAAGTAATCTCAATAGGGATGATGGTTGCAAGATAAGTAGTTGTTGGATCCCTGCCCTTTCTTCACAGTCTTATCTCCCCTCTTCTTCACCTCCCCCCTCTATTAATGACTTAAACTAATTCCCCCCCCCTTTCCTTTTCTTCAAAAGTGCCCTTGTCCTAACTAACTGTTTTGTTTCTCTTTAGATGGCTTATCGAATTAAGTTTCCCAAAAACCATTAATGATAAAATATTACTTTCTATAATTATTTAATAATATTTAATTTAAGGATAATGTTAAAGCAACACTATTAATATTGACTCATATTAAACATTAATATTATGATTAAAATTACCATTGTCATAATTAACTAAATGGGTTAATATTACAAGATTACTATTTAGATTTATAATAGTAAGTTTATAACTATAATGATATTATAATAATACTTAGTATCATTATATTAAAGCATCTATGACTGGTATTAAATAAATATTAATATTATACATTAATAATATCTAAGATTACCCTTGTTATAACTAACTATATGGGGTTAATTTTAACCATTATAAGATTAATATTTAGATTTGAGTAGTAGATTTTGGCTAAAAATTGTAATGATTATAATGTTATGATAATTATTTAATAAGATGTAGTATAATATTTTTATAAAACTTATTAAATAAACAAAAAATGTATTAAGTGGCATTATAAAATATTAATACTTTACTCTAATTCATTGACAATATTATTATAATTAAATAATTTTAAGATGCATAATCTAGCCATTTCTTAATCAATTATGGTCTTATCCAATGGAGTCTTTGAGTCAAACCCAACCATTGGAAGATCTGTCATTCCTATTTAACATGTAGTCATGATCTCATTTTTTCAACTTGTCCTAACGATGAACCACACTCATTGGTTTGAAATGCGTGGACAAAGATTCTAATGTGATTTATCTAGTAAATAACTTATTGAAGTTTACATTATTACATTGATGTGTTGAAGTTTTGTATAATTTCATTTGTGTTTTCTTTCTACAGGATCACATTGTCTCTTTCTCCTGTCTCTTTCTCCCTCACGATTGGGGCTGTCCCGTGTATAGTTTTTATAAATATTATAGATCATGTGTGAGTTTTTTTTTGGTTTAAATCAATGGCTATAAATTTAGGATTGCCATAACTCTTCACTAGTTGTTTAAAGTGTGCTAGCTCAATGGAAGACCCCATGCCTTAGAAGCATGAGGATGGTGGTTCGATTCCAGTGTGCACTAACATGAATTAATCAACTGTCTTGTAGTTTACTTTTAATTAAATATTTTTTATATCAATTTATTTCAATGGTGAGATTTTTCACGATTCATTGTTTTATTTTGTCTCGAGAGAGACAAAAGTGATCTTTAAATAAAAAAATTATTCTCTCTGAGAGACAATAGCTAATATTAAAGACATATTGTCTCTAATCCTAGTGTTGTCTCTAGAGAGACAAAAATGAAATTGTTTCAAGAAAGACATAAATGAAATTGTCTCCTAAGAGACAATAATGCTTGTGTTATATATTGTCTTTATAGAGACAAATTTTAGAGACAATAACCTTTAAGACAATAATTTTTAAGACAATAATTTTTTAGGCTTAAAGGCAATATTTAAGACAATACACAAGTGTTCTTTTATTTAATTAAAACAACTCACCAAAAAATTGTCTCAAATATTGTCTTAAACCTCCCCCTTATGTAATAGTGATATAACCTGAAAATCCAATTGCTTTTATGTAGTAGTGATATACCCTTAAAAATCCAATTGCTTTGTATGTAGTAGTGATATAACCTGAAAATCCAATTGCTTTTTATACCCTCATCCTACATGTTGGTTAGTGAAGGAATAATAACAAGAGATTATGAAGTTAGTCACTCTAGCTTAAATAATGGTGTGAATTGAAAATGAAAAATCACTTATAATAATGAAAAACGATGCATCGTAGCGTGAGACTGAGGAATAGAAAAGGGACTCTCCACCATATATTCGATATTCCGCGATATTGGTCAGCAAAACGAAAGAGCTGCAATGAATAATTACATGAGTGTAGTAAAAAGTTGAAGACGAAAATACATTACATTAATTTTAAATTTTGAACACATGAATATTATGAAATGCTAAAGATAAGTTGGTGGAATAAAGTGAGGATACTGGTACGAGATTAGTTCATAGATATATTCACTTAAAAATACACAAAATTCTAAACTAATACAAATACATTTTATCATATTATTAATAAAGATTTGAATCTATAACAAGCTATTCCAAACAAATACAGTACTATTTAAGAAAATATATTAAATTAAATTTAAACTAGAGGTGGTTATAAAAGCATTCATCAATTTCCAAATAAATACAGTAATCATTAAGAGAATATATTAAATCAAATTTAAACTAGAGGTAGTTATAAAAGCATGTATCACCAAACAAACAGATTATATGTTTTAAACAGGTAGAAATTGCTTTGGAAGAGGCATAATCTTATACCGAAGTAGCTCTTTTGAGCAGAAGACTGGAGTAATGTTTGTCAATGGCTGCAAAGACGGAGGAAGCAGCCAATGCGGCAGCAGTCTCTGCTGCGATTTCTGTTCCGTGAGTGGATGTATCTATTTTGTACAAAGTCCTTGGAGTGAACATTGTATCAGGATTCTCCCAACAGATATGGCTGCAGTTGGATCGCCCACCTAAAAAAGCCAGTGAAACTTACTCTCCATGTTGATCTTTCGGACTAATTTCATAGACAATATATAGTTAGTTAAATTTTCTCTAGTGTTTCATATGAAACTGAAATCGTTAGAAAACACCTATAGATGCAGTCATCAGTGGTTATTTGGTGTGATACTTGGGGTGATTTGAGTTGGATCTCCCACCTAAAAAAGCCAGTGAAACTTACGCTCCATGTTGATCTTTTGGACTAATTTCATAGACAATATATAGTTAGTTAAATTTTCCTAGTGTTTCATACGAAACCGAAATCGTTAGAAAACACCTATAGATGCAGTCATCAGTGGTTATTTGGTGTGATACTTGGGCTGATTTGATAGGGACGTTAATTATTTCACGTGAATCCACAGCTGGTTTCGGTGGCGCTTGCTTTGATGAAATAATCAGTTCCCCACCTAATAGCATCCCTAATGTTTTCGAACTCTGCAGCTGCTGCAATTTCATCTCCGTACTAAAGTGCTCCCCGTGCCAGCATGGTAATGGTGAATGCCATGGGAAGCCCATATTTCACATTATCCCCAGCGTCGTAGTAACCGCCCACTAAATCCACCTGCACATATACACAGTACGATCAATGTGAAACATAATTGTATCGTCAATTCTCAAAGAAATCTCAATTCAAAAAGTGGGTATGTTCTTTACCATAGTATCTTAGAATTTCTAGAAGTATCTACGAATTGCGACGACAAGCTGAGTGAAGCATGGATCTATCAACTTAAGTCGTGGTGACGAATAACTGGCATTACCATAGATCTGGTTATTTGAATTTTGGTGAGCAATATGAACATGCTGCTCTAATCATTCAGCCAAGACTGATAGGTTTGGCCATTTGAATAACTGTGAATGAATATTATTACCTGGATTTAACTTTCAGCCAAAATTCCAGGGACCAGTTTTTTTTGCTTAACTTATTATTAGGGTTTAACTATAGACTATAGTTATCATTGGATTTTGTGCCTAGCTTTTGCACGGTGTCTTTGTTTTTTAACCACGTACATATTTCCATGGGCCAAAATTTTTTGGTTAACAACTTATTAGGGTTTAACCATACCTATCATTTGGATTTTGTGCCCAACTTTTCCACGATGTCTTTTGTTTTCTTAACAACATACCCCACTAAAACTGTGAAAGCGTATATCTGTGTATGAGTTTGCAATGTTAGTTCAAGAAAACTGGAGAATGGCCAAACTATAAATGATGTTCCAAAGAAACTAGGAGAGCAGACATTATAAGAAGTATAACTCTACATTGCTACGTGATTGTAGTCATTTGGGTAGAGCGGAACATAACAAGAATGGAAACAACACACTGAAAAACAAAAATGGAAACAAGTTGGCAGCACACTCAATTAACTTCAACAATGAAAGAAAATCTGATTTAGCCAGCACAAAATCTAAACATCTAAATGCAGGCAACCTATGATCTCTAATTCAGAAGATTGTATCTTAGGTAACCTTTGATCTCTAATTCAAAATAATGTAAATTAGGAAACCTGTGTTCTCTAATTCAAAAGATCGTAAATTGTAGTTTTATATGAACCATAGCATGCATTGATCAGCATCGTTATTTTCCCATTTTGCGTATGATTAACAACACTTCTAGAGCATTGAGGAATATATAGAGATACCGAAATGAATAATTATGTTATTACATCTTGAATTTGTCCGTCTGTTAGAACAGAATCTCCTCTCCACCTTATCCTGTTGCTCCTGCTGGGCAGTTTTCGTGAACGTTGAGCTTCCAAAAGCAGAATAGACTTGTGCAGAGCATCTTTGTAATCCAACAGACCCAACACAAACTGAGGACCGGCAAAGAGAAATGCAGCAATAATTATACCCACAAACCTTTGAACAGTCAAAGCCATTTCTGCCACAACTTATTATTAAATTAAATTAAAATCTAGAGAAGTTGATGCGTATATATAATTATTCTCAGCCAACGAAAGTGTGATAGCGATTAGAAACATTTTGGATATAAAGGGAATTAGGTCTTTTTGTTTTGCATTCATGTTTGACGTGGGGCTTATTCTGAAGGCTAAAGAAGTCTTGTGGGTGTCAGTTGGACATGAAAAAGGGAAAATTCCATGAAAACATTAAATGAATGATAAGTCACTGTATGTATATGATGGCCTCTTCACCATTTCCTCACTGTACTATTAACCCACAAGTGTTAATTTTTCTGAAGCAGAAAGAAGCTAAGGAATTTATTTGTCTGACACAAACTCAATATTGCGATCAGCATTTCTATTGATAGACAAAACATTAACCTTCCAAAACCCGTGAAAATAAAATAACAAACTTTATTGATAGACAACACATTAACTTTTCAGAACCCGTGAAAATAAAATAACAAACTTAATTTTAGTTAATTAAAGTTATTATTTTGTAAATTAAAAACTATAAAATAATATTTTTGTAAATTAAAAACTATAAAATAATATTTTTCCCTTTTCAAATTTTAATTAATTAAAAAATATAATTTAATGAAAAGGTGAGAAGAGGGATAAAGTTTAATTTCAAAGTTAAAATGCTTTTTTGGATTAATTCTTAATTTCTTGGTGTACATGCATTAGTTAGTCTTAATTACACTATAACACAGATGGGGTTTAAAGACAATATCTAAGAATTTTTTTGGGTAAATTACCTTAAGTGGAGACAAAAAAACTTGTCTATTGTCTTAAATATTGTCCTGTGTCTCAAATTTAATGTCTCAAAGTTATATATTGTCTCTATAAAGACAATATATAACACAAGTGTTATTATCTCTTAGGAGACAATTTTTTTGGGTAAATTGTTTTAAGTTAACACAAAAAAAAATGTGTATTGTCTTAAAAATTTGTGTCTGTAAAGACAATATATGACGGAAATGTTATTGTCTCTCACGACACAATTTTATTTTTGTCTCTCGAGAGACAACAATTTTGATTAAATACATATTGTCTTTATAGAAACAATATATCTTTTGTCTCTTTAAAGACAATATAAAATAAAGAATCCAGAAAAATATCTCACCATTCATATAAATCAATACAAAATGTATTGATTTAAAAATAAACAACAATAGCATTGATTAATTCATATTAGGGCACTGTGGAATTGAACCATCAACCTCCTGCATCACATGGCGCTCTTCCATTGAGCTAACACTCATTAAAGAATTATGTGATCAGCTTGGGATGTTAGAGGATGTGGGATTGATACACGAGGTGATGATGGAGCTTCAAGAGGGTTTCCCTGATGAAATGAATAGGACAGAGATGGTTGAACTTTCACAATATTGGTAGTATTAACATGATCTTGTATAGGTGCTTGTAAGTGTAATAGAGTATCGCATAAATCACTCATCTACTTATGTTATACTGATCTCGATCTGGTAAAGGAAAATGTGATTAATGAACATAAAATTTCAGTTTTACTGATCTATACTAGTAATGACAAAAGCACTGCAATCACAAAAGCATGCAAGTGGAATCACAAAAGAAAAATCCTTTAACAAGACATCACTTAAAGGAAAATTGGTTTAGGCAAAAAACACTTGTAAAGGAGAGAGAAAAATTGTGGCACAACCTTGGGAAGAAAGGGGAGACTGTTTCCTTGATTGGGTCATTTTTTTTTCTCTGAACAACTTCTTGAATTTTCTCTGAAATCCTAAGAGGTGTCCAAGTATCTGAACACAAAAACTGGGGTCAGAAGTCTGAAGAAAAGCTAGAAAAATAGTAAAAGATATTATTTGTAAATTGATAAGTAAATTGTAAGGGACTTTCTTTAACATATGATGAATGATGGTACTATGTTTATGGATAACAATTTGAATGTAGGGACTACAGCGTATTGATGAAGACACATTATGTTTTATATTCCTTTGTGTGGTGTGATGTGTTAAATGGTTGCATCTATGTATGTATCTATGTGGAATATATGCTCGAATGTGTAAGAAAGTTGAAAAGAAATCATATGTTAACAATTGTTAAATGACACGCTTAGTTTAATAGTGGGTTTCGTGACCCTTTACTAATATAAGATTACAAAGAGAGATAACTTATGCATAGCAGGGACATTACTCACTCGATTCATTCAGGGTCACATTACAAGTTGTTGTGTTGCTCGACGAGCACAACTTTAACGTTTGAGGGAATTTTCCCTAGTATCAGTTGAGCCACTAGCATTATCTAAATGTCCTTTAGCCTCACATTTTCAGCGGGTTGTATATCTGTTGTTGGCATTGTAAAGTGATAGCTGAGGGACCTGATGGATTTTCTTGTCGACATGGAGTTGTTTTGAGGCCTAACATATGTTTTGACATTGTTGGCATGTGGCAGGTGATGTTGCATCCTCCCTAGAGTCTACACTAAGTCCGTGGTCGGTAATCCATGCACAAGTACATACGCCTCCCATGGGGGAATTTCCTCCTCATGTTGTGGGTAGATTCGTAGGCTAGGAAATCGCTGGAGAACCAGTCACTCAACATCGAGAGAGTTAAGATCATAAACGAACCTAGGCAACCAAGTGCATGACAGTGAAATGGTAAGTCTCATCTCGAGGTCTACCAGACTCCTCAGGGAAAGTTGCAACCAACAACGTTGATTTAGGAAAGCCTACATAGCAGTGAAGCTAGCATCCATGAGGAGTTATAATTCCTCCTTCTAAGGCACGACTTAGTGCGGAGTCGAAAGCCTTTGACTGAGCCATGGTGGGAAGCAGTATGAAAGCATTGTTGTATGTCAAAGGTAGGAGGCCATGAACTTATAGGAAAACTTGTGCCAACCTCATCCTTTGAATAGCTAAATCCCTAGTCAAAGGATGCTCCTGACTGGTGGAAGGAGATTCCATTTGTGAGATTGGTTAGAATGATATAGCATAAGTCCATAGGGTGGAAGACAAAAGGTAATTTGAATTATGAACTAGGGACCTAAGCGTGGGAGCTAGTTAGGGTTCTATCAAGATATGGTGACAAAATTCTTTCATTACCTGCACCATTGGGTGAGGGAAGGTTTCCATGAGGAGGGGCCACCCTCAGAGCCCAGTGTTGAAAATGCGAAAAGAAAATCATCATTTAATTTTCCCTTGAGTTAAATTAGGTGAAAATTTGTAATTCCACATCACAAAGAAACTTGTACGAGTTAACTAAGTTAATTTGAATTAGTTGGTTTAGTTAATTCTAGTTGAGGGTATGACTTGAGTCATGTAGAGTGTCTCCTACATTATAGGATCCATGGTCGAGTTTATTTTAGGTTGTAATTTATTAATTGAATTTAACTGAGTTAAAGTCAGTTAAAATAGTTCCAACTGATGGAGGAAATAGAATGAGGTTAGACAATGGGGTGTTGGTTCATGTGTTCAATCAATTAAATAATGATTCAATCATAAAGAACACATGCATATCAGATCTGCGAGCTACGCATTTGACATTGGAGTTTAAGGGTAGTGTACTATCAGTTGTAAATAATCCAAATTGTACAGATGATGCATGCAGTTAGAGGAAGATCGTAAAGGAACAGTGCAATATAATTAAATAGGGTCCTAATTCCTTATTGAACAAAGAAATGAAGTAGGAGCTTCGAAGGCTAGGAAATTGGCTAAGTGTTGGCAAGAGTGAGCCTAGGAAGTAGTGAGACAGATAGATATAGTGAAGAGGTTGCTTAGGCTTGAGCAAAGCATTATAATCTTCTCACATGTTTTGAGTAATGAAATATATAGATAGTAGCTATTTCTAGCTATGACTTTTCCCAAGAAATCATTGTGTAATGTGTTGATTGAATTATTTATCTTTTATTCTTCTTGATTTATTGATATATTAATTGTTTCTTCTAATGAGTAGTGTAGATTCAAGTATTTTGTTTTAGAAAATCACATAAGCAATTTGAATGTAGAAGGAATTTCTACACCTAGAATTTCGGAACCCCAGTGAGCTGCATAAAAAATTCTTGATTGTATCTCACGTTCGTAGGTCCGACCGCTAGTGGGGACCGAGTATGAGATCAATTGATAATGATTTCCTTTTCCCTTTCATGTGGAAACCATATTGGCACAATGTCTTGGAGGCATGTTGTTAGAAGTGGGGAATCCTGGGTGTCGAGTGGGCCAATTACGGGGGACACACATAATTCATTTTGTGCAAGCTCAGAGCATGGTTGATGTCACGTGGGAAAAGTTAGACCTTAGAGGTCAGAACCCTGTAAGGGAAGAAAGTTCCAAGGAAGTACCCGTGGTGAATAGTGTGAAGGTATGATGTGGAAATTGTCCGCGAGGTGGTGATCCATTAGCTGATAGGTTGGGTTCTGGGGAGGACGACCAAACTAGTAACCTGAAGTACAATGAGGTCTCGAAGATGTGGCACATCATCTGGGTGGATTATTTACGAGGGTAATCCATCCATTGTGATTCGGTGTGTTGACAGACCTCGGAGCCACTGCTATATATATATATATATATATATATATATATATTAGAAAGTGTACATACATATTTGCGTGGAAACATTACATAATCGAGGGAAAGAAAGATCCCCTAAAATATTTACCCCATTCCTCCATTGTAATTGAAGGGGCCAAGTTATATTCCAAAGTGGTATCATAGCATCTGGGTTCAATACTTGAACTGTATGGGATTTGTCATGGGAAGGTGACGACATTTTGTTACGTGATTATAGAATACCAAGTTAGCTAGACCGTGTTCATTGATTGATTACTCAAGTTATGATATGATATACTATTCGATGGTTAAAAAAATCCATGGGAGTAGGAATTATTATTATTAATGTGTTTTCTCATTATTTACGTACCAACTAGATGATTTAATGACTGTTACATATAATTATAGATGCATTGTATATTAACAAGGCTGTTTTTTTATTAGAGGAATCCCATGATACTCCATAAATGCACATCCATGATATTGGTTAAATGTTTAAATGTTATTTTAGAATGTCTAACAATGTGTGTGATTGATAGCACGTCCCAAGTTTCATCACATAAAAAAGATACAATAATGAGAACCAGAATGGTTGAATATAGTTTCGACCAGTCCCAGCATGGAAGTGATTGGGTCAAAACTAATGATGAAGAGAGATCAGTTGGGAAAGGGGGAGGAAATCAATCCCGAGATTGGATGGACACTCTGAGAAGCCTTCAAGATGAGGTGAGAAGTTTTAAGGCTGATAATGAGAGGTTGGTTAGATTCCAAGAGATTCAGGCTAAGATTAATGCAGTCATCCTGCAAACTCTCTCGTACTGGAAAAGGGAAATCCGCCCATTATCAATGGGAATTTGAGGTAGGAAAAGGACGCAGAATCATTTTTGCTAGGGATTAATAAGTTCTTTAGAATACACCACTGCTTGGTGAATATGAAATCCTGAATTTCCTCCTAAAATTTAAAAGGAAAGGCATATATCTAGTTGGAGGACCTGAAAAATACTAGAGCCATCACTGAAGAAGAGCTAACATGGGATGAGTTTGAGAATATTTTCAAGGAACAATACCTATCTGAACGTTATTGTGACAATAAGGCAATGGAATTTTATGAACTAAGAATGGGACATATGACTAACAAGTAGTATGCTAGCAAGCTTTTAGGGTTATTGAGATATGTTCCATAACACAAGGATTAAGAGATAAGATTGAATTATTGGAACCCCAGACTTTGAAGGATGGTATTAAGAAGCTAGAGAATTTCAATGAGAAAGCAAGCAGAAGGCCAAGACTAAGAGTAGCTGGATAACAAAGAGAACTTCTAGTTGAAATGTGAGTTGGTCCATGAAGAAACCAGAAGGAAAATAGAGGAAAAACCCAACTCAGACAAGCCAGTCTTAAAAAACGGCTAGTAAGGATGTTAAAAGGAATGTACAATAATTGATATTGGTGCAACCTGGGATTGAAGGCCAAGAACCACGTAAGTGTTGGACCTGCGGTGGGGACTATAAGTGAAGGAATTTCCCTCATTAACAAGAGGTTGGACCAAAAATGTACAACGGTTAGGAAGCAAATCATGGTGGGCAAAGTAGGCCAAAGTATGCATAGGACTTATGCAACATTAGAAAACCACCAAACATATCATTAAGCATCCGTCATTGAGATGGAAGGTAAGCTAGAACAGAAAGTTTCTTCTATTTTGATTGATCTAGGTTATAATTATAGCTATATCAACCCAAAGCTTGTCGAAAAGTATCAATTCTAGAAATGCTAAATAAAATCCCTATAAGAAGCTGCAAAAAAAAAACATAAAATTATTCTAAAATATGGCTTGAGCAATTAAAGAAAATGAAGATTGGATGAAAACTTACATAATTAATTGTGTTTCAGAGAATTATGTTGCTCAGTGAAATTAAAAATAAAACTAAATACTTCCATGTGTCTTACAATGAGAAATTAGATAAATCCTAGTTGGGCTTTATTGATGCATTTAAATGAATAAGTGTTTTGAACCTAAATCCCATCTGCAGATAGAGGAAAACTCTCTAGCCCAATGAGTGGGTCTAGCAACAAACTAAACAAACTAATGCAAACTTTCCTAGCTTATGTTTAGAAATGTAGAGAGAGAGAGAGAGATAGAACTACCTCACTTTGATGATAATCGCTAAATCCTTTGATGATGAATTCGACCGCTTAGCTTCTAGGATTTCTCCTTGCTTGTTCATTATGTCCGAGTACCTGCAAGAGAGATAAAAAGATAATATAAGATAGAAGATCATAGATAGTATATATCAAACAGAAAATACTTAATAGGTCAAGGAGTATTAAGGTAAATGCATAAATATTTAGACATTTATGGAAAATGAACATTAGATGTATATATTAATAAACTAAAAAGGAAAGTATACAACCATTCTCTTCATGTTAGAGACCTACTTTTGGTGGATTTCCAAGTCCAAGCCAAGACTCTTCAAGAACTCCTTCTCCAAGTTAGATGGGCAACATTTGGGCATAATCTCAGCATAGGAATGCAGGCAATCAATCACCTACCATTTGGGGAAGGGAGTTGATTTATAGGAACGGAGAGGGAGCTAGTGTTACGAGAATAAGTACCCTAGGGCTCTAGGTTGGAACCCCAACAAAACAAGAGAAAACTACAATAGGAAACTCTCATACAGCTCAGGAAAAATGCTTAAATAAACAAACTATGTGAAAGTGACAATACCTGGATGTCCTTCATTCGGGTAGATCCCATAGGGTTCAGACCCTCTACAACTCTCGATGTTCTCCAAACTTGAAATTTATTCAATTTGAACATACATAGTTGTATATAGATAAAGCATTTTAATGAAACTAACTTTATACCATATAAGGAAATGATTAGTTATACATCAAAATAACATTCATATATGAATTACAACAATATCTAATGCATAAACACAATTAATCTTGGAAACAAGACAATGCTTACTTTTATTGTAGAAAGCTATAACTAACACGGAGAGAATTCACCTGAGTCTTCTTCTTCTGGCTCCAAGCGGAATCATCCTCCAGATCCATCTAGCCCCAGTCTTCAATAGCCTCCTTCCATAACCAACACGATGATATCTCAAGCAAGAGGGAGAATATCAACAATCAAGGAAACAAGGGTTTCCTAAAACTTGGGGAAGTGCTTGAAGCACAGAGATACTTTAGACTTAGTTAGGGATAGCCTTAGTATAATAAATATATCTCTTCTCCTCCTTAGGGCCTTCCCATACAAGTCTATTTATACTCCTCCCAATTAGTTTTTTAGATGGGAAACAGTTGGGAAATAGTTGGGCCATGGGCAATAGGAGGTAATCAATAGGTAAATACCATGAACTCCACCCATAATTGAGGAAATTTAATTTTTTTAAGTGTTTTAACACATATGCATGGGTTGGGTATTGACTAACCTGCGTGTTGGGTTGGATCAAGTCTAGAAGGAGGGGTTTCCCTAGGCCGTAAACCAAACATCACAAATACCAAGGATGGTAAATGGTGCTATAACAGTTATGGATCCACAAAAGAGGGAGGAAGGTCCAAATCTTAAGGGGAATTCCCTTAAAGGTAGGATCAAGGACTCCAAATGGAAGAGCTTAACCATATTTGCAACCAACAACATCCATCTCATTATTTCTCGAGGTTTCTAGCATGTGAAGCTTCTTCCCCATTTTACGAAAACTTACCAGAAGAGGTTCAGTGTGGGTTTTCATACCAAAACTGATGTTAGCAGAGCTAGGTCAGAAGAATGCAACTTTCCATCAACATAGGCTAGCACTGGAGTGAAGAGTGATGGTCTTGAAAACTAGGGCTTTAGGGAAACTTCTCCAGAATTGACTCACAGGAATTTTTCTTCTATTCTTCAAGGATGCTTTTGTATGTGTATGATGATGAGTAAACTTCATATTTGTCAAGATTTTGGCACTTTAGGATCTGGAATGGGAAGTGAACAAGGAATGTGACAAAATACTGTGTAAGAATAAGGATTGTCATTCCTTACTATTGTTTCACATTGTACTTGGCTTTAGTGGGTTTTGTGACCCTTTACTAATATAAGATTATAGAGAGATATACCTTATGCATAGTAGAGAAATTACTCACTTGATTCATTTGGGGTCACGTTACAAGTTATTGTGTTGCTCAACGAGCACAACTTTAATGTCTGAGGGAGTTTTCCCTGATATCAGTTGAGCCACTAGCTTTATCTAAATGTCCTTTATCCTTGCATTTTTCAGCGGGTTGTATATCTATTGTTGGCATTGTAAAGTGATAGCTGAGGGACCTAAGGGCTTCTCTTATCGACATGGAGTTGTTTTTAGGCAAAACATAATTTTTGACATCATCTAGACGTGGCAGGTGTGGTTGGATCCTTCCTAGAGTCTACACCAAGTCTGTGGTCGGTAATCCATACAAAAGTACGTATGCCTCCCATGGGGGAATTTACTCCTCATGGAGTGGGTAGACTCATAGGTTAGGAAACCGCTGGAGAACCAATCACTCAAGCTCGAGAGGGTTAACACCATAAATCAACCTAGGCAACAAAGTGCATCATAATGAAATTGTAAGTCTCATCTGGAGGTCTACCAGACTCCTGAGGGAAAGTTGCAACCGACAAGGTTAGTTTAGGAAAGCCTACGTAGCAGTGAAGCTAGCATCAATGAGGAGTTATAATTCCTCCTTCTAAGGCACCATCAATGTTGATTCAGAAGCCTTCGACTGAGCCATGGCAGGAAGGAGTAAGAAAGCCTTGTTGTATCTCAAAGGTAGCAGGCCATGAACTTATAGGAAAACTTGTGCCAACCTTATCCTTTGAACAATCAAATCCATAGTCAAAGGATGCTCTTGAATGGTGGAAGGTGATTCCCTTCACAGGATTGATCAGAATGATAGGGCATAAGTCCATAGGGCGGAGGACGAAAGGTAATTTGAATTGTGAAATAGGAATAAAGGTAGGAACATTTTAGGGTTCTATCAAGATATGGTGACAAAAAATCTTTTGTTACCCTGCACCAATGGGTGAGGGAAGGTTGCATGATGAGGGGCCACCCCAGGAGCTCGATGTTGAAAATGAAAAAATAAAATCATGATTTAAGTTTCCCTTGAATTAAATTAGGTGAAAAATCGTAATTCCACATCACAGGGAAACTTCTACAAGTTAACTAAGTTAATTTTAATTAGTTGGTTTAGTTAATTCGAGTTGAGGGTATGAATTGAGTCATGTGGAGTGTCTCCTACATTATAGGATCCATGGTCAAGTTTATTTTAAGTTGTAATTAATTAATTTAGTTTGACTGAGTTAAAGTCATTTAAAATAATTCCAATTGATGGAGGAACTAGCATGAGGATAGACAGTCGGGTGTTGGTTCATGTGTTCAATGAGTTAACTAATGATTCAATCATAAATAAATCATGCATATCAGATCTGGGAGCAACCCATTTGAGATTGGACTTCAAGGGTAGTGTATTATCAGTTGTATAATACCGTCAGAGGAAGATCCCAAAGGAACAACGAAATCCAACTAAATAGGGGCCTAATTCATTATTGAACAAACAAATGAAGCAGGATCTCAGAAGGCTAGGAAATTGGCTAAGTGTTTGCTAGAGTCAGCCTAGGAAGTAGTGAGACAGATAGAGATAATGCAGAGGTTTCTTGGGCTTGAAAAAATAATTATAATCTTCTCATATTTTTTGACTAATGAAATATATAGATAGTGGCAGTTTCTAACTATGGATTTGCTCAGGAAATCATTGTGTAATGTGTCGACTGCTTTATTTCTCTTGTATTCTTCTTGATTTCTCGATCTATTAATTGTTTCTTCTAATGAGTAGAGTAAATTCAATTATTTAGTTTTAGAAAATCACATAAGCAATTTGAATCTACAAGCAGTTTATACACACAGAAGTTCAGAACCCCAAGGAGTTGTGCGAACAATTCCTAATTGTATCACGTGTTCGTAGGTCCAACCGCTAATGGGGACCTAGTATGAGATCAATTGAAAATGGATTCCTTTTCCCTTTCATCTAGAAACCATATTGGCACGATGTCTTGGAGGCATGTTCTCAGCAATGGGGAATCCTGGGTGTCGAGTGGGCCGCTTATGGTTGGCATGCATAATTCATTTGGTTCAAGCTCAGAGCATGACTGACGTCACATGCACAAGTTTAGACCCTAGAGGTCGGAACCCTGTGAGGAAAGAAAGTTCCAAGGAAGTACTCATGGTGAATAGCGCCAAGAAATGATGTGGAAATTTTCCTTAAGGTGGCAATCCATTAGTTGACAGGTTGGGTTCTGGGGAGGAGTACCAACTCAATAACCTGAAGTAGCATGAGGTCTCGAAGGCGTGGCATGTCATCCGGGTGGATTATTTTCGAGGCTAGTCCATCCATTGTGATTCGAGGTTTCAAGAGGCCTTAGAGCCACTATACATACATATATATATATATATATATATATATATATATATATATATATATATATATATATATATATATATAGATATAGAGAGAGAGAGAGAGAGAGAGAGAGAGAGAGAGAGAGAGAGAGAGAGAGATAGAGATATATAGATATAGATATATAGATATATGTAGATGAGAAAGTGTACATACATATTTGCATGGAAAAGTTACATAATCAAGGGAAAGAAATATCCCCTAAAATCTTTACCCCATTCTTCCATTGTAATTGAAAGGGCCAGGTTATATTACAAAGTGGTATCATAACATCTGGTTTTAATACTTGAACTATATGGGATTCGTCATGGGAAAGTAATGACATTTCGTTACGTGATTATAGAATACTAAGCAAGTTGGACCGTGTTCGTTGATTGATTACTAAAGTTATGATATGATATATTAGTCGATGGTTAAAAAATTTTATGGGAGAAAGAATTAGGATTGTTAATGTGTTTTCTCATTATTTATGTACCAACTAGATGATTGAACAATTGTTGCATGTAATTATAGATGGCTTGTATATTAACAAGGTTGTTTTGTTATCAAATGAATCCCATGATACTACGTAAATGCACATCCATGATATTGGTTATGTTTAAATGTTATTTTATAATGTCTAACAATGTTTGTGATTGAGAGCATGCCCCAGGTTTCATCACATAAAAAAGATACAATAATGAGAGCTAGAATGGTTGAATATAGTTTCGACCGGTCCCAACATGGAATTGATTGGGTAAACCTAATCATGAAGGGTGATCAGTTGGGAAAGGGGGAGGAAATTAATCCCCGGATTAGATGGACACTCTTAGAAGCCTTCGAATATGAGGTGACAAGTTTTATGGCTAATAATGAGAGGTTGGTTAGATCCGAAGAGATTCAGGTTGAGATTAATGCAGTCATCCTACAAAGTCTCTCTTAGTGGCAAAGGGAAATCCACCCATTACCAATGGGGATTTGAAGTAGGTAAAGGATGCAGAATCATGTTTTCTAGGGATTAATAAGTTCTTTAAAATACACGACTACTTGGCAAATATGAAATCCTAAATTTCCTCCTAAAATTTAAAAGGAAAGGCATATATCTAGTTGAAGGACCTGAAAAATACTAGAGCCATCACTGAAGAAGAGCTGACATGGGGTGAGTTTGAGAATATATTTAGGGAGAAGTATCTATCTCAACCTTATTATGACAATAAGGCAAACAAATTTTATGAACTAAGAATGGGACATATGACTAACAAGGAGTATGCCACCAAACTTTTAGGGTTATTGAGATATGTTCCATAACTCGAGGATTAGAAGGTCAAAATCCATAGGTTCATTAATGGGCTTCCTATGGTATTAAGAGATAAGATTGAATTAATGGAACCGCAGACTCTGAAGGATGCTATTAAGAATCTAGAGAGTTGTTATGAGAAAGCAAGCGGAGGGCTGAGACTAAGAGTAACTAGATAGAAAAGAGCACTTCTATTCGAAATGTGAGTTGGTCCAAGAAGAACCCAAAAGGAAAATAGAGGAATAACCAAACTCAGACAAGGAAGTCTTAACAAATGGCTAGCAACGATGTTAAAATGAATGTACAACAACTGATATTGGTGCAACTTGAGATTGAAGGCGAAGAACCACGTAAGTGTTGGATCTATGGTGGGGACTGTAGGTGAAGGGATTGTCATCATCAATAAGAGGTTGGACCAAGAATCTACAGTGGGTAGGAAGCAAATCATGGTGCACAAAGTAGCCCAAATGATGCCTAGGATTTATGCAACATAGGAAAACCACCAAACATATCATCAAGCATCCATCATTGAGATGGAAGGTAAGCTAGAAGATAAAGTTTCTTCTATTTTGAGTGATCTAGGTTATAATTATAGCTATATCAACCCAAATCTTATTGAAAAGTATAAATTCTAGCAATGTTCAAAGAAATCACTATAATAAGCTGCAAAAAAAAAACTTAAAATTATTCTAAAATATGGCTTGAGAAATTAAAGAAAATGGAGATTGGAATAAAACTTACATTAATTGTATTTCAAAGAATTACGTTGCTGAGTGAGACTACAAATAAAATTAAATACTTCCATGTGTCATACGATGAGATATTAGATAAATCCTAGTTGGGCTTTATTGATGCATTTAAATAAATAAGTGTTGTGAACATAAATCCCATCTGTGGACAAAGGCAATCTCTCTAGCCCAATGAGTGGGTCTAACAACAAACTGAACAAACTAATGCAAACTTTCCTAGCTTATGTTTAAAAATGTGGAGCGATAGAGAGAGAGAGATACCTACCTCACTGTCATGTTAACACTAAATCCTTTGATGATCAATTCGATCCCGTAAATTCCAGTCTTTCTCCTTGCTTGTTCTTCACGCCCAAGTACCTACAGGAGAGATAAAAATATAATACAAGATACAAGAGCATACATAGTGTATGTCACACATAAAATACTTAATAGATCAAGGAGTATTAAGGTAAATGCATAAATATTTAGACATTTATGGAAAGTGAACATGAGATGTAATATTAATAAACTAAAAATGAAAGAATACAACCATTGCTTTCATGTTAGAGACCTCCGTTTGGTGGATTTCGAAGTCGAAGCCAAGAATCTTCAAGAACTCCTTCTTGAAGTTAGATGGGCAACATTTGGTCATAATCGCACCATTGTAATGCAGGAAATCAATGACCTACCATTTGGGGATGGAAGGGAGTTTATTTATAGGAAGGGAGAGGGAGTTAGGGATCCACAAAAGAGGGAGGAAGGTCCACATATCAAGGGGAAGACCCTTAAAGGTAGGATCAGGAGATCCAAATGGAAGAGCTCGACCATATCTGCAACCAACAACATCCATCTTGTTGTTTCTCGAGGTTTCTAGCATATGAAGCTTCTCCCCCATTTTGGGAAAACTTACCAGAGGAGGTTTAGCGTGGGCTTTCACATCAAAACCTATGCTGGCAGAGCTAGGTCAGAAGCATGGAAAATTCCATCAACATAGGATAACACTGGAGCAAAGAGCGATGGTCCTTAAAACTATGGTTTTAGGGAAACTTCTCGAGAATTGACTCATAGGAATTGTTATTCTATTCTTCAAGGATGTTTTGGTATGTGTATGATGATGAGTACACTTCATAGTTGTAAAAATTTTGGCACTTCGGGATGTGGAATGGGAAATGAATAGGAAATGTGACAAAATATTGTTTAACGATATGGATTGTCATTCCTTATTATTGTTTCGTAGTGTACTTGGCTTGAGTATGGGTAGGGGAGATATGTGAATCATGCACATCAAACTAGAGATGACTCATAAAATGAGTAGAAGGGAAAACAATTTCATTAATTTATAGAATTATAGATGGATAATAAAACTATAAAAAATGGCTTCAAGAGCTCTCACACAACTACGTCTACCATACTTCAACAATTATCATCATAACATTATAAAATGTACACATGGCCTTCAATCAAAATGTGCACACCAATTCTAGCAAATAATATAAATTTCCATTGGTCTAAAGATGGGTGCAAGTATATAACCATCCTGCGCATCATGTGAAGGTCATAGGCGAGGTGCCAAAATCAAGTCAAATCCTAGCACTGCCATTAAAATCAATTCATAGCCAAAAATAGCTAAAAATACTAATTTCTCATTTTTGGGATTTGGGTTCTGACACCTACACTTAGATAGATTTGACACTAATGGTTAGCTATATTTTGACACTATTATCTAGTTAGCTTCAACACTCTCAATCAACTAACTTCTTATACTAGAAAGAAACTAGCCTCTTACATTGACAATTAGCTAGCTTCAACAAAAACAATTAACTAGCTTTGATATGGATAGTGAGCTAGCTTCTGACATCAATACTCCACTAGATTTTATGCTAATAAGAATCTATGAGCATGAACAAAACTAGTATGTTAGAAAATTATGTGGAAACAAAACGATTCCAACATATTGATAATACAGTTTTTCACATTCATGTAATTCAATGGTCTAGCGACCAAAATGGAATTTCATAGCTTCAAAAACCTTTATGACAAAATATATTACATTTGATTTAGTGTCACACTTTACTAGCTACGTCAAACCAAGATCAATTATGTCTCTAAGAAAAGGAAACTAAACTATTTTATGTTTATTCCTTCTATGATATTTTGATGATCTACTAAATGTAATGGCACTTTAACTGTAGCAAAAATGTTCACACAACGTTCTTCATAGCCTCCTTGGTAGCCCCTATAGTAGCAATATGTTCACCCTTTGCACTTGAAGGAGCAACAATAGACTACTCCTTAGCCATCTAGTTAATGGATCCACCAAAAGGGTCAAATACACCTGTAGACTATCGGTCATCTACATCTATAGCCTAATCAATATCTATAAAATATCATAAATATAATTATTCATTTTGATTTTTCTTTTGACATAAAACACAGTCCTTGATCTCCTTCAAATACAAAAAAATTATTTTCATAGTGACGCAATGCTCCTTCATTGGATTAGACATAAATAGAATAACAACTCCCATTAAATGTGTAATTTTCCCCCCCTATATTCTATACCCTTGAAACTGCTTTATTTTCAATTGTGATTTCTTGATGTAAGCTCCATATTCTTCACTTGTTGCTATTGCAATTTTTGTTTGATTTCTTTTATATTCATTCTAAAAAACAATTTAGTCTTTCAGAGCCTATATTCTATAGCTTCCTCTTGAAATATTTATTCACTCATGGACTATTACCACAACTCTTCATCTTCAAGCTATTAACTCTTCCATGCTTCTTCCGCTTCATATTCGTAATTTTCTTTCTGCCATATTTCTTGATAGTAGAAATTGATCTCTTATTGGCTCCATTGTTGAAAAGTTGTTTCAATTCTTTCTTCTTCATCTCTAGAAACTTCCATTCTCTTTCCTACATCTTTTTCTTTATCTTCTCTTTCAGCTATAACTGTAATTGGATTGTTGTCTTATCTACTTGCACAATCAAAATCAATGTTAAAAACATCTTCATTATGCTCTACATTGAGATCCTTCTCTACTTCTTCTTTCTTCTCTGCCTCTTCAACTACATTGAGGCTATCTTCCACTATTATGTTGTTAGAGGATATTCTCATCAAAAACTCATGAATCACTTGATCCTTTTCTTAATCATGAATTTCTACAAGATCATGCACTACTTCATGAGCAATTATAACTATTTCTTCATAGATTCATGTTATAGTGGTATCTTCAACCTTAAATTTTTCATCGAACATGAAAATTTCCATATTTCCGTAAGCAATCATTGTTTCAGAAAAGAGACCACAAATTTAATCAACTTAATTTCCATCCACTCTATGGTGAGATATCTCAGAAAGCATGTTCTCATTAAAACATTCATCTTCACCAAATTCATCATTTGCTATTGGATTGATGAGGGATGCACTTTCAATACTACAAACCATTATTTCATATGAAAATATGTCTTTGTTATTCTCAAACTTAAATGCCTCAAACTCTAATGCAAAGAGGTCATCATCAACTACAATCATACCAACTATATTACACATGCTATTCAATTCTTTATTTGAAGATTCACCATCATCAACAAGGCCTATTTTCGGATTCACCAATTCAAAACTCACTTATAGTCACCATCCACATCCTTGTTACAGTGGGTTTCTCGAGCATCTATATTCTCTTGCTATACTTCACACATAGATGCCTCAACTTGTCACTCTGCAATATTTTCTATGTTTTTTGCATCCATATGCATGTCGCTATGATGGGTTTCACTTTCATAGCCTTTATGAATATCGTCCACATTTGAGTGTGATTGTCCAAGCTCTCTTTTCCTCCTAGAGACTTGCTCATTTACTCTCAGAGCTATAGTCAACTTTTTGTTGATTCTTCAATAGACTATACCAAAATTCGTTACTTTATGTCATTTTCTTTTATATCAAATTCTACTTCTAGGGTCTTCCATGGTTCTTAGGAAGATAGATACTTTTCTACCTTGGACAAGGACATCTCATCCAATGATTTTTTTATAATATCCATCACTAAGCCATCACATACTTCATTTACCCAGGATCACCCAATGGCCATGACGAAATTTCGTTCATCAGAAAGTCATGCAACAAATTTAATTACAATGCAAATTTCAATGAGGAATAATTTATAGCATGTATTAAACTAAGAGAACTATGAAAATCAAACTAGGAATGGCAATTACAAGCAAGGTTAGTTGCAATAGTAATTAGGAAACATGGCATCTCTTAACCAAGTTTTCTAGTTGTGAGACGTCAACCTTAATACTACTAAGTGTTGTGTAATCCAATTTTAAACAAAACCCACAAAATTTAAGAAACTCTATTTTAGAAATAACTAAGTAGTTGAATAGTTGGAATTTCATATCAAATATTGAAATCTACCAATAGGCTCAGATAAGGTCTTCATAAAAGGATTATAATTGCATACAATCAATATCATCCCATGTCCTTGGCATGATATGCTTAATCAAGTAGTACAACAAACATTTTAGTAAAAAACTAATTACTTGAATAGTTTGAATATCATATTGTAAATTGAAGTTTTACCAAGAGGCTTACAATAGATGTTTATAAAGACATCATACCTCGGGACAACTAGGATCACCCAATGCTATTGACATGATATCGTTCATCAGGAAACCATACTAAAAAATTAATTACGGTGCGGAGTTCAATGAGGATCAATTGAGAGCATGTATTCAACTAATAATTGGAAAAACCAAATTATCAATGTTTCTTTCATGTAAGAAACAAATATTCACTCAATGTTAAGGAACAACCCATTTTGATTGGCTCTATTATTACAATAAATATGCACCCTCTCTAGGCCCCCGAGAAATTTCAACATTCTTGCAAGAGAAAAGGACGTACCAACCAAAGAAGAGTTGAAAGTTAATACCAAATGAAGAATTTCTTGTTGTGATGAATCCCAGTTTTCCATCAAGTGTAATATTTAACCCTCGATGCTATCAAAAGTAATACTTCTATACATAGCATAGGATCTATGAACTTTATCAATGTATGAAGAAGGGATCCAATTTTCTACCATCGAAAAGGAATGTATTACATCTAGGGCAATGGCCCAGTAGAACAGACTCTTGATATAATGTACAATAGAAGCATCTCCCTTAGAAGGGACTTCCATATAGTCAGACGTGGACCTATACTAATCTCCATAGGGATTAACCTTCCCTCTGCCTACTCTAAAGATCTATAGAGAGAAAAAAGGGGTGCTAAGCCCTTTACAAATAGTAGTGAATGAATCAACACTTGAATCTTGAAAAATCCTACAAATTGTCTATGGAATTCAAGGCAACATCCTCCAACATAGTACAATTATTCAGAATCTCTACAAACCCTAGATTTGGGATGCATTCACAAACCCTACAAACCATAGATTTGAGATGCATTCAGAAATCCTACAAACCCTAGATTTGAGATGCAGGAAGAGAAGGAGACCCTGATAGACGAGAATCAATAGTGCAGTAAGTAGTAGGGATTTGAAACCTATGTTACCTAAACCTTACCAAAGGAAATTCGATGATATGTTGTTGAGAATGATTAAAGTGATTTTGAGTGTTGACATTGGAGCTGAACACAGGTGATTGAAGTGAAAATTGTGATGACAAGGGTGGTTGTTTCATATTTTGTAAGCATAAATGAATTTGAAGGCACCATAATACACTCTGAAAGGTGCGCATATATATATATATATATATATATATATATATATATATATATATATATATATATATATATATATATATATAGAGAGAGAGAGAGAGAGAGAGAGAGAGAGAGAGAGATCTGTGTGTGTGTGTGTGTGTGTGTGTGTGTGTTTGTGTTTTGGTCAAGTCACTCATGGGTTCTATCAATCAAGAGAGAATGATGAATTCCCACTATTGCAATTAAAGATGTCTTCCATTAATGTAGGCAACTCATAAGGTACATATATCAACACACATATCAAATTATTGAAATAAATATTTAAATTGACCAAATAGTGTAAGGTGTTATTTACATTATATACATTTTTGTACCTTCATTATGTCAACATCCATATTTGTGCCCGATGATTGTGGTTACCAAAATATTTTCATTTATTGTGAGATGCCATGGTTGGTTACAATGAACTTGATAAATATATAGTATAAGAGATGAGGGTTATAAAGTTTTATAGATATATTTAAATGGGCACAAGATTTTGCTGTAAAATCTCCTCCAAGATTCTAGAAAAAAATTATATTGTTAAAGTAGATGAATTTAACCATGAAAATCAACACTAATGATGGCCAACATTGATCAAAATCAGTGCTCCTTGATACAACTCCAAATTATTCATATGCTAATAAATGCTTAATTATAAAAGAGAGGTGGATTAGGAGGAGGGATGGATGGTGTCTTTAACTACAGTAAGGCTAGGGTTTAGGGTCTAAACCCATTCTTAGTAGAAAAATTGGCACAGAGGTCAGAGGTTGCATATATCCAATGCATTCATAGAGTTGGTTCAAGACGTTATTTGGCCAAAATGGATTTTATTTGAATTGGTGGGTTCAAATTAAACTGATCAACTTTGATAATTATGATAATGGTAAATCATTTTGTGTAAAAAAGAAAAATATAATTAAACTTGTGAAATCATTAATTAGCAAGGGAATATTTTGATTTTCTCTCTCTCCTAAGGTAAGTAATCATTGCCAACATATCTATACAAACTCATTTTCGTTGTAACTTTTGCAGCTGGATAAAATTTAGAGTCTCACAACTCTACAAGGAAAAGGTTGGTTGATGCAGAATTAAGATCTTCATACATTACCTTATTCATTGAAAATTGATACCCGTGAAGAAAATAATGTTTTATATTTTCTTTCCATGTTGTTTGACAATCCATAAATCTCCTGAAATTTTTGCATTCTAGTTGAGCTCACCAACCATGAAGTTTGATTATTCTAAAGTGGTTCATAACTACAAAACTTAACAACTTTGTAATTGTAAAATAAATTTTTTGTTGTTTCCTCTATTTTAAATATCATAAAACCATTGATATTATCACGTTATAGTTGAGCTGACTAAGCATGAAGTTTTCTTATTCTCAAGTGGTCCATGCTTACAACACTCAACGAAATATACAATTGTGAAAGACATGTTTCACTATTTATTTTGTTTGAAATGTAAGAAAACTATTGGTTAACCTTATTTCAATATTTTATGAATTGCATTGAAAAAAAGGAACTAATTGATTACCAACCAGCCTAAAACTTGGGACTTGAAAGATGTTCTAATTTCAATATGGTTTGACATTGCTTTATACATCTATTATCATTATCCTATATTTTGTTGTTTTCATAACAAATAAGTTCTTGCCATGTACTATTTCCAATCCTTCTGAATAGGTCGGCTCAAATCTATAATTTTATATTAAAGAAACGGCATTTTAGAATAATAACATACAAAACTACAACATAGTATTGTTTCCATAGATATAAAGCATTGGGAGTGATTTTCAAGTTCTCTTTTAAATTGAGAACTATTCTTCCTATTGCGTAGTCTCATTGAGTCTTTACCCCTTCTTAGAGAACCTTTTTTGATAGAATTAGGAAGATATCCTAACTATAGTTGAATTAAAATTTCCAGGGCAACTTCCTCGAACTGATATGTTAAGCATACCAAATTCTTGCAAAACAGAGAAATTTTGGTTCTAGATGGATCTACAACATGCAGCGTGTATCAGATGAGAGCATCGAGAAGTATAAGGGCATATTTGTGGCCAAAGGATTCTCTAAGGTAGAGGGAGAGGACTATGAGGAAACATTTGCACCAGTGGAATTATGTTCCTCGATCATAACCTTTCTAGAATTAGCTACAGAGATGGGGTGGAAGATCCATGAGATGGATGTGAAGACCACCTTTCTCGATGGTGTTGTTGAGGAAGAAGTTTACAAAGAGAAAGCAGAGGGATTTGAGACATATGACTGGGAGACATGTGTACTCTCCAAATAACCTTGTATGGTCTCAAACAATATCCCTTAGCATGGTACACTCAGACTTATACATATCTCAGTGGATTGGGATTCACCAAAGTGAAGGAATGCCAACCTATATCACGTTATGGTATACAGAAAGTTGCTTATTTTGGTATTGTATGTTGATGACTTGATACTTGGAGGAGATGAGTAGTTGATTCGGTCTTGCAAGGAGTACCTTGCAAGAGAATTTGAGATGAAGGACATGGTATTGATACATTACTTCATTGTGATGGAAGTATGGCAGAGTGATGGTGAGATGTTTGTGAGGCAAGGGAAGTACACCTCCAAATACATCACAAATTTTAGATCAAGAATTGCAAGTCTATGGACACAACTATAGATACAAACTAGAGGAACGAGTGTGATTCTTTAGGAGAGGCAATAGATGCTAGCATCTATAGACAAATTCTGGGATCCTTGATTTATATGGTGAACACAAGGCTTGGCATAAGTTATGCAGCTAATCAGTTGAGTTAAGCCATGGTGAAGCTTACCAAAGCTTTATTGGAAGGCAACAAATCATGTGTTGAGGTACCTCAAAGGCACAACCGAGTATGGGTTATGTTACAAGAGGACAAAGGGAGTGAAGCTCCAAGGCTTCACTGATGCAAATTAGGTAGGGAGTCAATTAGACAAGAAAATCACTTTGGTTTCATCTTCAATGTTGGGTATGTAGCTATTTCTTGGTATAGTAGGAAACAGAGGTATGTGGCACTGAACTCAATAGACGATGAATGCACGAATACAAGTCAAGAATCATGTGAGGCCATATGGATGAGGAAAGTACTTGCAGGTCTTTTCAGTCAGCAGATGGATTCACCAATGATTTACTGTAAAAATTATAGTTGTATCAAACTCTCTGAGAATCCATTATTTCATGACAGGTCCAAGCGCATTGATATCAGGTACCATCACTTGTGGAATTGTGTGCAGAGGATAATTATGATGCTACATTACATTCCAAATGAGAAGAATGATGCATATATATTTAAAAAGGCATTGTTAAGATGCAAATTCAAATTACACAAGTGTCGGATGTGGGTGGTGCAGAATCCCTTTGTTGCTAAGAGGGAGTGTTAGAAAATGTAGAAAGAAAGGATAAATTTGACTTGTTCCTTAGTCAAATTTAGTAATTCAATTTTACAAATTAGCAAGATGACTTGGATGGTAGTTGACTTGTGTGACATGGCCTTGTCTACTTGTTTACTCTGTAAATTTGAGTTATAGGCTAGAAGTAGAGTTGTGCATGTATTGTTGCTATAATTTTTTAATCTAATTCATTTATTGTCATTTTGACTCAGTTAATTGAGCTAAAGCAACTGGTCGAGTCAGTTGAAGTAAAATTGAGTAGGAGAATTATTGTTAACTCAATGATGTCTCAGTTAAACTAGTCAATGAGCTAAAAATAGCACATACATGAATGGAATTTGAATTTCCAGATTGAAGTGGAGGAAAAGGCACATTATAATGATTAATTATATACATGTCGATTGTAGATGTTCGGCATTGAGCCATGCAATCAATTACTTGGGATATGAACAATGAAATAGTTAATTCCAATATTATTTAGGAGTTAATTTCCTCATGCATTGTGCAAAGAAATAGGAGAAATATGGGGCTTTGAATTGACTGAGTGTTGGCTAGAGCAAGACAATCAGTAGGAGAATAAGTTTGCAGTGCAGGGTGTGCTTCAAGATTGAAGCAAGACATTGTAATAGTTTCTCATTCTCACATGATTAATGAAAAGTAGTGGAAGGGTTTTTACCTGTTGGGTTTCCCTATAAATTATTGTGTTATTATGTTCTTTTGATGGTTTCGTATCGTTGCATGTTTTCCTAAATTGTGATTTCCATTTCAGATAATAGTAGATGAAATTTTTAATATCTTTTTTTAGTTTGAATACATCAGTAGTATCAAATTTATATTAATTTATACACTCTTAGGGTGTTGTAGGGTGAAAATATCTTGGAGATGGGTGGCTAAAAGTGTTCCCAACACTCCTAGTTATTCTTGGACCACACTCTTGGCCTTAAGGATTCTCATCCAAAATAAAACAACATTTGGCCAAGTGTATAAACCCTGCCCTTACCTCAAATTTGATCACTCGTGTCGATGGATTATGGTCGGTATCTATACACACAACATGGTTCCACTAGGGTGTGGTTTCACCACTACTCACTAGGTGTTGGGCCTACTAGCATGTTAACAAATTCATGTTCTCCCACTTCCTCTCGACCTCGGAAACATAGCGTATATGGAATAAAAATAAACCTAGGCTAGGTTCAAAAAGCATAACTACAACTATTGTGTGCCAACCCTCCTGTAGTTTCTAGGAGACTCATGGCCCAATTCCTAGTACTTAAATTCTCAAGTTTGACAGAATAACTAGCATAAGGATTAGTTAAACTAAGTATACCCATAAATTTGGAAATCAACTAACTGAATATGAACACATAATTCCACATTCACCATGCACATAATAATTAATATCATATTCTAAGCACACTTTAAAATTCATGTGCATACATGACACCATTCTAATCATGAAGGTACAGTCAGCATGAAAACTCAGATATTCATTTACATTTACAAACATGGAAGATATTGAAAAATTCAGAATGTAACAAAATACATCACACTCGATAAGGCAATACACGTAAGCAATGTACAGTTACGTGTGTGTTTAATGATGGTTGAAAAATGAAGGAAGTATTTCAACTCTCCACCAAGTTGTAAGCCATCCGCATTGCAATCTTTCTTGTAGTTGATTACCCTGAGCTAGATCCAAAGTCTGAGGTGGTGAATATTAAGGGAAATTCAAATGTGAGGCTTAATCACATAATGAGGAGGGGTATTCCACTGTTTGGTTAGTTTATCTACTGCTCTGGAAGAGTAAGCACCAAAGTGACTCATCAACTGAATGCAACAATAAACAAGTTGTCTCTAATCATATCAACAAAGGTCAAAGGGACAAAAGTGGAATTAATGTCCAAGAAATCTTGCTAGGAAAACTTTTCGCATTCTTCAGAGTGATCTATCCCCAAAAAATGAAGAGTGAAAAAAATCCTTGTTGTTATATAAGATAACATGAATGGTAAGTAAAATAAAAACCTCAATATAGGTGCGTGACTGTAGTAGCATGCAAGCTAGCATACTTAGGGCACACTGCTAGAGTCAACTTTTTAATTGTTAGATAATATTTCCTTAAATTGATATGTTTTTTTCTTAATTGTTAATTGTCTTAAATGGGTTTTGTCTTAAAGTGGCCATTGTCATAAAAAAAAAGTTTTGTCCTAAAATAATTTTTGTCTTAAAGGGCTTTGTTTTAAATATAATGTTTTGTCTTAAAATATTTTTGTCTCATATTGGTTTTGTCTTAAATATAATGTTTTGTCTTAAAATATTTTTGTTTTAAATTATTTTGTCTTAAAAATATTTTTGTCTCAAACTGTTTTTGCCTTAAATTTAAAGTTTTCTCTAAAAATATTTGTCTTAAATATAAATTTTGTCTTAAAAATCTTTTTGACTCAAACTGTTTCTATCATAAATTTAAAAGTTTTGTATTAAAATATTTGTCTTAAATTGTTTTTGTCTTAAATATAAAGTTTTGTCTTAAAATATTTTTGTTCCGGATTGTTTTTGTCTTCAATTTTATATTTAAGACAATTCAAATGATATTTTTTTTGTAAAATAACTAAAATAAAATATGATTTTAAGACAAAGGACTTATTTTATCTTCAAAAAAACACCTTAAAAGTACCTTGGTGTAATAGTACATATTCTTCATATAATTGTATAGGTAATCTTATATCACCCCATAGTATTCACATAATTTTATACTTCGTGTATATCACCACATGTTCTTTAGAAAAAAATATATATTAAACAAAAATCAAATTCCATTTCGTAATGTCAACATGGTTTAATCTTGATACCCACCTATATTCAACTTGGTGTAATAGTGCATATTCTTCATATAATTTTATACTTCATGTATATCACCTGAGGTTCTTTAGAAAAAAACATAAATTAAACAAAATTCAAAGTCCATTTCATAATGTCAACATGGTCTAATCTTGTTACCCACCTAGATTCAAGTTGTGCATCATTCTCTACTTATATTCAGCACTTTTACAATATATTTATATTATTCACAACAAATATACATGATCAACAATTTTAATTAATTCAATCTATCTCTTCCTTCTTCTACCGAGAAAAACCTTGTTGTTGGCTTGTTAATTCATGCATATAGGCTAATACAAGAACGGTCTCTAAATTAATAAATAAATAGTTTCCATAATAACATAATCCTTATGTATTCATACGTAACTAATTGAATCAATTCATGGCACAGAGGATCAGAGTCATAAATAACTAAGTGCATCACATCATGGCACAGAGGATCTCTAGAGACTTCCATACACTATTGTTTTGTAAACTAATGCCACTACTTATATTAAAAAATAGAGGAATTTTTAATCTACACACAGTATCGAAGATGTAAAGAACAAAATATGTCTTCATTCTGGTTATAGGATTGAAGAGGATGAAAAAAAAATTAATTATGAATGCCAAAATTACCAAATTTACATACTTCCATCAGATCAGATTAGTACATACAAACTTAGGAAAATAGATTACTAACATAACATTTTGAAGTTAAGTCGGTGATTCCATGCTGTTGCGGTGGAGCTTAGCCAGGACTCCCACGAGAGGATCATTCATGTACATTGTGGGCTCAAGCTTGGTCGTATCGGCCCCATTATTGATCTGAAATGGGGGTTTAATAACTTGTTATGCTTACAAGAACCTCCCACTCCGAAGCTTAACAAATATATGATCTAGCTTATGTTGACAATTGCGGAATTGAGTACTTGAAAGAGATGTATGTGTAATTTATTCTAACTGTTTAAGTGCTTTAATTCAATTTTTTTTTGTTGCTATTAAACACACATAACAGCTATATAATGTAGAAAATAAACATCAACACATAATAGAAAATTTAATGTAGGAGTTCACTCGAATATCGTGGGCTACATCTGCTTGAGCTTTTGTCATCTTGACTTGGCTCTATGGGATTATGGCAAAGTTTCTTTTACAAGTTCCACACTTAACTCCAAAGGTTTCTGAATTGAACCAATGGGCTTATAATACAACCTATATCCTTTTCATGGTTGTCATCACTCTGCAAACAGATCTAACCTCCCTTAGACTTGATTCCTTTAATCAGTGCACTGAGCTAACCTGAGCTTCTTGATGGAACTAACTCCTTCAGAATTCCTTAATTGTCATTAAAACCTCTTCTACTATCTCTAGCACATATTAGACACCAAAAATCGACTCATCATTTGCTCAAAATGAGCACTGCATCACCAAACTAGGCCTTCCTCCATGGTTAGCACTAAGATGCCTGAAACTTCCATGTAGCATCTTAGCCTTTAGAAGCCTCCAAATGATTCTGAAAATTCCTACAATGGATTCAGAAGGCTCATTACAGTCAGGAATGACTTTTGGTTTGCTGAGAACAAGTACTGGTAGCTCCTACAACTGCCTTCGACCCCTAGTGGCCCTGAGCTTCAAAATCTCCCTGGATGAAAATCTCTACGAAGATGACTTCTTCAGCTTCTCTGGAATATTCCATTGGCTACAGGAGGCTCCAATTTGCCTATCTAGCCTCTTCTTTCACTCTCCCTGGTCAAAAACTACTCCTGGAATGCCTTTAGTCACTATCCCCTAGGGATGCTCCATTAAATCTGGTGAACTCGCACTTAACTCGAGTTAAATTTGGAAAAATCCACCTTTTTCGCCACTCCACCAAGCTAAACCGTTGGAGCTGACTCTTACCTTAACCATCAGTGTGCATGTGATGGGTATAAACCTGACGGTTTAGCGATAACACCGCATAGTTCTGGCAGTCAACACCCAACTGCATGGTTTGTTGGCAAATGGTGGTTAACATTGAAGTGTGTGAACAATTGTATGGGACCGCTTGCGGGTAAGACCATTGGCGATCCTAACCCCCAAATCTCCATATGTTATAACATTAATATGCCACGCGACGATTTTAGGTTAAGAAACACCATTGTAGGAGGTGGTAACACACGGCCCTGCCTTCGTGGAGGTCAAGGGTTAGATTCTGTCGGACCCTAAAAAAACTTTATAATATCATTCCAGGGCTACGTGGTGACCTCTGGGCTTGCCATGTGTCAGCACATGATTGTTCATCCAAAAGGGAATATTCGAGGGAATATCTCAAGGAATATTCTTTGGAATATATTTTTTCTAATGTTTTCAAAAATCAAATTATTCTTGGTCTGGTGTCCATAAAGTAGCTTAATAGACTTTCCAAATTGTGATAACTCCTTCATACCATGTCGGTCTTTCAAACTGTTCCTGACACCATAATCAAGAAGACGAGGAGATCTATCAGATTATTGGAGACTCTTTCGAACACTTTGAAATTTGAGCTATCATTAAGGCCCTAGATCAATATCTAATCAGTTATCCTCAACCCCGTCATAACTATCATCAAACCCGTCATAGATATCAGGCCCTCTGTCATATCTATGAGCCCTTCCCACAACTCCACATGTTAATTCATTTGGGTTAGGTGCTTGTATGTTGAACCACAAAGTGAAACCTTCGATACATGATATATTTCCGGAATCCTCGTATATCGAAACTATGGAGGACCCTTTGTGATGAGCTTTCTCTAAATATTTGTCACCAAAACCCACCATGAAAGACATACCAGTGGGATTCTTACCCAAAATGTAATCGACCTATAATTACAATACCAACGAAATGCACCAACAACTAAATTATTATTGCATCCAAAAAATTGAGGCGGTCTAAGAACGATGTGAATTTGTGAGCGACACCTTTGCTGGATGTTTCAAATTATTATGATAGGAAAAACTAATTTAAATTTATGTAACATTGAATCTCTTATGCTGTGAGAAAGATAGAATGGATATAGAACTGTTATAAACTCTTTCCCTCCTTAATTAAATATTTTGCAAAACTTAAAAAAGTCACAGGTATATGTACTTGTTGTTTGGCAAATGCGATAAGAATACTTGGTTCATAGGTTTGATCGCCACATGGTAGACATTGGTTAATTATTGAAAGTAAGTCACTGTAAACTGATGCAACAAATTATGTGCCTATAGTATATTGTGTATCTGCACCATCTCTGACATACAACAACATTGGTTAATTCTTGAAAGTAAGTCATTGTAAACTGTTGCGAGGAATGATGTGCCTATAGCATATTGTGTATTTGTACCATCTCTGACATACAACAACCCTCGTGTCCAAGTGCGACAAATACAAATACTATTAAGGACCTAAATTTTGAAACTTGGAACATAAGAGGAGGAGCGTTCAAATAACTGGTGTAATGGAATTTTTGAATTGAGGACTTCACTTCTGCTTGGCCTCTGTAAACTTGTAGCTTGGTTTTGCCGGAGAAATATAACTACCACGATTATTATTTTTATGACGATATAGTCACTTGACTGGCTTGAACATTTGGTGATCAATATGTTTATGTGGATATCGACTTAGACTAAACATGAGAATTTCAACTCCAACACATTTGAGATCCCAGTTGAACTCATACTCATTGGAAGTATAAAAATCCTGCTGTAATATGTATTTGGTATAACCTGAAAACCTAGTTGCTTGATATAGCCATGCCACTACCCATGCAATCTCATCCTGCATGTTGGTTAGTCGAGGAATAATAACAGGAGGTCATGAAGTTAGTCACTCTGTAGTTTAAATAATGGTGTGAATTGAAAATGAAAAATCACTTATAATGATGGGAAACATTACATCATAGCCTTAGACTGAGCAATAGAAAGGGCACTCTCCACCATATGTTTTGGGGTATTGTGGTCAGGAAAACGAAAGAGTTGTAGTAAATGACATATTCAATTACATGAGTATCATAAAAGGTTGAAGAGGGAAATACATTAAATTAATTTTAAATTTTGATCACATGAATATCATGAAGTACTAAAAATAAGTATGTGGAATAAAGTGAGGTTCTGGTAAGAGGTTAGTTCATAAATATATTCACTTAAAAATTCACAAAATTCTAAGCTAATACAAAAATATTTCATCATATTATTAATAAAGATTTGAATCTATAACAATCTACCACTCAAAATAACTCCAATATCCAAACAAATACAGTAATCATAAAGAAAATATATTAAATCAAATTTAAACTAGAGGTGCTTATAAAAGCATTCATCAATTTCCAAATAAATACAGTGATCATTAAAAGAATATATTAAATCAAATTTAAACTAGAGTTAGTTATAAAAGCATTAATCACCAAACAAACAGATTATGTGTTTTAAATAGGTAGAAATTGTTTTGGAAGAGACATAATCTTATACTGAAGTAGCTCTTTTGAGTAGAAGACTAGAGTAATGTTTGTCAATGGCTGCAAAGACGATGGACAAAGTAGCCAATGCTACAACAGTCTCTGCTATAATTTCTATTCTGTGAGTGGATGTTTCTTTTTTTTGCAAAGTCCTAGGAGTGTGCATTATATCTGGATTCTCCCAACAATTATGGTCTCCAATTGGATCTCACATAAAAAAAAGCTAGTGAAACTTACGCTCCATGTTGATCTTTTGGACTAATTTCCTAGACAATATATAGTTAGTTAAATTTTCCCTAGTGTTTCATATGAAACCAAAATCATTAGAAAACACCTATAGGTGTAGTCATTAGTGGTTATTTGCTGTGATACTTGGGGTGATTTGATTGGGACATTAATTATTTCACCCGAACCCACAGCTGGTTTTCGGTGGTGCTTACTTTGATAAGATAATCAGTTCCCCACCTAATAGCATCCCTAACGTTTTTCAACTCTGCAGCTGCTACAAGTTCATCTCCATACTGAAGGGCTCCCCATGCCAGCATGGTAATGGTGAATGACATGGGAAGCCCATATTTCAAATTATCCCCAGCATCGTAGTAACCGCCAACTAAACCCACATGCACATATACATAGTACGATCAATGTGAAACATAATTGTATCCTCAATTCTCAAAGAAATCTCAATTTAAAAAGTGGGTATGTTCTTTACCATAGTATCTCAGAATTTCCAGAAGTATCTACGAATTGCGAGGACATGCTGAGTGAAGCATGGATCTATTAATTTATGTCACGGTGAGGAATTTTAAACCAATCTCAACATTCCTTCATTCACAACTTTCCAGTTTTAGTTTTCTTTCATTCATATATATTTCCATGACCATATATAAACCCAGACCATGCGGCCCCATAAACGGAGTTTCTTGTCAGATGGTTATCCTGTAACAATGCATTGATTTTCTGGGCATATTGACCTAGACGAGATTCACTTAATCAACCTTTCTAAATGATTCACTTAATCGACCTTTCCCAATGTATATGTGGTTTTTATTTGCAATTTATTGAATTAGGCGGCAGTGGATAAGTGTGAAGAACTTGAGAAGATTTTGGAAATCATTTCTATTTTTGTTTTGTTTTTATTGTAATTATTTTACCATACATTCAATAATTGCTGAAATTTGAAATTTGAAAATTCCTTTCAGTGTCTTGTTTTCTGTTTTTTATATTTTTCTTTTTCTCTGAACACCCTTGAGCTTGCTTTGAACACTTTTGAGTGATTTCTAGGATCCATTGCATCTTCTATAGGTGCATTTGTAGAAATCCACTGCTTCTCCTACAGGTGAGTCCATAGCCATGAATCCACTTCTACAATTTTGAAGTATTTGTATATGTATGAACTGCAGGAAGCAAAAGATTTGAACTGGATGGCATGTAGATAACATGCTCTCACAGGGTGGTGATGGAGAAACCTTGATAAAAAAATAGGTTGTAACTATCTATTGCCGCATTGCTGAAATTTGAAATTTGAAAATACCATTCAATGTCTTGATTTTTGTTTGTTAGTTTCTGCTTTTTCTCTAAACACCCTTGAGCTTGCATTGAACACTTTTGAGCGATTTCTAGGATCCACTGCTTCTTCTACAAGTGCGTCTGTAGAAATGCACTGCTTCTTCTACAGAAATCCACTTCTACAATTTTGAAGTATTTGTATATTTATGAACCACAGGAAGCAAAAGATTTCAACTAGATGGCATGTAGATAAGTCACTCTCACAGGGTGGTGATGGAGAAACCTTGATGGAGAATGAACAATTTTCTGGAAAGTGATTACTTGGAAGCTAAGTACAACAATGAGATGTTAAATTGAAGGAAAGAAATTGTACTTCAAAATTACAACTTTTACTATATACATTGATTGAATAATTTATGAAATTGCTTTCACTCTTTTATTATATACATTGACTGAATAATTGTTAAAATTTGAAAATACAATTTACTATGTTTGTTTTTACGTTGCTCGAATAATTATTTAAATTTTAAATTTAAAATACCTTTCACTGTGTTGGTTTTTGTTTTTCCAACGCAACCATCTTAGATTCTCTTTTGCAACTCCACACTTGATGATCTACTCTCCTGCAACTTGCTTGGTCACTTGCCTTTTGTTGGGCCTTTGACTAGATACCAAAAATAGAACTAGCCATTAGGCTAGCCATCTATCATTAGATCGATACCCCGAAAGAACTTTGTGTGAAGCAAAATTGGATTTGGTAACTTATGGTTTGCCTGTGTGTGCCTCATATTTTCTATTTTATTCATTACCTTTACCCTTTAAAAAGTAGAACGATGGCTAGCAGATTATATGAAGTACCAACTATATGTGCAAGACGACTATACATATAAAATCTTGATTAAGGGAAGAAATGTCAATTGTTATATCTTCGTCTAAGCCTAATTATTAATACATTTATATTCAATATAAAACAAATAATTTACATATTAAAATAAATCAATAAAACTTTACTTTTGTAACATTTTAAAGAACGGGTAATTTATTAGTTGGGCATCCCATATATGACATGACACAAAAATTATAATTTTCTAAAGCTCTTGCCACACAATCATATAACATGGCACGTTCTCTTCACATGCACCGCCTATGTAACCGATTTATGGTATGAGAGAAATGCAAAATGAGGTCACTATAGCTTGCGAAAGGGAATTTTGAACTGATCTCAACATTCCTTCTTTGACAACTTTCTAGTTTTAGTTTTCTTTCATTCATATACATTTCCATGACCATAGATAAATCCAGAAAATGCAGCCCCATAAGCAGAGTTTCTTGTCAGGTCGGTATCCTGTAACAATGCATTGTTTTTCTAGGCATATCGACCTGAATGAGATTCACTTAATCAACCATTCTAAGTGGTTCACTTAATCAACTTTTCCCAACTTATGTGTGGTTTTTCTTTGCAATTTATTGAACTAGGCGACCATGGATAAGTGTGAAAAGCTTGAGAAGATCCTGGAAATTATTTCTGTTTTTGTTCTACTTTTACTGTAACTATTTTACCATACATTGAATAATTACTGACATTTGAAATTTGAAATCACCTTTCAGTGTCTTGTTTTTTGTTTGTTAGTTTCTTCTTTTTACCTAAACACCCTTGAGCTTGCTTTGAACACTTTTGAGTGATTTCTTGGATTCGTTGCTTCTTCTACAGATGCGTTTGTAGAAATCCACTGCTTCCTCTGCTGGTGATTCCATAGCTATGAATCCACTTCTACAATTTTGAAGTATTTGTATATGTATGTACTGCAGGAAGCAAAAGATTTGAAATGGATGGCATGTAGATAAGGTGCTCTCATAGGGTGGTGATGGAGAAACCTTGATAAAAAAATAGGTTGCAACTAGCTGTTTCCGCGTTGTTGAAATTTTAAATTTGAAAATACCTTTCAATGTCTTGATCTTTGTTTGTTAGTTTCTTCCTTTTCTCTGAACAACCTTGAGCTTGCTTTGAACACTTTTGAGTGATTTGTAGGATCCATTGCTTCTTCTACAGAAATCCACTTTTACAATTTTGAAGTATGTGTATATTTATGAACCGCAGGAAGCAAAAGATTTGAACTAGATGGCATGTAGATAAGGCGCTCTCATAGGGTGGTGATGGAGAAACCTTGATGGACAATGAACAATTTTCTGGAAAGTGATTGCTTGGAAGTCGAGTACAACAACGAGATGTTAAATTGAATGAAAGAAATTGTACTTCAAATTTACGAGTTTTACTATATACATTGATTGAATAATTGTTGAAATTTGAAATTTCAAAATACATTTCAGTGTCTTGTTTCTTGTTTGTTAGTTTCTGCTTTTTCTCTGAACACCCTTGAGGTTGCTTTGAACACTTTTGAGTGATTTCTAGGATCCATTGCTTCTTCTACTAGTGTGTCTATAGAAATCCACTTCTTCTTCTACAGGTCAGTTCGTAGTTATGAATCCACTTCTACAATTTTGAAGTATTTGTAAATGTATGAACTACAGGAAGAAAAAGATTTTAATTGGATGGCATGTAGATAAGGTGCTCTCACAGGGTGGTGATGGAGAAACCTTAATAAAGAAATAGGTTGAAAATAGCTGTTGTCGCGTTGCTGAAATTTGAAATTTGAAAATACCTTTCAGTGTGTTGATTTTTGTTTGTTAGTTTCTCCTTTTTCTCTGAACACCCTTGAGATTTCTTTGAACACTTTTGAGCGATTTCTAGGATCCACTGCTTCTTCTACAGGTGCATATGTAGAAATCCACTGCTTCTTCTACATAAATCCACTTGTACAATTTTTAAGTATTTGTATATGTATGAACCGCAGGAAGCAAAAGATTTGAACTGGATGGCATGTAGATAAGGCGCTCTCATATGGTGGTGATGGAGAAACCTTGATGGAGAATGAACAATTTTCTGGAAAGTGATTGTTTGGAAGCCGAGTACAACAATGAGATGTTAAATTGAAGGAAATAAATTGTACTTCAAATTTACGACTTTTACGATATACATTGATTGAATAATTGTTGAAATTGCTCTCGCTATTTTACTATATACATTGACTGAATAATTGCTGAAATTTGAAATTTGAAAATACATTTCACTGTGTTTGTTTTTACATTGATTGAATAATTTCTTAACTTTGAAATTTGAAAATACCTTTCACTGTGTTGGTTTTTTGGTTTTTGTTTTTCCAACACACCCATCTTAGATATTCTCTTTTGCAACCTCACACTTGATGATCTGCTCTCCTGGCACTCGCCTGGTCACTTGCCTTTTGTTGTGGATTTGACTAGATATCAAAAATAGAATTAGCTGTTAGGCTAGCCATCTATCACTAGATTGATACCCCGAAAGAACTTTGTGTGAATTAAAATTGGATTTGGTAACTTATGATTTGCCAGTGTGTGCCTCATATTTTCTATTTTATTCATTACCTTTACCCCTTAAAAAGTGCAACGGTGGCTAGCAGATTATAAGAAGTACCAACTATATCTGCAAGATGACTATATGTGGAAAAACTTGAATAAAAGAAGAAATGTAAATTATTATATCTTCGTTTAAGCCTTATTATTAATATATTTATATTCAATATAAAACAAATAATTTACATATTAAAATAAATCAATAAAACTTTACTTTTGTAACATTTTAAAGAGCGGGTAATTTATTAGCAGTGCATCCCAACCGATGCACAAAATATAATTTTCTAAAGCTCTTCTCAAACAATCATATAACATGACACGTTCTCTTCACATGCACCGTCTACCTAACCTATTTCTCGTATGAGAGAAATGAAAAATGAGGTCACTATAGCTTGCGAAAGGGAATTTCGAACTGATCTGAGCATTCCTTCATTCACAACTTTCCGGTTTTAGTTTTCTTTCGTTCATATACATTTCCATGACAATATATAAATCTAGACCATGCAGCCCCATAAACAGAGTTTCTTGCAGGTGGGTATCCTGTAACAATGCATTGTTTTTCTGCGCATATTGGCCTGGATGATATTCACTTAATCAACCTTTCTAAGTGATTCACTTAATTGACCTTTCCCAACACATGTGTGGTTTTTCTTTGCAATTTATTGAATTAGGCATCAGTGGATAAGTGTGAAAAACTTGAGAATATTTTGGAAATCATTTTTGTTTTTCTTCTATTTTTACTGTAACTATTTTACCATACATTGAATAATTGCCGAAATTTGAAATTTGAAAATACCTTTCAGGGTCTTGTTTTTTGTTTGTTATTTCCTACTTTTTCCTTGAACACCCTTGAGCTTGCTTTGAACACTTTTGAGCGATTTCTAGGATCCACTGCTTCTTCTATGGGTGTGTCTGTAGAAATTCACTGCTTCTTCTATGGGTGAGTCTGTAGCTATGAATCCACTTCTACAATTTTGAAGTATTTGTATATGTATGAACTGCACCGCACGAAGCAAAATATTTGAACTGGATGGCATGTAGATAAGGCACTCTCACAGGGTGGTGATGTAGAAACCTTGATAAAAAAAATAGGTTGCAACTAGGTATTACTATGTACTGTACCTGTGTACTATACTTGCAGCACTTGCAATGATGAGCTCTCCTTGATTATTGCACGTCTACCTTTCTGTATTTTACTTGCAGCACTAGCAACGATGAGCTCTCTTTGATTGTTGCATCTCTATACAGGCACATACCAACATAACCTTTACAGATGCCAACGGACCTATCTTCTACACGGGTCGGGGTTTATAAGTGAGGGTGAGGGCCAAGGCCAGTTGTTGAAATGCTCAGAGCGCGATTGTTCTTTATTCTATGGTTATTCACTCACAGATGAACCAAACTCTTTGTGGTGGCAGATGGCTAGAGTTGTTGGCTTTGCGGTGGCAACCAGAGGTGGCAGGTGGCTAGCTTTGCGGTAATCTGTACTTTATTCTCATGCATTCTACCACAAGCCATCCATACATTAGTTAAAACCTTTTTTCGGATTTGCATATTCAACAACTTGGCATCCAGACTTTGGCTAAAACCTTTTTTTGGATCTGCATATTCAACAACCCGACAATAATACCTCCAATATAAAACTTTGGATAAAAGAAAAAAACACCAAAGCTTGAAAATAAAATTTTGTATAGAAACAAAAAACATTAGTTAAATGCTCTGGTCAACTCGAATTAATAGGGAGTCAACACTGATGTGAATGCTATAGTCCTTGCTATGCCAAAGGAAAGGACTAATAATGAGTAAAGAACATTTAGGTGTATAGCCATTTATTTTATTTAACCTTGGATAATTTCGTCAATATGGTCCCATTTGTTAATATTTTACGAATGCATTACACCCAAATGTATACATTTCGTAAAACTCTCACCAACGGACTTAATATCATCAACTTGAGTAATGTTGAGGAAGGATTTCCTCCCTTACCACACATTATGTAGGTCTAAATCCAAACAAATGTTTTTATTTAGCAAGGAATGAATCATGATGTGTGCATAGTCTAAAAGTATTCCTGCCCAAAAAAAAAAGGTGACATATATGTGGATTTTTGAACAACAAGGTGTCACAAAGTAGAAAATATATGTTGAATTCCTTGTGGATAAGGTTATTTGTTAAATTATATATATATATATATATGCAAAAGTTCAACTTCATGAATGGTTTATCTTATTATATTTATATTATTTTGTTATGTTTCCATTATTTTTTTTAATGTATTCAAAATTATTTAATTTTATATAAAGTCTTGTTTAGAGTTATTATTTTTTCACATAAAATATTTGTATTATATGTTTTTAAATTAGATGATTTTTTTTAATTGTTTAATGCAAATAAATATTTATATAATATTTTTTAACTATTTTTTTTAAATTATTAGATTTATTTTAAATTTCAATTAAAGAAATATAGATAAAAAATTATTTATTAATATGAAAATTTATATAACAATATGCGATAAATTTAAATTTAAAATAAAGTTAAATTAATTTGATTTTATAAAAAAATTATCTCATGTTATATTTATTTTTATTATTTATTTATTACTATTTTATTATTTTTACTATTTATTTAATTATATAATATTATATTAGGAAAACATTTCACTTCACATATTGTAAAATGTATCACAACTTTAATTTCCATATATATATCTATATATATATATATATATATATATATATATATATATATATATATATATATATATCTTGTAAAATGTATCGCAAGTTTAATTTCCATATGTGAGTATTTGAATGGATTTTTGTATCGCTTATTTTTCGAGGGCCCTAGCAGCACTTCTCATGCATGTATAAAACCATGGATATGTTCTATAGCACCAGAGATGCTTGTCATTAATGGAACTTATTTTATAATAGTTACAATCTTTGGGATTTATTGATTGTTTCACAAGCGAGAAGAATGTCCCCTGGGTTTTAATATTAATCCCTTGGGTTTGTTAATATTAGTGTGTATGTTCATATGGTTTATTATTAATACTAGGGTTCAATGTCATTCCCTTTTGTTTATAGTTCCTTGGGTTTATTAATTTCTTTGGATTATAATATTAATCCTTATATTTATAATATTAATGTCATGGTTTAATGTTTATTTTAGTGTTTATAATATTTATCTTTGGGTTTATATCTCTTAGGTTATAATATTAGTCCATTGTGTTTGTGACCAATATTTTCTCAATATGGAAACCAATCATGGTCAACCATACTAAACCATTATCAACATTGGTCAAACATTGTCAACCATGGTCAATAATGGTATGCTATGGTACAATTCCATAATGTGACAAAGATTATCTCAGTATGAAAATCAACCATGGTCAATAAACACGGTGACTTTGTGACAATGATTGTGTCATGGTCCAACGTCACATCATGACAACCATGGTCAACCATGTTCCAATGTCACATTATGACAAGGATTGTCTTAATATGAAAATCAGCCATGGTCAGTCATGGTCAACCAGGGTCCAATATTGCATTATGATAGATTCTCTCAATATGAAAATCAATTATGGTCAACGATAGTCAACCATGATCTCATGTCACATTATGACATAGATTGTCTCGATATGAAACTCAAATAGGTCAATCATGTTTGTTTTAGGGTTTATAATATTTACCTTAGGGTTCATATACCTCGATTTTACAATATTAATCGCTTGGGTTTAATATTATTCCATTGGATTTTTAGTATTAATCCTTTGGGTTTAGTAGTTCCTTGAGTTTATAATATCAATCCATTGATTTTATTAATCTAAGGGTTTGTATTCCTAGTGTGATAGCCTCACTCGAGGAGCCCATGCAAATCGCATCATAAATGCATTGTAAATATTGTACGATGAATTTAAATCAAAACAGGGACTCACTGAAGGACACAAATTTGAGAGCTGGGAGGGAAGTCGCTTAATTGGGATGTCTTGGTTTCTTGTACTAGGAAGAAACCTGAAAGTGCAATACAACCATTAAAGACTAGCAAGCATTAGAATTGAAGAAAGGAGCTCTTAAAATTAAATGAGCAAAACAAAGAGGTATTTAGGCCCATTCCGCTTGGGAAGAAACCATAAGAAAGAAAAAGGATAGGAATTTATGAAAAGGGATGGTGTGTTACAGGCCAATGAGGAAGAGACAATAACAACAATTAAGGAAGAAACCAACAAGAGACTGAACACGAAGGAAAAATAAGAGAGAGCAATGGGAGAGAAAAAAAGGAGACAAGAATATAGGATCAAAATAAAGGGAATGAGAAATGGTGTGGAGAGGAGGAGAAGTTTGACATGAGCTCTCCATAGCTAGAACCAAAGAGAAGAGAACATAAGAGAAGGGAATTGACTTTTGATCCCTTGAGGTTGTGGGTTGAGCTACCAGTCTTTGGAGCCCTGTAACAACTTGGGGTCCCTAAAGGCTATGGATTGAGATAAAATCCCTAGAGCCTTATAACAACTTAGGTCCCTGGAGTTTGTGGGTAGAGACTTAGGTCTTTAGAACCCTGTAACATCTTGCGTCATAGACGGTGTGGGTTGGGATCAAATATTTGGAGCCCTATAATAACATGGGTACCTCGGAGGTTGTGGGTTGAAATAGTAAAATCTGGAGCCCTGTAGCAACTTGGGTAGAGGCCATCCTAAAGTAGAAGTTGAGGAAGACCAAAATGAAGACTAATGGTTAATGCCCAGATGGAACAACATATTTTGGACTCCCTTGAAGGGGTTGAATGACTGGTGTGAGCACTAGTGGGTGAGTTTGGGAACCTCTAGACTCTCGGTGTCAACCAAGCAAGAAGATTCCAACTTGTGGGATTGAGGAAGGAGGTCCTCTAGAGTCCCAAAATGCAACAAAAGATTGGCGAGTTAGTCCCGAAAGCGAGCATCCCCCCAGACTCTAGAATTTGCTCGAGGGTGACGACTACAAGTAAGTGTGGCTGCAACCATTTATGGTTAGGTGGAGATTCCTTGTCCCATACTTAGTTTCCCTGTCTACTCCAAGATAAGTAATTGTGTAGTATTTTTAACATATGATGAATAATGGTACTATGTTGATGGATAATGGTTTGAATGTAGGGACTACATTATATTGACGAAGACACATTTATGTGTTATATCCCTTTTGTGTGGTGTGTTGTGTTGAATGGTTACATCTATGTATGTATTTGTGTGGAATATATGCTCTAACGTGTAAGAAAGTTGAAAAGAAGTAATATGTTAACAATTGTTAAATGACATGCTTGGGTTAATAGTGGGTTTTGTGACCCTTTACTAATATAAGATTACAAAGAGAGATACCTTATGCATAATAGGGACATTATTCACTCGATTCATTCAAGGTCACGTTACAAGTTATTGTGTTGCTCAACGAGCACAACTTTAACGTTTGAGAGAATTTTCCTTGGTATCAGTTGAGCCACTAGATTTATCTAAATGTCCTTTAGCCTTACATTTTTAGCACGTTGTATATCTGTTGTTGGCATTGTAAAGTGATAGTTGAGTGACCTGAAGGCTTTTCTTATCGAGATGGAGTTGTTTTTAGGCTTGATATAAGTCTTGACATTGTTGGCATGTGGAAAGTGAGGTTGGATCCTCCTTATTAGGGATGACAACATCCCCTCCTTTGTCGGCTTTAAGAATCACGATCTCCCTGTTGTGGTTCAAGGATTTTAGGGCTTCAAATTCAGACTTTCTAATATTGCTTCTAGGGGGCTTTGCCTTCTTGAGGACAACAACCCATTCTTGCCTAATAGTGTCCTTAATATTATCAGGTAAGCCCTTAATCCCGAACTCAATGTTGCACATAATGTCTTCAGCTGGAATCTTCTTCGGGGCGAGGGCAAAATTTAATCATTTCTCAATAAGGCTAAAGATAGAAGAGGAAAAGGAAAATTAAGAAGGATTAACGACCCTATTATTCCGAGAAGGATGAAGAAGCTTCTTCTTCTTATTATTATTATTATTATTATTATTATCATCATCATCATCATCATCTTCAAAAGTATACGACTAGTTATTAGTAATACTGTTATAATCAGTTAACACTATTATTCCTAGTAATAAACCTTATATTATCGATGTTGTTATTATTATTATTACTAATAATTCTCTTGAAATTATAATTATCCGAATTATTATAATTATTAAAATTAAAATTAAAATCACTTAACTTATTCTACTAAATAAATTCACTATTAGCATACTTAATAAACCAATTATCAGAATTAGAAGAGCATGAAACAAAGAAGGTTACTGAATGCTGGTTGGGAGAATCGAGGAGGCTAGACCACACTTAGGAGAACACCAAGTGGGATAGGATATCAGATGCTGGTTATGAGAACCTCCAGAATTACAACGTACAGACGGTAAGGATATAAGAACCTGACTGTGATTGCCCAGATCAACAGTTAAAGGGTCCCGAGGGGAGGACCGCAACGGTTCAATATACATGAGTGGTCTGACTAGATGAATAGAAGAGGAGATACTACAATTGGAGGATGACACTGCATCAAATGAAGAGCGAGGAAGGACCTGAGGGTGATCAGTCCACAGGCAAGGGAAGGTTGATTCGAATCGCTGGGAATGGGGTGCTCCGGAGGGTGACCGGATCCACAGGGTAGGCAATGATCAGAGGGAGATCGAATGTCAGAGACAGACCTCTCATCAGAGGATCAATCAACCGGAAGGGTAACATCCATGAGAGAGTACTTCTCATCAATTTCTACTGAGGCTGTTAGCAGAGGAGGGACAGAATGGGGGGAGGAATGTAAATCAAGAGTGGGGGCTAGATCCAAAGGTGAAGGTAGCAGGATCGAGCACAGGGATTATGATAGGTAAGAGGGTCGAATAGGGTCAGAATCAGGAATTAAAGAGGCAGGGGTAGGTTTGAAAAGACCAGGTGATTTGGTTGATACATTCGAACACATTAGCATAGCTCGTTGTGCAGGGGAGCCTCCAACACCAGAATGTTTATTAACCTGGGACCTAAGAGCAAAAAGCTGGTTAACATTAATCCAGTTGGGGGATGACTTAACCATGGGCAAAACATGATTGTGGTGTGACGAGGATATTTCAAACAACTTCTGAAACTTCGTAGTGTGCCTCAGTTTCCAAAATTCCTCCATCCACAACGATTTAAGACCATAACAAGCATAAAATCTGGCCCAAATGGAGGGGGACATAATGCTGGAAAGTTCTAGATGCAGAGTGAAAGGATTTCAAGAAAGCTGATCCAGAACTGTCCTGACCCTACATATCTCAACAATACTAAACTAGCCTTCAGATAGACACAATGGTTTATGGGAGTGTTGAGGCAACGATTAATCTGGGAAAAAATCGGGATGATATAAGAATCCATGCTTTTCTTAAGGAACACTAGATTTGACTTCAACTTCGAAACTTGCAAGGGTGCCAGTTCAAAATGATGAACCTTAGTAAAAATGGCCCTTCCGTGCAAGGAAGTAATTGTCGAGGTGAGGCTTCGGTGATACACATTAGTATTGAGAAGATTTTTCTATGAAAATCACATCATAATTCATTTGTCGATGTGTTTCGAACCACTAAGTGTGGTTCATCGTCAAGACAAGTTGAAGAACCAGACCATGGCAGTCATTTAAATAGAGAGAGAAAATCATCCAACGACTATATTTGACTAGGAAAAACTATATTTGACGGGGAAATTGTAGTGGATGGAGGGATAGGGATAGGGAAATTCAATTAATTCAAAAGTTAGTTTTGTTAAATTTATTACTATATTTGATTAAATTTAATTGTTCATATTTAATGAGAATAAACTAATAATACACTTATTATTAAAGCTATATAGAAGAATACAAACTAGTATTATTAAATAAATTAAAATTGTTTATCAAAGGCTCACCTACTTAGTTAGAGTAAAATAATTTTAAATTTATTAGTTCTTATTCATTTATATTAAAGTTATAGAAGGGGCATCATTCTTTAAATTTTACTTCATTAAGGTGAAACTTATTATATTAATTAATACATTATACTAATAATTAAATAAGTCTTAATTTAACTTTATATAATTAATGAGTATAAAATAATAGATTTATTATTAATGCTAAAGCCATATAAATACAAATTAATATTACTAATATTAAAGGAAATACTAAGATTTTTTAATTTTTTTTTAGATAAAGGTTCAGCTACTTAGTTAGTTAGAAAGTTGACTCAATACTAAAATGAAGGGTCTAACAGAATTGAAAAGGGGCAATTTCTTAATTAAAAATTATTTTAAGGTTATTAAGGAACTACTCAGAAATAAGATGGCAGTTTCTAATTAGTTAAATCCAAGAATGAATATTCATTAATTTATATTAAAGTTTAAATAGGATAATTTGCAACATTCTTTAAAATTCCTTTATTAAGGTAAAAAATATTATGTTAATAATGTTAATTACTATGGCTTAAAAATATTCTTACTACCTCTATAAATAAATATCTTATTATAATAAGAGAACAAGTAATGTTAAAAAGGTTAAACAATTACTAAAATCAAAGAGCAGAGAAGGGATAAAGGACAACACAAGGTCAGAAGAAGAGAGAAGATGATAGTAAAGGAACAACACAAGGGGCAGGGGCAGGGAAGGAGTAGGGGCAGGGCAAGGGCGGCTACGAAGAAAGTGGACGGATCCAACATCTGCTAATCCTCCAACCATCATCCCTATTGAGATTTCTCATACTTTTTTCAATTTCTATGGCTCCCCTAAACTTCCAGTGATGAAAAGGGGCAATCTTGGCAATAGCACAAGCCTCCTCAATGCATAAGTGATGCTTAGTTTTTTCTGCATGTTTTTCCAGGGTGGAAGACCGGGTCCTCCCATGTTTTATGTCGGCTCAGTGGTCATGAATCCTTTGATTAATAGAGCGCTCAGTCTCACCAACAGAGGGGGTCCCATAGAAACAAGGAATAACATAGACACCTTTCATGTCCTTGGGGTTGATGAGATCTTTAACACATCTAAGAGAGCTACAGATGGTGTTAAGGGGTCTAAACGAAGGGGTCACATTATGCCTACTGAGGATTATCACAATTTTATCACTAGTCCCCTAGATGAATGGGAGATGAACCCCTGAGACCCTATCCTTAGGGTATTTCTTAACCTTGGGACATTGACTAGATTTAAGGAAAGCTTGTAGACATTGGTGCCTACTGTAACAATTATTAACAAAAACATTAAGCAGATGGGTTTTCTCCATCTCAAGGTTCTTCTCACCAAATATTCTTAGGGCATGAGTCGTTGGCGTGTTGAGAACACCCAACTTTTGAGAAGGGAAATGATGGGAGCTGGCATGAAGATACTGCCTAGTATGAGTTTTCTTCCTAAACACTTGGTGGGAGAAAGAATCATCATCATTTTTTGAAATGAGAACATCCAGGAAAGGCAAACAACCATCAACTTCTTCCTCCATGGTGAACTTAATAGAGGGGGATTGATTGTTGAGACGCTGGAAAAAGAGATCTAACTCCTCATGGCCATGAGATGATATGACACCAGTGTTGTCAACAAATCATTTCCAAAGCTTGGGAAAGAGTCACGCAGAGGCCAAAGCCTTAAATTAAATGTCTTCCATAAAAATATTAGCAACCACCGGGGACAGGGGTGATCCCATGGCAACCCCGTAGTTCTATTCATGGAATTCACGTTCGAAGCTGAGGAAAGTAGACATGAGAAAAATTTCGACTAAATGGCCGGTATCGGGATCAGTTAGGCAGTTGATGGCCTCAATGGCCTCCTTTATAGGAATGCATGTGTAAAGGGAAACTACATTGAAACTCACAAGAATGTCATTAGGGTCGAACCTTATGCCCTTAAACTCATTGACAAAAGACAAAGTCTTTAATGAATGACTCTGTGAGGCCCATAAGGGGTCAAAGCTTCGAGGCCAAGTATTTAGTAAGGTGGTAGGTTGGACCTCCTATGGAATTGAAAATGGGCCTAAGGGGAGCCCCTATGTTGTGAATCTTTAGAAGCCCATAAATCCTCAGAGTGATGGGGCTACTCACAATAAGCTTATGGAAAAAAGAACCCACGATGCTACTAGGTTTTATAGCTAGAGCGACTATTCTGGAGATTTTTTTTAAGGGATTCTTGTTAATATTTTTATAGCTATCACCGTTACACATATGTTCCATCATCTTATGGCAATAATACTCTTTATTAAGGATGAAAATAGCCCCTCCTTTGTCGGCTCTAAGAACCATGATTACCTTGTTTTGGTTCAAGGATTCATGTGTTCATGTGTTCAACGAGTTAACTAATGATTCAATCATAAATAACTCATGCATATCAGATCTGAGAGCTACCCATTTGAGATTGGAGTTCAAGGGTAGTGTACTATCAGTTGTATAATAATGAAAATTGTATAGATGGTGCATGCAGTCAAAGGAAGGTCCTAAAGTAATAGTGCAATCCAATTAAATAGGGACCTAATTACTTATTGAAAAAATAAATGAAGTAGGAGCTTGGAAGGCTAGGAAATTGGCTAAGTGTTGGCTAGAGTCAACCTAGGAAGTAGTGAGATAGATAGAGATAGTGTAGAGGTTACCTGGGCTTAAGCAAAGCATTATAATCTTCTCATATTTTTTGATTAATGAAATATATAGATAGTGGGGGTTTCTAGCTATGGCTTTGCCCAGGAAATCATTTTGTAATGTGTTGATTGAATTATTTATCTTGTATTATTCTGGATTTGTCAATCTATTAATTGTTTCTTCTAATGAGTAGAGTAGATTCAAGTCTTTTTTTTTTAGAAAATCTAATAAGAAATTTGAATCTACAAGGAATTTCTACACTCGGAAGTTCGGAACCCCAAGGAGCTACGTGAACAATCCATTATTGTATCTCACATTCATAGGTCTGACCGCTAGTGGGGACCCAGTACAATAAATTTGAAAATGGAATCCTTTTCACTTTCATGTGGAAAACATAGTGTCAGGATGCCTTGGAGGCATGTTGTCAGCAATGGGCATCACGGGTGTCTAGTGGGCCACTTATGGGTGGCAAGCATAATTCATTTGGTACGAGATCAGAGCATGGATGACGTCACATAGGCAAGGTTAGACCTTGGAGGTTGGAACCCCATAAGCAAAGAACGTTCCAAGGAATTACCCATGGTGAATAGCACGAAGATATGATGTGGAAGTTGTCTTCGAGGTGGCAATCCATTAGCTAACGGGTTGGGTTCTATGGAGGAGAACCAACTCAGTAACATGAAGTACCATGAGGTCTCGAAGATGTGGCACATCATGGTTTGGATTATTTTCGGGGGTAATCCATCCATTGTGATTCGGCGTGTCGATCGGCCTCAAATCCGCCACTATATATATGAGAAAGTGTACGTACATATTTGCATGGAAAAGTTACATAATCAAGGGAAAGAAAGATCATCTAAAATCTTTACCCCATTCCTCAATTATAATTGAAGGGGCGAGGATATATTACAAAATGGTATTATAGCATCTGGGTTCAATACTTGAACTAGATGGGCTTCATCGTGGGAAAGTGAGGACATTTTTTTACGTGATTATAGAATACTAAGTCAGTTAGACTATGTTCATTGATTGATTGCTAAAGTTATGATATGATATATTAGTCGATGGTTAACAAATCCATGGGAGAAGGAATTATGAGTGTTAATGTGTTTTCTCATTATTTATGTACCAACTAGATGATTGAATGACTGTTGCATCTAATTATAGATGCCTTTTATATTAACAAGGCTGTTTTGTTATCAAAGGAAGCCCATGATACTCGGTAAATGAACATCCATGATATTGGTTATGTTTAAATGTTATTTAAGAATGTCTAATGATATGTGTGATTAATAACACATACAAAATTGCATCACATAAAAAAGATACAATAATAAGAACCGGAATGGTTGAATATAGTTTCGACCAGTCCCAACATGGAAGTGATTAGGTCAGAAATAATGATGAAGAGAGATCAGTTGTGAAAGGGGGAGGAAATCAATACCCAAATTGGATGGACACTATGAGAAGCTTTCGAGACGAGGTGAGATTTTTTAACACTGATAATGAGAGGTTGGCTAGATCCCAAGAGATTCAGGATCAGATTAATGCAGTCATCCTGCAAAGACTCTTGTACTGGCAGAGGGAAATCCACCCATTATCAATCGGGATTTGAAGTAGGAAAATGATGCAAAATCATGTTTGCTAGGGATGAATAAGTTCTTTAGAATACATGACTACTTTGTGAATATGAAATCTTGATTTTCCTCCTAAAATTTAAAAGGAAGGGTAGATTTCTACCCCGAGGACTTTTAAAATACTAGATCCATCACCGATGAAGAGATTAGATGAGATGCGATTGAGAATATTTTCAGGGAGTAGTACCTATCTAAACATTATTACGACAATAAGGAAAAGGAATTTTATGAACTAAGAATGGGAAATATGACTAACAAGGAGTATGCCACCAAGTTTTTAGGGTTATTGAGATATGTTCCATAACTGAAGGATGAGAAGGTCAAAATCCATAGGTTCATTAAGGGGTTTCCTATGGTATTAAGAGATAAGATTGAATTATTGGAACCCTAGAATATGAACGACACTATTAAGAAGCTAGAGAATTGCTATGAGAAAGTAAGCGGAGGGTTGAGACTAAGAGTAACTCGATAGGAAACAGAACTTCTAGTTGAAATGTGAGTTGGTCTAGGAAGCACCCAGAAGTAAAATAGAGGAAAAACCCAACCGAGACAAGGCAGTCTTAACAAAAGGCTAGCAACTATGTTAAAAGGAATGTACAATAACTAACATCAGTGCAGCTCGGGATTGAAGGCCAAGAACCATGTAAGTGTTGGACCTATGGTGTGGACTATAGGTGAAGGGATTTTGCTCATCAAAAAGAGGTTGGACCAAAAATATACAGTGCCGAGGAAGAAAATCATGGTGGGCAAACTAGCCCAAAGTATGCCTAGGATTTATGCAACATTGGAAAACCACCAAACATATCATCAAGCATCCATCATTTAGATGGGAGCTAAGCTAGAAGAGCAAGTTTCATTTATTTTGATTGATCTAGGATATAATTATAGCTATATCGGCCCAAATCTTGTTGAAAAGTATCAATTATGGCAATGTTGAAAGAAATCCCTATAAGAAGTTGCAAAAAAAATAAAATTATTCTAAAATATGGCTTCACCAATTAAATAAAATGAATATTGGATTAAAACATACATAATTAATTGTATTTAAGAGAATTACGTTGCTGAGTGAAATTACAAATAAAGCCAAATACTTCCATGTGTCTTACAATGAGAAACTAGGTAAATCCTAGATGAGCTTTATTGATGCATTTAAATGATTAAGTGTTGTGAACATAAATCCCATCTATAGATAGAGGCAATCTCTCTAGCCCAATTAATGGGCCTAGCAACAAACTAAACAAACTAATGCAAACTTTCATAGTTTATGTTTAAAAATGTGGAGAGAGAGAGAGAGATCTACCTCACTCTGATGCTAATCTCTAAATCCTTTGATGATGAATTCGACCCCTTAGTTTCTAGGCTTTCTCCTTGCTTGTTATTTATGCCCAAGTACCTGTAAGAGAGATAAAAAGATAATAAACGATATAAGAGCATACATAGTATATATCAAACATAAATAACCTAATACGTCAATGAGTATTAAGGTAAATGCATAAATATTTAGACATTTATGGAAAGTGAACATCAGATGTATATATTAATAAACTAAAAAGGAAACCATGCAACCATTTCATTCATGTTGGAGACCTCCTCTTGGTGTATTTCCAAGTCCAAGCCAAGACTCTTCAAGAACTCCTTCTCCCTTTAAGATGGGAAACATTTGGGCATAATCTCAGCATAGGAATGCAGGCAATCAATGACCTACCATTTGGAGATGGAAGGGAGTTTATTTGTAGGAAGGGAGAGGGAGTTATGGATCCACAAAATATGGAGGAAGGTCCACATCTCAAGTGGAAGGCCCTTAATGGTAGAATCAGGAGCTCCAAATGGGAGAGCTCGACCATATCTACAACCAACAACATCCATCGCATTGTTTCTCAAGGTTTCTAGCATGTGAAGCTTCTCCCCCATTTGGGAAAACTTACTAGAAGAGGTTCAACATGGGTTTTCATATCAAAACCTATGTTGGCAGAGCTATGTGGAAAGCATGCAACTTTCCATCAGCACAGGCTTGCATTGGAGCAAAGGTTGATGGTCCTGAAAACTAAGATTTTAGGGAAACTTCTCCATAATTGACTTAGGGAAATGTTTCTTCTATTCTTCGAGGATGTTTTTGTACGTGTATGATGATGAGTACACTTCATAGTTTCCAAGATTTTGGCACTTCGAGATGTTGAATTGGAAGTGAATAGGAAGTGTGACAAAATATTGTGTAACCATAAGGATTGTCATTCCTTATTATTGTTTCATAGTGTACTTGGCTTTTGTAGGGGTAGGGGAGATATGTGAATTTTGCACATCAAACTAGAGATGACTCATAAAATGAGTAGAAGGGAAAATAATTTCATTAATTTATAGAATTATACATGAATAATAAAACTATAAAAAATGGCTTACATCTACCATACTTCAACAATTATCATCGTAATGTTATAAAATGTACACATGGCCTTTAATCAAAATGTGCACACCAATTCTACAAAATAGTATACATTTTCATTCGTCTAAATATGGGTGCAAGTATATAACCATCTAGCGCATCATGTGAAGGTCATAGGCGAGGTGCCAAAATCAAGTCGAATCCTAGCACTACCATTAAAATCAATTCATAGCCAAAAATAGCTAAAAGTACTAATTTCGCATTTTAGGGGTCTGGGTTTTGACATCTACACTTAGATAGCTTTGACACTAATTGTTAGCTATATTTTTCCACTATTATCTAGTTAGCTTCAACGACCCAAATAAACTAGCTTCCTATACTAATAAGAAACTAGCTTCTTACATTGATAATTAGCTAGCCTCAACAAAAACAATTAACTAGCTTCGATATTGATAGTGAGCTAGCTTCTGACATCAGTACTCAACTATATTTTATGCTAATAAGAATCTATGAAATGAAAAAAACTAGTAAGTTAGAAAATTATGTGGACACAAAATGATTCTAACATATTTCTATTACATTTTTCCACATTCATGTAATTCAATGGTCTAGGGAAAAAAATGGAATTTCATAGCTTTAAAAAGCTTTATTATAGAACCTTTTATATTTTATTTAGTCTCACACTTTATTAGGTACATCAAACCAAGGTCAATCACGTCTCTAAGAGAAGGAAGCTAAACTATACTATGTTTAGTCCTTGTATGATATTTCGATGATCTACTAAATGTAATGGCACTTTCATTGTAGCTGAAAATGTTCACACAATGTTCTTTATAGCTTCCTTGGTAGCCCCTATAGTAACAATGTATTCACCCTCCGCACTTGAAGAAGCAACAATAGACTACTTCTTAGCCATCTAGTTAATGGCTCCACCGAAAAGGTCAAATACACCTATAGACTATACATCTCTAGCCTCATGAAGATCTATAAAATATCATAAATATAATTATTCATTTTGATTTTTCTTTTGACATAAAACATAGTCCTTGATCTCCTTCAAATACAAAAAAATATTTTCATAATGATCGCTCCTTCGTTGGATTAGACATAAATGCAATAACAACTCCCATTAAATGTGTAAATTTTCATTCCTTCTATATTCTATAGCATTGAAACTGCTTTATTTTCAGTTGCGCTTTCTTGATGTAAGCTCCATATTTCTTCACTTATTGCTATTGCAATTTTTCTTTGACTTCTTTTATGTTTGTTCTAAAAAACAATTTAGGCTTTCAAAGCCTATATTCTATAGCTTGCTCTTGAAATATTTATTCAGTCACGGACTACTACCACAACTCTTCATCTTCAAACTATGAACTTTTCCATGCTTCTTCCACTTCATACTCGTGATGTTCTTTCTACCATATTTCTTGATAGTAGAAATTGATGTCTTATTGGCTCCATCGTTGAAAGGTTGTTTCATTGCTTTCTTCTTCATCTCTAGAAACCTCCATGCTCTTTCATACATCATTTTCGTCATCTTCTCTTTCAGCTATAACTGTAATTGAATTGTTATCTTGTCTACTTGCACACTCTAAATCAAAATTAAAAACATCTTCATTATGCTCTGCAGTGAGAGATTTCTCTACTTCTCCTCTCTTCTCTACCTCTTAACTACATTGAGGCTATGTTCCACTGTTATTTTGTTAGAGGATACTCTCATCAAAATGTCATGAATCACTTTATCCTCTTCTTAATCATCAATTTCTACAAGATCGTGCACTACTTCATGAACAATTCTAACCATTTCTTCATAAATTCAATTTATAGTCATAGCTTCAACCTTCAATTATTCATTAAACGTGAAACTTTCCATATTTCCATAATCAGTCATTGTTTCAAGAAATATACCATAAATTTCATCAACTTAATTTTCCTCCACTCTATTTTGAGATATCTGAGCATGCATGTGCTCATTAAAACATTCAACTTCACCAAATTCATCATTTGTTATTGGATTCATGAGAGATGCACTTTCAACTCTAAAAACCATTACTTCATATGAAAATATGTCTTTGTATTTTCAAACTTAAATGCCTCAAAATCTTATGCAAAGAAGTCATCATCAACTACAATCATGCCAACTAAATCACACATTTTATTCACCTCTTTATTGGAAAATTCACCATCATCAAAAAGGTATATTGTTGGATTAACCAATTGACAACTCTCTCTGCAATCACCATCCACATGTCTTGTCACAATGAGATTCACCATCCTTGTTATAGTGGGGTTTTCAAGGATCTATATGCTCCTTCTCTACTTCACACGTAGAGGCTTCAACTTCTCACTTTGTAATATTTTCGATGTTTTCTGCATCCATATGCATGTCTGCATGATGGGTTTGACTTTCATATCCTTTATGACTATTGTCCACACTTGAGTGGGATTGCCTAAGCTCTATTTTCCTCCTAGAGACTTGCTCATTTACTCTTAGACCTATAGTCAACTTTATGTTGATTCTTCAATAGACTATAACAAAATTTGTTACTTTATGTCACTTTCCTTTATACCAAATTCTACTTCCAGAGTCTTCGATGGTTCTTAGGAAGATGTAGATTTTTCTACCTTGCACAAGGACATGTTGTGCAATGAGTTTTTATAATATATGTTACTAAGGCATCACATACCTCATCATACAGGTTATTAGATTGATACACATTCAACTGTTTACATTAAAGAAAAATTTTCATTCTTACAGTTTCCAAAAGTTAAAAATTTTAGGAGTAAATTTTGGAAGTGTTACCAAATATACCTTGATCCATTCATCCTCGAATTGTTCTACTTCATCTACTTGTATTTTAGATGACCCAGCTGTGGTGATAAACTTTATGAGCTTTTCGAAATACTTTGGCTCTTCCTTTCGATTTATTTTCTCAGTTTTCTTCACTCTTTCTTTGTGACCCATGAATGTCATCTTTCTTTTGTATTTTGTCTTCTTTCCTTATTGTGTCAGCATTCTAGAAATGAATGTTGCATACACTTGATTATCTTTAAAACTAAACATTTTAACCTTGACTTTAACAGTGGCTCCTAATAACTACTAGCAACTTTGCTAAGCTCTTCTATGTAGATCATTATCGAGGTTCATGGCTATAACTTATAGTGGAGACTCCTTTGGTCAGTGGCAGTGGTTCTTTGCTTTTGATATGGTGGTGGCTCTATAGGCTACTGACCCTAATATTTTAATAGTGGGGTTTATAAACTCTCAACGAGCTCTAGTTTGTACTTATGGACCAACAGATGGAAACATTGATTTGTGGGATACTCACAATAGCTAAGGCTCTTAGTGGAAGTAGCTCGTGACCTTCTTAACTCCTTTGGTTCTTTGAAACCTTGCTAAAACTTGATTTCATACGACTTGTTATTTAAAGGCAGAGATAAAAATGCAAACGGAAGACAAATATGTACACAAACTTATACTTGAATAAAGAAGTTTTATTCAATATTAATTATTCTCTCAAATACATCAATCGAGTTGATGTTATTCTCTCTTATTAATTCTCATTACAATGACCCAACCATGAGTATATAAGCACTAAACTTTCTAAATATGGAATCACACAAACTCTAACTTTCGTTTCCGCATGAAAACTATGACTTGACACTTTAACTTAACTTTTCTAACTTGAATTTAACATGAATCGTTATTTTTCTTTTCCTTAACTTATATTTTCTTGAAAAAGCATTAGCTTTTTAACTCTATCTCACTTGACTTGTAATATTAAACTTAACTTGATTTCCTTCATTTAACTCTTCGTACATTGCATGCATACGAGAGTACTTGCTATTTCTATCAAGTGAAATGGTTTTGATATGTGAAAAAGTTGTGATCGATGGAAATATATCAAATAGGAAATTTGGGGATAGGTTTCTATGAATTGTGTGCTCTTATAATTTTTAAATTGCTATAAGACACTAGAGTTCACTTGGTTGTACCATATTTCGATATTTGACAATTGTTAAGTCAATTGGGTTGTGGATTCTATAATATTAATTTCATTTATATCAATTGCATACTAGCTATGTTAAGGCATAATTGTATGGAATGGTTATCTACATACTTCAATAAGTGTTAAGTTTATGAATTTTAATAATCATGAAAAAAGGTGAGGTGTGGTATGGAATCACATAGTTTTAGATTGAGAGAATCGATGAGCTAAAATGAGTCATGATGCACCACAAACTTATAGTTATAGGACATTTGGGTGTGCTAAGTCATCCTTTGATATGGGTGACTATAGGGGCATGACAATGAATTTTTAGGTTAAATTAAAGTTTACACTAGAGGTACTCTTGAAACCTCCTTCATAATTTATTTATATATGCATATTCATTCCATTGCTTGCTTTTCCTTTCCTTTCTCCAAACTAGAGTGCTCCAAGAAAACTCTATGTGACCAAGAGTGAGAGAGAGAGAATAATGATAGAGCTCCAAACGCGAATTCACAAAATATTACACTAACTAAAGCCATGCACTAGTCCTCATAAGGCTTTTTATGGATGACACCTCTATTTTCTTCATTTTCCATTATTTTCCTTCAATTTCCTCCTCACATGCAACCTGTGACATTTTACCTTCCTTTCTACTATTTTCCTTTATTTTCATAAATTAAAATGTTAAAAATGCTGTTTTCCTTTTAATGCCTTTGCCTTATCCTTTTCCATTTTTCCTTAGCCAAAACACAGATCCAGTGATGCCCACTAGGATATCTTTTCACAACATTCAACTTGGAAAAGTGTCCCTTAACCATGGTCTTATTTTGCCTATATTAACTTTTATTACATGAAATTTCCATGAGGGTTGTTACACACAACTTGACTGACATGAAAACATGTATTGTTGAAACAAGATTAATGGATATGTTCTACAAACTAAATTACCTAAGCCTCATCCTATAGGCCATGAAACATAATTCTAATGAACATTATTTATTCTTGGTTATTCCATATGAACCCTAAAATTGAATGGAAAAATTTTCCTAATCCACAGGAAGATGCACATGTAATTTAAGTCAAGAAGCACACTATTTTTTCCAAATAAAGTTATACTACAAACCCTTTCCACTTTGTGGTAGAAAGCTATTGCATCATACACTCCAATAGAAACTAGTCATGATTATTTTCCTCATAATAATAATAATAATAGTTATCCAATTTAAGTTCACAGTCTAGCCATACACCAAAGTTAAATGATGTTTAACAACTACATAAAATCATTACAATAACAAATTAGACCTAGATTCACCCAGGAACACCCCATGGCCTTGACAAAATTTCGTTCATCATAAAGTCATGCAACAAATTTAATTACTATGCAAATTTCAATGAGGAATACTTTATAGCATGTATTCAGCTAAGAGTTATCAAAATAAAACTAGGGATGGAAATTACAAGCAAGGTTAGTCGCAATAGTAATTATAAAACATGGCATCTCTTAACCAAGTTTTCTAGGTGTGAGACATCAACCTTACTACTCTTGAGTGTTTTGTAATCCAATTTTAAACAAAACCCACAAAATTTTAAGAAAAAACATTTTAGAATAACTAAGTAGTTGAATAGTTGGAATTGCATATCAAAGACTAAAATCTACCTATAGGCTCATATAAGGTATTCATAAAACGATTATAATTTCATACAATTAAGATCATCCCATGACGTTGACATGATATCCTTAATCAAGTACTACAACAAATGTTCTAGTAAAAAACTAATTAGTTGAATAGTTTGAATTTCATATTGTAAATTGAAGTTTTACCAAGAGGGTTACAATAAATCTTTACAAAAACATCATACCTGCATAAAACTAGGATCACCCAATGTTATTTACATGATATTGTTCATCAAGAGATCATACTAGAAAAATAATTATGGTGCAGAGTTGAATGAGGATCAATTGAGAGCATGTATTCAACTAATAATTGGAAAAATCAAAGTATCAATGGTTCTTTCAAGCAAGAAACAAATATTCACTCAATGTTAAGGAACAAACCAGTTTGAGTGGCTCTATTATTCTAATAAATATGCACCCTCTCTAATCCCCCTAGAAATTTCAACATTCCTACAAGAGAAAGACTTGAAAGATATTACCAGATGAACAATTTATTGTTGTGCTGACTCCCAATTTTCCATGAAGTGTAATATTTAACCCTCCATTCAATCAAAACTAGTACATCTATATGTAGCATAGGATCTGTGAAATTTATCAATATAAGAAGAAGGGATCCAATTTTCTACCATCCAAAAGGCACGTATTACATCTAGGGTAATGACCCAGTGGAAAAGACTCTTGATACAATGTAAAATAGAAGCATCTCCCATAGAAGGGACTCCCATATAGTCAGAATTGGACTTGCATTGAGCACCATAGGGATTAACCTTCCTTGTGCCTTCTCCGAAGATGTGCAGAGAGGAGAAACGAACACAATTCACAAGATTGATAGTGCTAAACCCTTTACAAACTCTAGCAATGAATCAACACCTAAATCTTGAAAAATCCTACAAATTGGGTATGGAATTGAAGGAAAACTCCTCCAACATAGTACAATTATTCACAAACTCTACAAGCACCAAGATTTGAGATGCATTCAAAAACCTTACAAACTGTAGATTTGAGATGCATTCAAAAACCCTAGAAACTGTAGATTTTGGATGCAGGAATAGAAGAATACCCTAATAGATGAGAATCAATAGTGCACTAAGCAGAAGGGATTTGAAACCTATGTTCCATGAACCATACCAAAGGAAATTTGATTATATGTTGTTGAGAACGATTAAAGTGATGTTGAGTGTTAACATTGGAGCTGAACAAGCGTGATTGAAGTGATAAATTGTGATGAGAAGGGTGGTTGTTTCATATTTTGTAACCATAAATGAATTTCAAGGTATCATAATACATTTCGAAAGGTGCATATATCTCTGTGTGTGTGTGTGTGTGTGTTGTGGTCGAGTCACTCATGGGTTCTATCAATCGAGAGAGAATGATGAATTCCCATTATTGTAATTAAAGATGCCTCCCATTAATGCATGCAATTCCTAAGGTACATATATCAATACACATATCAATTTACTGAAATAAATATTTAAATTGACTAACTAGTGTAAGGGGTTATTGACATTATATACATTCTTGTACCTTGACTGTGTCAACATCCATATTCCTGCCTGATTATTGTGATTACCAAAATATTTTCATATATTGTGAGATGCCATGGCTCATTACAATGAACCTGAAAAATATATAGTATAAGAGATGAGGGTTAGAAAGTTTTTTACATATATTTAAATGGGCACAAGAGTCCGCTGTAAAATCTCCTCCAAAATTGTAGAAAAAATTTGGATTGTTAATGTAGATGAGTTTATCCACCAATATCAACACTAATCATGGCCAACATTACTCGAAACGAGTGCTTTTTGCTACATCTCCAAATTCTTCATATGCTAATAAATGCTTACTTATAAAAGAGAGGCAGATCAGGAGGAGGGATGGATGGTGTCTTTAAATAGATTAAGTCTAGGTTTTAGGGTCTTAAGCCATTCTTGGTGGAAATATTGGCACATAGTTCAGAGGTTGTATACAACCAACACATTTAGAGAGTTGGTTCAAGACATTTTTATAGCCAAAATGGATTTTCTTTTTGAACTGATGGGTTCAAACTGAACCGATCAACTTTGATAATTATGATAATGGTAAATCATTTTTTGTAAAAAAGAAAAATATAATTAAATTGGTGTAATCATTAATTAGAAAGGGGATATTATGATTTTCTCTCTCTCCTGAGATAACTAATCAAGTTCAACATATCAAACTTGGTACCAAACTCCATAGAATCCATATTATTTCTATACAAACTCACTTTGGTTGTAACTTTTGTAGCTGGATCAACTTTAGACTCTGTCAACTCTACAAGGAAAAGGTTGGTTGATGTAGAATTAAAATCTTCCATACATTACCTTCTCCATAGAAAAGTGATACCTATGAAGAAAATAGTGCTATATATATTCTTGCCATGTTGTTCGACAATCCATAAATCTCCTGAAATTTTTGCATTGTAGCTGAGCTCACCAACCGTGAAGTTTGATTATTCTAAAGTGGTCCATGACTACAAAACTCAACAACTGTGCAACTGTAAAATACATGTTTGATTGTTTCCTCTTCTTGAAATATAAGTAAACCATTGAAATTATCACATTATAGTTGAGTTGATTAAGCATGAAGTTTTCTTATTCTAAAGTGGACCATGCTTAAAACACTCAATGAACTCTACAACTGTGAAAGACACCTTTCACTATTTATTTTGTTTGGAACGTAAGAAAACCATTGGTTAACCCTATTTTAATATTCTATGAATTGCATTCACAGAAAGGAACTAATTGATTACCAACCAGCCAAAAACTTGGGACTTGAAAGATGTTCTAATTTCAATATGGTTTGACATTTTTTTAATCATCCATTATCCTTATCATAAATTTTGTTGGTTTCATAACAAAGAAATTCTTTTCATATATTATTTCCAATATTTATGAATAGGTCATCTCACATCTATTGTTGTATATTAAAGATACCACATTTTACAATAATAAGGTACAAAACTACAACATAATATTGTTTCCATATATATAAAACATTGGGAGTGATTTTCAAGTTCTCTTTTAAATAGAGCACCCTTCTTCCTCTTCCATATTTTCATTGAATCTTAACTGCTTCTTAGAGAATTTTTTTTGATAGAATTAGGAATATATCCTAGTTATAGTTGAATTCAAATTTCCACGACAGCTTCCTCAAAACAATATGTTAACCATACCAAATTCCTGCAAAAAAGGGAAATTTTGGTTCCAAATGGATCTACAATGTGAAGCATGTAGCTAATGGGAGCATCGAGAAGTACAAGGCTATATTTGTGGCCAAAGGATTCTCTTAGGTAGAGGGAGAGGACTATGACGAAACATTTTCACCAGTGGAAATATATTCCTCGATCATAACCATTCTAGCATTAGATATAGATACGGGGTGGAAGATCCATGTGATAGATGTGAAGAGCACCTTTCTCGATGGTGTTGTTGAGGAAGAAGTTTACATAGAGAAACCAAAGGGATTTGAGACACATGACTGGGAGACGTGTGTAGACTAAACATAAGCATGTATGGTCTCAAACAAGAACCCTCAACATGGTACACTCAGACTTATACATATCTCCATGGATTGGGATTCACAAAAAGTGAAAAGATGCCAACCTATATCACACTGTGGTATATTGAAAGTTTCTTATCCTGGTATTGTATGTTGATGACTTGATACTTGGAGGAGATGAGTAGTTGATCTGGTCTTGCAAGGAGGACCTTGCAAGGGAATTTGAGATGAAGGATATCGGATTGATACATTACTTCCTTGGGATGGAAGTATGGCAGAGTGATGGTCAAATGTTTGTGAGGCAAGGGAGGGAGACTCATGGACCAATTCCTGATACCTAAATTCTTATTTTTGACAGAATAACTAGTGTACAGATGGGTTAAACAAGAATACCCATAAATTTGGAAATTAGTTGACTCAATATGAACACATAATTGCACATTCACCACCCACATAATAATGAATATCATATTCTAGGCACACTTTAAAATTCATGTGCATACATGACACCTTTCTAATCATGAAGATACAGTAAGCATCAAAACTCAGACATTCATTAAATTTACAAATATGCAAGATCTTGCGACATTGACAGTTGATAAGGTAATAGACATAATAAATGTACACGTATCTGTGTGTTTAATGATGGTTGAAAAATGAAGGAATTTTTTAACTCTCCACCCAATTGTAAGCCATCCACATTGCAATATTTCTTGTAGTTGATTACCCTAAGCTAGATCCAAAGTGTGAGGTTGTACATATTAAGGGAAATTCAAATTTGAGGCTTAATCACATAACTAGGAGAAGTAGTCCACTATTTAGTTAGTTTATCAATTGCTCTACAATAGTAAGCCCCAAAGCGACTCATTAACTGAATGCAACGATAAACATGTTGTCTCTAATCGTATCAGCAAAGGTCAAAGGGACAAAAGTGGAATTAATTTTGAGGACATATTGCTAGGAAAGGTTATCTCATTCCTTAGAGTTAGCTATCCTCACCAAACAAAGAGCCCAAAAGGTCATTGTAGTTATATAAGATAACATGAATGGTAAGCGAAATAGTAGTGTGCAAGCTAGAGGACTTATCATTTGGATTTTATGCCCAGCTTTTGCACGATGTCTTTGTTTTTAACCACATACCTAATTCCATGGGCCAAGTTGTTTTGGTTAACAACTTATAAGGGTTTAACCATAGCTATCATTTGGATTTTCTGCCCAACGTTTCCACGATGTCTTTGTTTTGTTAACAACATACCTCATTAAAACTGTGAAAGTGTATATCTGTGTATGAGTTTGCAATCTTAGTTCAAGAAAACTGGAGAATGGCCATACTAGGAATGATGTTCCAAACAAACTAGGAGAGCACACATTATAAGAAATATAACTCTACATTGCTACGTGGTTGTAGTCATTTGGGTAGAGCGGAACATAACAAGAATGGAAACAAATTGACAGCACACTCAATTAACGTCAACAATGAAAGAAAATCTGATTTAGTCAGCCCAAAATCTAAAAATCTAAATGCAGGCGGCCTGTGATCTCTAATTCAGAAGATTGTAACTTAGGTAACCTTTGATCTCTAATTCAAAATAATGTAAATTAAGAAACCTGTGTTCTCTAATTCAAAAGATTGTAAATTGTAGTTTTATATGAACTATAGCATGCATTGATCAGCATCGTTATTTTCCCATTTTGGGTATGATTAACAACACTTCTAGAGCATTGAGGAATATATAGAGATGCCGAAATGAATAATTATGTTATTAAATTTTGGATTTGTCCGTCTGTGACAGCAGAATATCCTCTCCACCTTATCCTGTTGCTCCTGCTTGACAGTTTTCCTGAAGGTTGGACTTCCAAAAACAGAATAGACTTGTGGAGAGCATCTTTGTAATCCAACTGAGCCAAGACAAACTGAGGATCGACAAAGAGCAATGCAGCAAGAAGTATACCCAAAAACCTTTGAACAGTGAAAGCCATTTCTGCCGCAACTTATTATTAAATTAAATTAAAATCTGCAGAAGTTAGTGCGTATATATAATTATTCTCTGCCAACCAAAGTGTGATGGCGATTATAAATATTTTGTACACAAAGGGAATTAGGTCTTTTTGTTTTGCATGCATGTTTGACGTGGGGGTTATTCTGAAGGCCAAATCTTGTGGGTGTCAGTTGGACATGAAAAGAGGAAAAATTCCATGAAAACATTAACTGAATGATAAGTCACTGTATATGATGGCATCTTCACCATTTCCTCATTGTAGTATTAACGCACAAATGTTAATTTTCCTTAAACAGAAAGAAGCTAAGGAATTTATTTGTCCGACACAAACTCAATATTGCGATGAGCATCTCTATTGATAGACGAAACATTAACTTTTCAGAACCCATGAAAATAAAATAAGAAACTTATTTTTATTTAATTAAAGCTTTTATTTTGTAAATTAAGAACTATAAAATAATAATTTTTTTTTTCCAAATTTTAATTAATTAAAAAATATAATCTAATGAAAGGGTGAGAACAGGGATAAAGTTTAATTTGAAAGTTAAAAGGTTTTTTTTGGGGTGAATTGTTAATTTGTGGGTGTAGATGCATTAGTTAGTCTTAATTACACTATAATAGAGATGGGGTTCAAAGACAATATTTGAGACAATTTTTGGCGGAATTGTCTTATGTTGACACAAAAATACTTGTGTATTGTTTAAATATTGTCTGGTTTCTCAAATTTAATGTCCTAATTTTTTACACTATAAGGACAATATATAACACAAGTGTTATTGTCTCTTAAGAGAATTTTTTTTTGGGTAAATTGTCTTAAGTTAAAGCAAAAAAAATTGTGTATTGTCTTAAAAAATTGTCTCTATAAAGACAATATATAACACAAGTATTATTGTGTCTCACAACACAATTTCATTTCTGTCTTTAGAGAGACAATAATTTGGATTAAATACATATTGCCTTTATAGAAACAATATGTCTTTTGTCTCTTTAAAGACAATATAAAACAAAGAATCCAGAAAAATATCTCACCATTGATATAAATCAATATAAAATGTATATAATTAAAAATATATTGATTAATTAATATTAGGGCATAGTGGAATCGAACCACAAACCACCTCCTGCTTCACATGGCACTCTTCCATTGGGCTAACACTCTTTAAAAAATAATGTGATAAGGTTGGGAAGTTAGAGGGTGTGGGAGAGATACAGGAGGTGATGTTGGAGCTTCAACATGGTTTCAAAGATGAAATGAATAGGATGGAGATGGTTGAACTTTCATAATATTGGTAGCATTGACATGATCTTGTATAGGTGCTTGTAAGTGTAATAAAGTATCACATAAATCACTCATCTACTACATTATATTGATCTCAGTCTTGTAAATGATAGTGTGATTAATGAACATAAAATTTCAGTCATACTAATCTATACTAATAATCACAAAAGCAGGCTACTGGAATCACAAAAGCAGGCTACTGGAATCACAAAAAAAAAAGCTTTTAACAAGACATCACTTAAAGGAAAATTGGTTCAGGCAAAAACCACTTGTAATGGAGAAAGAAAACTTGTGGCATAACCTTGGGGAGAGAGGAGAATGAAAAATTGTGGCACAACCTTGGGGAGAAGGGGGAGACTTTCTCCAAATGAATTCTTGATGAGTGCCTAAACACAAAAAATGCGGCCAGATGTCTCAAGATATTCTATCAAAATAGTAAAAGACATTGTTAGTAAACCAATAAGGAAATTGCAAGGAACTGGCACAATAGACTATGTGATGGCCTTTTTCCTCTGCAAGGAATGCCATGGAGAGTCTCAAAGGGAAGAATTGAACCGTGGATGAAAAATATCATTGTACTCACTCCCACTCATTTACTAATAAATTAACCATGCATCATGCTAATTCCAACACCCATCTTAATAATTTTGGAGGAATTGAACTATCAAAAAGTGTAGTGGTGTGACTATATTTATAAAGAGTTTTAATCATTAACATATATTTTAGTACCTGTCTTAAACATTACATTGAAATTTCCTTAGATGCATCATATCAAAAATACAATTTCCCACTATTGTATCTTTAACAATCGTGTATTTGATTGCACTGAATGCAACACAAGCTCATGAAAAGAAATACCCCACTCAATACTAACTAATTTAGTTCCAATCAAATCAATAAATACCTACAAAGTGAACTAAGATTTTTGAATTTTCTGAGCGGCGTTACAGGTAGATAAATTATGGATTCCATGGAGGAGGGGGAGAGGGCGCCATGGGGTACATTCATGGAACTGAAGAGAATATTGCATCCTCATCAATCCATAATCATAGTTAATTACCACCCTTCGATAAAGCTATCAATGCTGCTACTAAGCCAACATTGTTGATGATTGTGGGCTCTGTTTGGTTGTAATTGTTACTAGAATCACGAAAACCATCGAAAATATCATGCCCGCTAACCATAGCTATTGTCAGTACATGTGGATTAGGGTTTGGAGAGTCTCCTCATTCGTAACCATCTGTGCATTTGTAATTTACTCCATTTTGAGGGATAGAAGTTGCACGATGATGCACATGCTTTGGGTAACAGTTGCCATCAACCACAATGTAGCTCATGCTAAGAGAGTTTTTAGCTAAAAAATAGTTTATCTACATAAAAATACCAATCCTCAAAAAATTAAGGGTACAGGGCTATAGTGAAATAAATTACCCACACTAGGCCATTAAATGATTAGCAGATGTGAATAAATACTAATATATTTGAGTTTAAGTTTTTGAAATGTGAATGGCTTTGATTTGATTCTTATAAAATCATATTTGGGTAGAAGTTTTGAGTTAGCCAGTAAGCACTAAGTGTGGCTCACATCATCTAGACAAAAATAACCTTTGTACTCACACTTGCTAGCTCGAAACTGCAACACTTTCTAGTTGGAAATTGCAACCCAAATGATAATTTTCGATGGATTCAAAAGAATACAATCAAATAAAATAAAAAATATTAATATACCTGCGTTGTTGGAAAGTCACGAAGGGCTTGGCTAGGGAAGTAATTTGGAACACAATACGAGCCAAGAATATATGCAGTAGTGAGATAATCGCTATAAAGTGATGCTAGAAAAGATGTATTGAAAACATACTCGAGGGGTTCACAATTCCCATTGTTTAATTGAATCAATCCACCTACAACGAAACACGTGCAATATATCAAATTCTGAATGTATTAAGAGGAATGAAGCTCTCTAAATCATAAGAATGGCTCACCTCTAGTTCTATTGAACGATTTGAAAAAGGGAAGATATCAAAACAATAAGAGTGTTTTCTTGATAGCTTTGCAACAAGTTCTCATATAATAAGCTGGATCGAGGAGCATCCTTATCCTGGTTAACAAAACCTGTACGCAATATATTATAATTCACCAAAGTATTTCCTTGCCACTAAGATCACTAAGATCAAACAAGTAATACTACTTTGGTTCAAAATGAATAGAGCTACCCACTGTAATGATACTTTCAATTACTTATAATGTTGTCATGATATTCTCCTTCATGTGCCAGTAAGGATTCATTGTGGTTTTGGTAAGAGAAGTGAGCACCTTATGGAAATGGAATTTTCCAATACTAAAATTTGACTAGACAAAATTTAATGGTCAGTGTTCATGAGCTATCTGATGTGGGTATTTTCTTAAAATTATAATCAAATCCATGACTAAGAAGATCCATGAAAAGAACGCTTAATTCTTATAGATTTGTTTATTCATACATTTTATAATATTTATATTTTCTTTTTTGGTTTTTATTTTATTTCTCTTGAACAATTGTGTATTTTTTATTTTATAAAAATCAAAGTATATAAATTGCTCTTTGATTACAATTTTTTTGTCATATTTGTTGTTATATATATATATATATATATTTTATTTTATTTTCATTTTCATTTGTTTATTTTTTGTTTTTTTCTATGGAAAAATTATGTATTTTATTTCATAGAAATCAAAGTATACAAATTAATGTTCAATTATGACATATCTATAGAGAGTTATGATATTCTATTAATCCATAACATAAAAAGACAAAATATAAAAACATGCAAGGACATTCTTTTAATCATTAAATTAACTATAAGCTCAAGTGATGTTTCCTTTGATCTTGTGTCATCATCAATGCTGAATTCTCTACGGATATGTGATACCTCAAACTTTGAAAAAAATTCCTCTAATCGATGAATTATTTGTTCTTAAGGATTTTATGGCTAAACCATATAATGTGTATATCTGTAAAAACTAATCAATAACCATAAGAGAATTTGGCAAAATTTTCTAAGCATTTCAATTGCATGTACATTGTAAAGTCAAGGATCAACTATTACACAATTAATTCTACTTTATTATTAGTTTCACACCCTAACCCCAAGTTGAGAAAAAAATTTGCATTATTGTTTAAGTAAAATTTAGCTCTGGCCAAAACCAAATTCTTCATATGTCACAATGAAAATGTAACTATTACCATGAAAAATAGATTAATAAATTAAATTGTTTAATTATGAATTTTCCAGAAATAAACTTGTTTAATAACCAAAAAAACTAATATGAAATAAAGTAATTATTCTAACAACAATATATTTCATATATATATTTTATTTTATTTCGAAAAATTCAATGTATTAACTGAAAAGTAACTAATCCAACCCAAGAAATCATACATAAAATAGCCAAACTCAACCACTCAATTAAAGCAGACATATTCCACCAAAGTTGTAAAGCTTGCAAATTCTAGATATTAAGGGTGAAATAAGGATCTTGAGAATATGGAATTTGTGCTTACCATGGCACTTGGTAGCTTATTATCCCAGCCTAAAGACACCATACGACACCATGATGCACTCGCATGGCTGGCAATGCCCAAAGTAGTCACCAACTGATGGTAAGAAGAATTCCTAGTGCCATAGTACATCCATGCACCAACCCACACATACTAATCATAGTAGCAAATAGAATTATAATATTGTTTGATCACAAAATTACTTTGGTTGTATATACCTTCTTATCCCTTGAGAACTCGAACATATTAGTGGCACCTTGGATGACCTTCTTTGAGTAATTAGTGTCATCCTTGAATACAATCGATACGACAACGAGTGCAGTGTCCATCTCCACAGCCAAACGTGAGCTGACTGAGCATTGAGTTACAGGACAAAGGTACTCCATGTCTTCAAGCCTCGTCTAACACTACTGATCATCTCGAGTTGTGGAAGTTTTCAATCGAGCGTAGACCTATTCAAAAGAAAAAAATATGAAAATTGAAAGGCCATTGGAAATGGGCATCTTCCACACATAATGAAAAATCTCTGACTATCAAGAAACACATTAAACAACTAATTTCTCTCCTTATTATCAAAATCCAAAAAAATGCTTAAAATTTACATCTATATAATTTCATAAATTAAGAATGAAAGAGGAAAAAGTGTTTAAAGAAATTTCACAGAAAAAATCATTTCTTTGGCATGGCTTCACCTGATAATAGATGATATCTATTTTGGTGCCAGAGGAATTTAATGTCTTAAGTATATAATATGTTCCCCATTTCATGATCTCTTTGACATGGTTAAGGTCTATGATACCTTCATACCTCTGACTATATTCAATCACGCTCCTAATAACCATAGTCATGGTAAAGAATCAGGGAACTAAAATTTGATGTGGTCTCCCGCATCGCAGTATCCTCCCACCAGATTCACAGGAGGCGTCGAACTATTGGAACCGTCTTGCATTCCAGAGTCTCCTCTCCATGACACATTGTTTTCCTTAGTCAGATGCCCCGTTGTGAACACGTGGTCAGATTTTGTGTTTGTACCCATCTTAACACAAACCATAGTTACCGAATTCCGAATTCGAATTGGGAAAAAATTCGACCCTATAAAATTCAATACCGAAAAAATAAAAATTCGACCCTATAAAATTCAATACTCGACATTATACATTTTAGAAATACTTAATATTTTTTTTTTTAATATTGGATTTTTTTTTTTTTTTCTATTTTTTTACAAGTCTTATCCATTGTAAACTGAATTTTGCTATTTTATAATTTTTTGTAATATAGAAGTTACTGTTTTTCTATTTTTTTTATAAAAGTTATCGATTTGGAAGCTTACCATTTTATATCTTTTATAATAATGAATTTTTCCATTTTATAATTTTTTGTAATATAGAAGTTACTGTTTTTCTATTTTTTTTTTAATAAAAATTGTGGATTTGGAAGCTTACCATTTTATATGTTTTATAATTTTTTATAATATTGATTTATCTTTTTTTTTATAAGAGTTATTCATTTAACACGATATAGAAATTAGATTTTTTCTTTTATAAAAGAGGTACCAATTTGCAACCAATTCATTATTTCATAATTCTTGTTAAAATAGAAGTTATATTTCTTTTAGTTGCAATTATATAGAAATTACTAACTCATCTGGCAATATGGATAAGAGCTATTTATATTATTTAATGTCAACGATAATATTGATTTATTCTTAATTAAATTAATTATTTAATCAAAAATTTAGATTTTTGTATTAGCAATTTATTTTCTATTATACCATATTATGTGGTAGAATAATTTGTAAATAATGTATAATAAAATATTAAAATCAAATTAAAATTAAAATAATCAAATTTCTAACCAAATTTTTAATAATATTTAATATTTTATAGAGAAATTTAATAAAAATCAATTTTTTATAAAAAAAATTTGTTAATTTTTTTCCAATTTTCTGATTAATCCTCACATAAAAAAATACCTGAAAAGCTAAAAAAAATATCACTAAAGCTTAAAAAAATAATTGCATTATTTTTATAAAATTTCAATTCTCAACTTTCCCTGTGTTATTTTATAAAAGGTAATTGAAAAGCTTGATTTATTCTTTTGTGATTTTATTTAGCAGTGATTTTTCTTTTGTGATTTTATTTAGCAGTGATTTGTCAGTGTTCCTATCAATGGTTACACAGAGCCTACACAGCCACACTCTTTGTCAAGTCAGCGAGAGCAGCACAGTGGACACTCTTCGTCAAGTCAGCGGAAGCAGCACAGTGGACGCCGGAAATAAACTGATAGAAAGCTTTGACCAAAATCTTTCACGGCTGACCTGTACCGAATTGGACAATGACGAATTATTCGTCGTACCGAACCGAATCAGCGAATTATACGGCCGAACTTGGTAACTAGTACTAACAGGCAAGAATATTATGGAGAGAAATAGATGGTTTTATAAGCAATTTAATTTATTGTATTGAAAGTATCAGAATTTTGAGTTAATTTATGTCAAAGATTTTGTCGTGGAATCTGATGATTAGAATTGACCTCTCTAAATTCAAATATTAAACAATATCCATATCAGAGTTTTAATGTTAAAGAAATGTTCACGAAGCCTTTTGATAAGTCCGGAGAGGATTGAAGTAAATTCCTCTCGTGGTGGTGTATATATGAATTTTAAATATTAATAATATTGAACATATATTTAGAAAAAATTTCAAAAACAAAAGCGAAGTCAAATAATTCACTTCGCTCCCTACATCAAATTCTAAACTATTTCTAAATTTTAGAAGACAATTAAGATATGATAATCTAACTCCAGATTGAGGACTCATACGCCCTCCTACGAAGATTATGAAACTAAATCTAGTTGCAGTTCAAACATTGCAATCTATTAAACCGCATATCAGATGCTAGGCTGATCAAAATGTTCAGATTTTTAAATGGGCGTTCAAAATTGAAATATCAAATCTTTAACTTTACAAGATTCTGGGGAGATCCCAAACCAGGAGGTAGATGGGTATGCGCATTTAGATTGAGAGCTTTAAAATTTTAAAGTGCAGATAGGACTCTGTTTATATGGATTATATAAATTGAGCTTTGTAATTTCGAATGACTGTAGCTCCTAGCTGAAACTGTGCTACACACCACCCAGTTTTGAAACAAATCTATTGAAGTTCATGAATTTAGTAGCTGCATTACTATATAGAAAATGTGAAAATCACTCCAATTCGAATGCATGGTCCAATCGAGAACCATTCAACTCCAAGCTCATCAAAGCAGGTGATGATACCAGAACCAATTAGCAGATTCAATCCTAACGGTCTCGATTTAGTCACAATCTTGTGAAGTACCCAATTCGAACCAGTGTAGTCGTCTTAACTATGGAATTGAGAACGATTTATGCTTCAAAACGAGTTTAATCAAAATGAAAAATGGGAATGAGAATATTTTCTAAGATCTGGTCCACCCGAACTTCTTGCCTGCCCCCATTCTCGTGGGTGGTGCTTTAGATGGTAACGGATGTATTAAATTAAGGTGCATTCCCACCAAGTCGGTATGGACCCCCTTGGACTCTTTCCCCTACCCAGTTGAGCGGCTGGTTTTTAGTAGGTTTTACGCTAGCCCAGGCCTAATCACTTAGACCATCTAAGGCTTGATGATCGCTAGGTGCTTCGCACGCTAATACCCTCACGGGAAGGAGGGGCAAGAGAGACTTATTGCACGATCCACCCAACCGCTAATAAATGCTGCATAATAAAGAGAGTGGGAGTCAGCTAGAAGCCCCAGGTGCACACCCATTTATAGCTCTTGAGGTGCACATCCATTTAAGTAAGGATTACATTCCAAAATGTTGTATTGGTAATCTAAGGCGTATAGGGGTGTACAGAGTGAAGGGTAAGGTTTTTTGATCGGTCCTGATAAGAGAAGATAATAGGCAGTCCCCAGGAAAGTGATTAATGAAGCAATATAGTTCGAACATGTCTATTTCTTTCTTCTGGTAAGTGAGTTTGGAAAGCAAGGTTCGTAGTGAATAGCCTGCCTACCTACCTTGGATTCCTGGCTCTGGTTTTTTTGTCTTTCCTTTTTCTTTTTCGGACTATAGGTAGGTAGCCTAAGAGTTGAGGTGTATCAGAATAGGTGGGGCAATTTTTCCTAGTTAATTAATCTGAGTTGATTTTAAGTTGTTTAGTTTGTAGAAATTAAACTTTTCAAATTTTTTCATAATACTAGATTAATTTATGAATTCAAAAATGTATTTTAAACTAAATTTATTTATACATTAAAAATTATTTTAAAGAAAAAAAAAAATCACAAATTTACTTCAACTTATATAACTATTAAAAAAAATCATTTCTTCCATAAATTAAATTAAATTAAACACGCATTTTATGCCAATTAAATTTTACGTTCATATGGTTCATATAATTATATGATTATAGAAATTGAGTTTTACTTTGCATATTCCTTACCTTCAAAAACCATTTTCAAATTTTTGCAAACAAAAAATTTCAAAAATAAAAAAGTAACTGATAGAAAGATTGTATACTGAAAGTTTTGCTCGTTAATGAACATGAGAGTCTTCTGAAGTGCAACATCGTAATTGTGGTGTTGGAAGTTCCTAGGATGATTCTTCGGCACAAGTTTGGCAATGAGAACGCCGAGACCCACAAACAAAGAAAAGCTATACAGATATTCACAATCCACTTCACCGCTTTGGGGCTAAACATGGTACAACCCAGACCGACATACTTTGTTTTCTCCTTCTGCTCCCCGTGCCCCAAAAACCAACTTTGTTCCATCTCTTCCAATGTCAACTGAGAAAGGGCCACTCTTTCGATGTACAATTCCCTGCTTCGCTCATCGAAATTTGTCGCAGAGTCTCCGGTGATTCGGAATGCCCCTCCCCATGAGCAAACATAATTATCCCCCACTCCCTCCCTTCCTTCTAAGTTCTGGTACACCAAACAAATAGACATAAAACACTGTAGTCTATATGTTATCTATTTTGGAGAGATTTTTTATTTTTCTCCATAACGGATAATGCAGAGACAACGCCCACAAAACCCCTTCAACCCTGCAACACCAATGCCCAACTCTGCTCCCATTTCTATTTGTAGACGTCCTGAGGCGAAGAAGCCGACTTCAAATTTGTAGACTTCATTAAGCGTTGACATCTAGAGAACCCTCGACAAGATAGAATTGTTCAGAACCTCACTCCATTAAAACGCTAACTCAAAGCTGGGAGGGAGCTGTGCGCTCGGCGAAGAACACAATGAAACCATCGGGCGCTGAACACAATGAAACAGACCCTTGGGAACCATGGAGGAATTACCCTAAAGGAATCCACCTGAAAGAGAACCATAGATTTCAAGGGAAGATAGATGTATGGCCCAAACCGAATGTCACATTAATTCACTTCCTCGAAATGCTAGTATATTTGTAATCAATAAATCTCGAGTGTGTTTCGCACAAGAACATTGAAAATAATTAGTAAATAACATTTAGGTGTATAGCCATTGATGTTATTTAACCTTGGAGAATTTCATCAATATGGTACCATTTGTTAATATTTTACGAATACATTACACCCAAATGTTTACATTTTGTAAAACTCTCACCATCAGACTTAATATCATCAACTGGAGTAATGTGGAGGAAGGATTACCTCCCTTACCACACATTATATACGTCTAAATGCAAACAAATGTTTTTTATGTAGCAAGGAATGAATCATCATGTGCGCATAGTCCAAAAAGGACTCCTGCCCAGAGAAAACAACGTAACATATACGTGGATTTTTGAACAACAAGGTGTCATAAGGTAGAAAATATATGTTCATGGTAAACCCTAATAGTTCGTTGTGGATAAGGTTATTTGTTAAATTATAAGTTCGTTAAATTATAATTTAACAAATAACCTTATCCACAACGAACTATTAGGGTTTACCATGAACATATATTTTCTACCTTATGACACCTTGTTGTTCAAAAATCCACGTATATGTTACGTTGTTTTCTCTGGGCAGGAGTCCTTTTTGGACTATGCGCACATGATGATTCATTCCTTGCTAAATAAAAAACATTTGTTTGCATTTAGACCTACATAATGTGTGGTAAGGGAGGTAATCCTTCCTCCACATTACTCCAGTTTATGATATTAAGTCAGATGGTGAGAGTTTTACAAAATGTAAACATTTGGGTGTAATGTATTCATAAAATATTAACAAATGGTACCATATTGATGAAATTCTCCAAGGTTAAATAACATCAATGGCTATACACCTAAATGTTCTTTACGAATTATTTTCAATGTTCTTGTGCGAAACACAGAGATTTATTGAGTACAAATAAATTAATGTGACATTCGGTTTGGGCCATACATCTATCTTCCCTTGAAATCTATGGGTGTCTTTTTATATATATATATATATATATATATATATATATACAAAAGTTCAAGTTTATTAATGATTTATCTCATTATGTTTATATTATTTTGTTATTTTTTCATTATGTTTATATTATTTTGTTATTTTTTCATTAATTTTTTAATGTATTGAAAATTATTTAATTTTATATTAAAGTCTTTTTCAGAGCTCTTAATTTTTCACATAAAATATTTGTATTATATGTTTTTTAATTGTTTAATTATTTTTATAATTTTTATTTTTACTATTTATTTAATTGTATAATATTATATTATCAAAAAATTTCACTTTACATATGGTAAAATGTATTACAACTTTAATTTCCATATGTGGGTATTGGAATGTTATTTTGTATCGCTTATTTTTCAAGGGCCTTAGATGCATGTATAAAACCGTGGCTATGCTCTATAACAATATAGATGCTTGTCATTAATGGAACTCATTTTATAACATTTACAAGCTTTGGGACTTATTGGTTTTTTTAAAAGCGAGAAAAATGTCCCTTGGTTTTTAATATTGATCCCTTGGGTTTATCAATATTAGGGTGTATGCTCCTATGGTTTATTATTAATATTAGGGTTCAATGTCATTGTCTTCTCTTTATAATTCCTCGTTTTTATTAATTGCTTGGGCTTATAATATTAATCCTTATATTTATAGTATTAATGCGAATGTTTAATGTTTATTTTAGGATTTATATCTCTTAGGTTATAATATTAATCCCTTGGGTTTGTGACAAATATTTTCTCAATATGGAAACCAATCATGGTTAACCATGGTCAACCATGGTCAACCATTATAACCATTTGTCAAACATGGTCAACCATGGTCAATAACCATGATCACTTTGTGACAATGATTGTCTCATGGTTTAGCGTAACATTGTGACAACCATAGTCATCCATGGTCAACCATGGTGGAATGTCACATTATGACAAAGATTGTCTCAATATGAAAATCAGCTATGGTCAATTATGGTCAACCAGGGTCCAATATTGCATTATGACAGATTCTCTCAATATGAAAATCAATCATGGTCAACCATAGTCAACCATGATCTGATGTCGCGTTATGACTAAGATTGTCTCAATATGAAACTCAACTATGGTCAACCATGTTTGTTTTAGGGTTTATAATATTTATCTTAGGGTTCATATACCTTGGGTTTACGATATTAATCCCTTGGGTTTAATATTATTCCTTTGGATTTTTAGTATTAATCCCTTGGTTTTAGTAGTTCCTTGAGTTTATAATGTCAATCCATTGAGCTTCTTAATATAAGGGTTCATATTCCTAGTGTGATAGCCTCACTCAAGGATCCCATGCAAATCGCACCATAAACGCATTTAAATATTGTATGATGAATTTAAATCAAAATGGGGACTCAGTGAAGGACATAGATTCAAGAGATGGGAAGGGAGTCTCTTGATTGGGATGTCTTGGTTTCTTGTGCAGGGAAGAAACCTAAAAGTGCAAGACAACCATTAAAGGCTAGGAGGCGTCAGAATTGAAAAAAATGGCTCTTAAAATTAAAGGAGCAAAACAAAGAGGTATTTAGGCCCATTCCACTAGGGAAGAAACCACAAGAAAGGAAGAGGATAGGAATTTATGAAAAGGGATGGTGCGTTATAGGCCAAGGAGGAAGCAACAATAATTACGATTAAGGAAAAGACCAAGAAGAGACTGAACATGAAGGAAAAATAAGAGAGAGGAATGGGAGAGAAAAAAAGGAGACAAGAATATAGGAGCAACATAAAGGGAATGAGAAACAATGTGGAGAGGAGGAGAAGTTCAAAACAAGCTCTCAACAAGCAGCACCAAAGAGAAGAGAAGAGAAGGGGATTGAATCTTGATCCCCGGGGGTTGTTGGTTGAGCTGCCAGTCTCTGGAGCCGTGTAACAACTTGGTGTCCCTAAATGTTGTGGATTGAGATAATTATAATTAGACGTTGTGAGTTGAGACAAAGGTCTTTAGAGCCGTGTAACATCTTGGGTCATAGATGGTGTGAGTTGGGATAAAATATTTAGATCTCTATAACAGCATGGGTACCTTGGAGGTTTTCGATTGAAATAGTAAAATCTGGAGTCCTACAACAGCTTGGGTAGAGGCCATCCTAAAGTAGAAGTTGAGGAAGACCAAAATGAAGACTAATGGTTAATGCTCAGATGGCACAACATATTTTGGACTAACTTGAAGGGGGTGAATCATTGTGTGAGCACTAGGGGGTGAGATTGGGAACCTCTAGACTCTCGGTATCAACCAAGAAAGAAGATTCCAGCTGGTGGGGTTGAGGAAGGAGGTCCTCTAGAGTCCTGAAATTCAATGAAAGATTGGTGAGTTAGTCCCAAAATTGAGCATCCCCCCAGACTCTAGAATTTGGCTTGGGGTGATGACTCCAAGTAAGTGTGGTTGAAATTGTCTATAGTTGGGTAGAAATTCCTTGTCCCATAATCAGTTTCCCTATCTACTCCAACATAAGTAATTGCGTACTTTTTTAACATATAATGAATTATGGTACTATGTTTATGGATAATGGTTTGAATGTTGGGACTACATTGTATTCATGAAGACACATTTATGTGTTATATCATTTTTTGTGGTGTGATGTGTTAAATGGTTGCATCTATTTATTTATATGTGTGGAATATATGCTCGAATGTGTAAGAAAGTTGAAAAGAAATAATATTAATGACTACATCTTTCAGAAAAAATCACATAAGCTATATTCTTATCGACGTGTTTTGAACCAGCCAGTGTGGTTCATCTTCAGGACAAGATGAGGAACCATGCCCCTGTTAACGAGGCCATTGATGTTATCAATCACATCATTGACCCTGATACTGCTTTTTTAGTTAAGACTTGACTCACCTATACTTTCTTTAGTTTTGAGGGTGAATTTTATGAGAAAACTTGCGGTGTGGCTATGGGTTCCACCCTTTCCTCAGTTGTGGCCAATATCTTCATGGAGGATTTTGAATACAAAGATTTTTCTTCCTCTCTTTACCAACCCAAACTTTGGAAAATGTTTTTGGATGACACTTGTGATGTCTGGTCTCATGGTAAAGAGGAGTTGGAGCTGTTTTACAATCATCTTAATTGTCAATCAAGTTTCATAAAGTTCACCATGGAATTGGAAGTTGATGGTAGCCTTCCCTTTCTTGATGTCCTTATCTCAAAGAACGATGACAGTTCTTTTTCTCATCAAGTTTTTTGGAATAAAACTCACTCAGAGAAATATACTCATGCTATATCTCATCATTTTCCTGCTCAAAAGCTAGGCGTCCTCAACACCTTTGCCACTCAGGCATTGTGGGTTTCTCACCAAACTAACCTTGATGATGAGAAGGACCACCTCCTTAAAGTCTTTAATAAAAATGGTTAAAGCAAGTATCAAGATCTTAGGGATTTTCTAAATGTTGAAAAAGGTCCTAAGAATAAGATTGAACCCAAGAATTGGTCTTCTGGGGTTCATCTTCCTCTTATTCAGGGGACTACGGATAGAATCGTTAGGATCTTGAAAAAACATAAGATTCATTCCTCTTTTAAACCCCTTAACACTACTCGGAGTTCTCTCCGTTATGTTAAAGACCCAGTTCACCCTAAGGATGGGAAGGGTGTTTACATCATTCCCTATTCTCGTGGAACTCCTTATATAGGGCAGATCAGTCAATCTATTAACCAAAGGATTTATGAGCATGTTGTAGACGTCAAGCATGGGAGGTCTCGTTCCTCCACATTGGTTGAACATGTAGAAAAAAAACCAATCATCACATTGGCATCGAAGAGACTAGGGTCATTACGAGGATCGTCCATTTTCATCATCGTAAATTTACGAAGGCCCTAGAGATTGAGCAATGTACAATTAATCTAAATAGGGATGATAGTTGGAGCATCAGAAGATGTTGGATTCCTGCGCTTTCTTCCTAAATTATATATATATATATATATATCTGTCGATATTCCCTTAGACAATATTAATGTTTCTTTTTATTTTTAAAATATTATTAATCCACCCTCTTTTATTTTTAATTGATTTCCTTTATTTAATTTTATTAGTTAAGATAGATTTTCATTTTATTTAAATTATTATTTATTAGGATTATAAAGAGTCAAATTAAATTAATTATTAAAACTCCTTATAATATTTTCATCAAAAAAGAAAAGAAATAAATTAAATTTAATGCTTTAGGTGCATAAACGCTTTTATTTTCATCATAATAATAAAAATCTAAAATTATTTATTTCCTTAACATTTTCTTTTTTTTCTTTTTTTCTTTTCTTTTAATCCTCCTTCTATTTAATTTTTTTTATTGATTCTCCCCATTTAATTTTATTAGTTAGTATTTGAGGATTAAATAATAATAATAATAATAATATTATTATATAGACTAAGATTTATTAGGGTTATATAGGGTTTAATAAATTAATTGTTATAATTTCTTTTAATATTCTCATAAAAATAATAAAATTTTAAATTACTTATTTACCTTAACCTTTTGTCAAATCTTTTCTCTACCCTTAGTCAAACTAGTCGTTACTCTAATGGCTAGTAAACAACTCTCTACATCTATTTATTTCATTGCCCGGATCTAGTTCCTCATCTTATCCTGAAGATGAACCGCACTAGATGGTTCAAAACGTGTCGATAAGACTATATATTATGTGATTTTTTTCTGAAATATGATGTTATTAATATTATGGATCACAGAAGTCTTAGCTCAAATAAATGATATGTTAACAATTGTTAAACAACATGCTTGGCTTAATAGTGGGTTTTGTGACCAGTTACTAATATAAGATTACAAAGAGAGATACCTTATGCATATCTAGGACGTTATTCACTCGATTCATTTAGAGTCACGTTACAATTTCTTACATTGCTCGATGAGCACAACTCTAATGTCCAAGGAAATTTTCCCGGGTATCAGTTGAGCCACTAGCTTTATCTAAATGTCCTTTAGCCTTGCATTTTCACCGTGTTGTATATTTGTTGTTGGCATTATAAAGTGATAACTAAGGGACTTGAAGGCTTTGCTTATCGACATGGATTTGTTTCCAGGTGGCATGTGGCATGTGGCAGGTGAGGTTGCATCCTCCCTAGAGTCTACACCAAGTCCGTGGTCAGTAATCCATGTAGGAGTACTTATGCCTCCCATGGGGGAATTTCCTCCTCATGGAGTGGGTAGACTTGTAGGCTAGGAAACCATTCGAGAACCAATCACTCAAGCTTGAGGGGTTAACGTCATAAATCACCCTAGGCAGCCAAGTGTATCACAGTGAAATTGTAAGTCTCATCTGGAGGTCTACGAGAGTCTTGAGGGAAAGTCACAAGCGACAAGGTTATTTCATGAAATCCTACGTAGCAGTGAAATTGGCATCAATGAGGGGTTATAAGTCCTCATTCTAAAGAACCACCCATTGCAATGTCAGAATCCTTTAACTGAGCCATTGTGGGGAGTAAGAAAGCCTTGTTGTATATCAAATGTAGGAGGAGATGAGCTTATAAGAAAACTTGTGCCATCCTTATCATCTGAAGGGTCAAATCCCTAGTCAAAGGATGCTCTTGACTAGTGGAAGTAGATTCCCTTCATGGCATTGGTCAGAATGATAGGGCATAAGTCCATAGGGTAGAAGACGAAAAATAATTTCAATTGTGAACTAGGGACATAAAGGTGTGAGAGTGATAGGATTCTATCAAGATATGGTGATGAAAGTTCTTTAGTTACCTGCACCATTGGGTGAGGGAAGGTTTCCATGAGGACAGGCCACCCAATAACTCGGCGTTGAAAATGCAAAAAGAAAATCCTGATTTAATTTTCCCAAGAATTAAAATAGGTGAAAATTTGTAATTCCACATCACAAGGAAGCTTGTAGGGGTTAACTAAGTTAATTTGAATTAGTTGGTTCAACTAATTCGAGTTGAGGGTTTGAATTGAGTCATGTAGAGTGTCTCCTACATTATAGGATCCATGGTTGATTTTATTTTAAGTTGTAATTAATTAATTCAATTTAACTGAGTTAAAGTTAGTTAAAATAGTTCCAACTGATGGAGGAACTCGTAGGAGGGGTGTTGGTTCATGTGTTCAACCAGTTAAGTAATGATTCATTCATAAATAACTCATGTGTATCAGATCTGAGAGCTACCCATTTGAGAGTGGAGTTCAAGGGTAGTGTACTATTAGTTGTATAATAATCTATATTGTACACATGGTGCATGCAGTCAAAAGAAGTTCCTAAAGGAACAGTGCAATCAAATTAAATAGGGGCCTAATTCCTTATTGAACAAAGAAATGAAGAAGGCGCTTGGAAGGCTAGGAAATTGTCTAAGTGTTGGATACAATCAACCTAGGGAGTAGTGAGATAGATAGAGATGGTGCAAAGGTTTCATGGGGTTGAGCAAAGCATTATAATCTTATCATATTATTTCGCTAACCAAATATATAGATAGTGGGGGCTCCTAGATATGGCTTTGCCCAGGAAATCATTATGTAATGTGTTGATTGAATTATTTCTCTTGTATTCTTCTTCATTTCTCGATCTACTATTTGTTTCTTCTAATGAGTAGAGTAGATTCAAGTCTTTCATTTTAGCAAATCACATAAGTAGTTTGAATCTACAAGGAATTTCTACACTCGGAAGTTCGGAACCCCAGGGATGTACGTGAGCAATTCCTTATTGTATCTCACATTCCGAGGTCCATCCACTAGTGTAGACCCAGTATGAGATAAATTTAAAATGGATTCCTTTTCCCTTTCATGTGGAAACCATACTAGCACAATGTCTTGGAGGCATGTTTTCAGTAGTCGGGTATCCTGGGTGTCTAGTGGGCCACTCACAGGTGGCACGGGTAATTCATTTGGTGTGAGCTCAGATCATGGATGATGTCACATGGGAAAGGTTAGACGCTGGAGGTCAGAACCCCGTAAGGAAAGAATGTTCTAGGGAAGGACGTGCAGTAAATAGCACAAAGATATGATGTGGAATTTGTCCTCGAGGTGGTGATCCATTAGCTGATAGGTTGGGTTCTGGGAGGACCAAATCAATAACCTGATGTACCATGAGGTCTTGAAGACGTGGCACATCATCTAGGTGGATTATTTCCAGGGGTAATCCATCCTTTGTGATTCGGGGTGTCGAGAGGCCTCGGGGTCACTGCTATATATATATATATAGATATATAGATATATCGATATATATATATATATATAGATATATAGATATATAGATATATATATATAGATATATATATATACATATATATATATATATATATATATATATATATATATATATATATATATATATATACATATATATATATATATATATATATATATATACATATATATATATATATATATATACATATATATATACATATATATATATATATATATATATACATATATATATACATATATATATATATATATATATATATATATATATATATATATATATATATATATATATATATATGAGAATGTGTATGTACATATTTGCATAGAAAAATTACATAATCAACGGAAAGAAAGATCTGTTAAAATCTTTAATCCATTCCTCCATTGTAATTGAAGGGGCTAGGTTATATTACAAAGTGGTATCATAGCATCTTGGTTCAATACTTGAACTAGATGGGCTTCGTCACAGGAAAGTGAGGACATTTTTTTATGTGATTATGGAATACTAAATTAGTTGGACCCTGTTCATTGATTGACTACTAAAGATATGATATGATATATTAGTCGATGGTTAGCAAATCCATGGGAGCAGGAACTATGATTTTTAATGTGTTTTCTCATTATATATGTACCAACTAGATGATTGAATGACTGTTGCATGTAATTATAGATGGGTTGTATATTAACAAGGTTGTTTTCTTATCAGAGGAATCCCATGATACTCTATAAATGCACATCCATTATATTGGCTATGTTTAAATGTTATTTTAGAATGTCTAGGAATGTGTGTGATTGATAGCACATCACAAGTTGCATCACATAAAAAAGATACAATAATTATAACTAGAATGATTGAATATAGTTCGATTGGTCCCAACATCGAAGTGATTGGGTCAAAACTAATGCTTAAGAGAGATCAGTTGGGCAAGGGGGAGGAAATAAATCCCCAGATTGGAAAGAAACTCTGAGAAGCCCCTGAGACGAGGTGAGAAGTTTTAAGGCTGATCATGAGAGGTTGGTTAGATCCAAAGAGATTCAGGTTGAGATTAATGCAGTAATCTTGCAAATTATCTTGTACTAGAAAAGGGAAATCCACCCATTATCAATGTGGATTTGAAGTATGCAAAGGACATAGAATCATGTTTGCTAGGGATGAATAAGTTATTTAGAATACATGACTTCTTGGTGAATATGAAATCTTGAATTTCCTCCTACCATTTAAAAAGAAAGGAAAATATCTAGTTGGAGGACCTGAAAAATTCTGGTGCCATGACAGAAGAAGAGCTAACATATGATGAGTTTGAGAATACCTTTAGGGAATAATACCTATATGAACATTACTATGACAATAAAGCAAAGGAATTTTATGAACTGAGAATGGGACATATGACTAACAAGGAGTACACCACCAAGTTTTTAGGGTTATTGAGATATGTTCCATAACTCAAGGATGAGAAGGTCAAAATCCATACATTCATTAAGGTGTTTCATATGGTATTAAGAGATAAGATTGAATTATTCAAACCCCAGACTCTGGAGGATGCTATTAAGAAGCTAGAGAATTTCTATGAGAAAGAAAGTGGAGGGCCGAGACTAAGAGTAACTAGATAACAAAGAGCACTTCTAGATGAAATGTGAGTTGGTCTAGGAAGAACCCAAAAGCAAAATAGAGGAAAAACCCTACTCAGATAAGACAGTCTTAAGAAAGGCTAGAAATTATGTTAAAAGGAATGTACAACAACTAACATCAGTGAAACCTTGGATTGAAGGCCAAGAACCACGTAAGCGTTTGACCTGTGGTGGGAACTATAGTTGAAGGGATTGTCCTCATCAATAAGAGGTTGGATCAAAAATCTACAATGCTTAGGAAGAAAATCATATTGGGAAAAGTATCCCAAAGTATGCTAGGATTTACACAACAATTGAAAATCACCAAACATATCATCAAGCATCCATGATTGAGATGAAAGGAAAGCCAGAAGAGCAATTTTTTTCTATTTTTATTGATATGGGTTATAATTATAGCGATATCAACCCAAATCTCATCAAAAAGTATCAATTCTAACAATGCTGAAAGGAATCCCTATAAGAAGCTGCAAAAAAAACATAAATTTATTCTAAAATATGGCTTGAGAAATTAAATAAAATGAAGATTGGATTAAAACTTACATAATTAATTCTATTTTAGAGAATTGCCTTGGTGAGTGAAATTAGAAATAAAACCAAATACTTCCATGTGTCTTATAATGAGAAATTAGATAAATTCTAGTTGGACTTTATTGATGCATTTAAATGAATAAGTCCTGTGAACATAAATCCCATCTGTAGACACAGGCAATCTCTCTAGCCCAATGAGTGGTTCTAGAAACAAACTAAATAAACTAATGCAAACTTTCCTAGATTATGTTTAAAAATGTGGAGGGAGAGAGAGAGAGAGAGCTACCTCACTCTTACGCTAATTTCTAAATCCTTTGATGATGAATTTGACCCCTTAGCTTCCTGGTTTTCTCCTTGCTTGTTCTTTATGCCCGAGTACCTATAAGAGAGATAAAGACATAATACAAGATACAATAGCATACATAGTATATATCAAACATAAAATACTTAATAGATCAAGGAGTATTAGGGTAAATTCATAAATATTTAGACATTTATGGAAAGTGAACATTAGATGTACGTATTAATAAACTAAAAAGGAAATCATATAACCATTGCCTTCATGTTAGAGACCTCCTTTTGATGGATTTCCAAGTCCAAGACAAGAATCTTCAAGAACTCCTTATCCATGTTAGACGAGAAACATTTGGGCATAATCTCAGCATACGAATGCAGGCAATTAATGATCTACCATTTGGGGATGGAAGGGAGTTAATTTACAGGAAGGGAGAGGGAGTTAAGGATCAACAAAAGAGGGAGGAAGTCCACATCTCAAGTGGGAGGCCCTTAAAGGTAGAATTAGGAGCTCCAAATGGAAGAGCTCGACCATATCTACAAACAACAACATCCATCTCATTTCTTCTCAATGTTTGTAGCATGTGAAGCTTCTCCCCCATTTTGGGAAAACATACTAGAAGAGGTGCAACGTGTGGTTTCGTATCAAAACATATGTTGGTAGAGCTATGTAAGAAGCATGCAATTTTCCATCAACATACTACAACATTGGAGAAAATGGCGATGGTCTTGAAAACTAGGGTTTTAGGGAAACTTCTCCAGAATTGACTCAAGGAAATTTTTCCTCATTCTTCAAGGATGTTCTTATATGTGTATGATGATGAGTACACTTCGGATTTGTCAAAATTTTGGCACTTCGGGATGTGGAATGGGAAGTGAACAAGAAGTGTGACAAAATACTGTGTAACAATAAGGATTGTCATTCCTTATTATTGTTTCACAGTGTACTTGGCTTTAGTACGGTTAGTGGAGATATGTGAATTCTGCACATCAAACTAGAGATGACTCATAAAATGAGTAGAAGGGAAAGTAATTTCATTAATTTATAGAATTATACATGAATAATAAAACTATAAAAAATGGATTCAAGGGCTCTCACACAACTACATCTACCATACTTCAACAATTATCATTATAACATTGTAAAATGTACACATGGCCTTCAATCAAAATGCGGAAAACAATTCTAGAAAATAATATACATATTCATTGGTCTAAATATGGGTGCAAGTATATAACAATCCTACGCATCATGTGAAGGTCATAGGCGAGGTGCCAAAATCAAGTAAAATCCTAGCACTACCATTAAAATCAATTGATATCCAAAAACAGCTAAAAATACTAATTTCTCATTTTTGGGATCGGTGTTCTGACATCTATACATATATAGCTTTGACACTAATGCTTAGCTATATTTTGACATAATTATCTAGTTAGCTTCAACACTCTCAATAAAATAGCTTCTTATACTAATAAGAAACTAGATTCTTACACTGACAATTAGCTAGCTTCAACAAAAATAGTTAACTAGCTTCGATATTGATAGTGAGCTAGCTTCTGACACCAACACTCAACTAGATTTTATGCTAATAAGAATCTATGAACATGCAAAAAAATAAGTTAAAAATTTATGTGGAAACAAAATGATTCCAACATATTGGTATTGCATTTTTTTCACATTCATGTAATTCAATGATCTAGCGACAAAAATGGAATTTCATAACTTCAACAACCTTTATGACAAAATCTTTTACATTTTATTTAGTCTCACACTTTACCAACTACATCAAACTAATACCAATCATTTCTCTAAGAAAAGGAAACTAAACTATACTATGTTTAGTCCTTGTATGATATTTTGATGATCTACTAAATGTAATGGCACTTTAACTGTAGCAAAAAACTGTTCACACAATGTTCTTTATAGCTTCCATGGTAGCTCCTATATTAGCAATTTGTTCACCCTCGACACTTGAAGAAGCAACAATGGAATACTTCTTAGACAATTAATGGCTCCACCAAAAAGGTCAAATACACCTGTAGACTATCAGATATCTACATCTTTAGCGTAACCAATATCTATAAAATATCATAAATATAATTACTGATTTTGATTTTTCTTTTGACATAAAACCTAGTCCTCGATATCATTCAAATGAAAAAAAAATATTTTCATAGTGACTCGATGCTCCTTCATTGGATTAGACGTAAATAGAATAAAAACTCCAATTAAATGTGTATTTTTTCATTCCTTCCATATTCTATACCTTTGAAACTTCTTTATTTTCATTTGTGCTTTCTTGATGTAAGCTCTGTATTTCTTCACATGTTGCTATTGAAATTTTTCATTGACTTATTTTATATTTGTTCTAAAAAACAATTTAGGCTTTCAAAGCCTATATTCTGTAGCTTCCTCTTGAGATATTTATTCACTCATGGACTACTACCACAATTATTCATCTTCAAACTATGAACTTTCCCATGCTTCTTTCACTTCATATTTGTGATGTTCTTTCTGCCATATTTCTTGATTGTAGAAATTGATCTCTTATTGGCTCCGTTGTTGAAAGGTTGTTTCAATGCTTTCTTCTTCATATATAGAAACTTCCATTCTCTTTCCTACAACTTTATACTCATCTTATCTTTCAGCTATAACTTTAATTGGATTGTTGTCTTGTCTACTTGCACACTCAAAATCAACGTTAAAAACATCTTCATTATGCTCTGCAGTGAGATATTTCTCTTCTTCTTCTTTCTTCTCTGCCTCTTCAACTCCATTGAGGCTATCTTCCACTGTTATGTTTTTAGGGGATATTCTCATAGAAAACTCATCAATCACTTTATCGTCTTCTTAATCATCAATTTCTACAATATCATGAACTACTTAATGAGCAATTCTAAATATTGCTTCATAAATTCATGTTATAGTGGTAGCTTCAACCTTGAATTCTTCATTAAACATGAAACATTCCATATTTCCATAATCATTCGTTGTTTCAAGAAAGAGACCACAAATTTCATCAACTTAATTTTCATCCACTCTATGGTGAGGTATCTGAGAATGCATGTGCTCATTAAAAAATTCAACTTCACGAAATTCATTATTTGTTATTGGATTCATGAGAGCTGAACATTCAACTCTACAAACCATTACTTCATATGAAAATATGTATTTGTTATTCTCAAAATTAAATGCCTCAAACTCTAATGCAAAGAGGTCATCATCAACTACAGTCATACCAAATAGATCACACATGTTATTCACTTCTTTATTGGAAGATTCACCATCATCAAAAAGGTCTATTATTGGGTTCACCAATTCACAACTCACTTTGCAGTCACCATCCACATGTGTCTTGTCACAGTGGAATTCACCATCCTTGTTATAGTGGGGTTCTTGAGCATCTATATGCTCTTGCACTACTTCACATGTATAGGCTTCAACTTATCACTCTACAATATTTTCTATGTTTTCTACATCCATATGCATGTCTGCATTAGGGTTTCACTTTCATAGCCTTTATGACTATCGTGAACCTTTGAGTGGGATTTTCCAAGATATGTCTTCCTCCTAGAGACTTTCTCATTTACTCTCAGACCTATAGTCAACTTTCTATTGATTCTTCAATAGACTATAACAAAATTTATTACTTTTATACCAAATTCTACTTCCATGGTCTTCCATGGTTCTTAGGAAGATGTAGATTTTTCTACCTTGCACAAGCACATCTCATCCAATGAGTTTTCTATAATATCTGTTACTAAGGGATCACATACTTCGTCATATGGGTTATTAGACTGATACTCAATCAACTCTTTACATTAAAGAAATTTTACATTTTTATAGTTACCAAAAGTTAAAATTTTTACAAGTAAATTTTGGAAGTGTTACTAGACATATCTTGATCCATTCATCGTAGAATTTACCTACTTCATATACTTGTATTTTAGATGCCCCAACTGTGGCAATAACCTTTATGAGCTCGTCAAACTAATTTAGCTCTTGCTTTTGATTTATTTTCTCAGTTTTCTTTAGTCTTTCTTTGTGACCCATGAATGTCATCTTTCTTTTTTATTTTGCCTTCTTTCCTTATTGTGTTAACCTTCTAGAAATGAATGTTTCATACACTTGATTATCTTTAAGACTAGACATTTTAACATTGACTTTAATGGTGGCTCCTAATAACTACTAGCAACTTTACTAAGCTCTTCTATGTAGACCCTTATGGAGGCTCATGGCTACAACTTACGATGGAGACTCCTAACTTGGTCAGTGGCACCGGTTCTTTCCTTTTGATATGGTGGTGGATCTATAGGCTACTCACTTGAATCTTTTAGTAGTTGGGTTTAGAAACTCTCAATGATCTCTGGTTTGTACTTATGGACCAATGGATGGAAACTTTGATTTTTTGGATACTCACAATAACCAAGGCTCTTAGTGGAAGTAGCTCATGAGCTTCTTAACTCCTTTAGTTATTTGAAACCTTGCTAAAACTTTCTTTGATACCACTTGTTATTTAAAGACAGAGATAAAAATGCAAACAAAAGATAAATATGTACACAAGCTTCTACTTGAATAAAGAAGTCTTATCTAGTATTAATTATTCTCTCATATGCATCCATCAAGTTGATATTATTCTCTCTTATTACTTCACATTACAATGACCCAACCATGAGTATATAAGCAATAAACTTTCTAAATATGGAATCACATAAACTCTAGCTTTCTTTTCCTTGTGAAAACTATGACTTGACACTTTAACTAAAATTTTCTAACTTGAGTTTAACATAAATCGATATTACTTATCTTTTCTTGACAAAGCATTAGCTTTTTAACTCTGACTCACTTGACTTGTAGTATTAGACTTAACTTGATTTCCTTCATTTAACTCTTCATACATTTCATCCATACAAGAGTACTTGCTATTTTTATCAAGTGAAATGATTTTGATATATGACAAAGTTGTGATCAATGGAAATAAACCAAATAGGAAATTTTGGGATAGGTTTGTATGAATTGTGTGCTCTTATAATTTTTAAAATGGTATAAGGGACTAGAGTTCACTTGGTTGTAACACATTTGAATATTTGACAATTGTTAAGTCAATTGGGTTCTTGATTCTATAAGATTACTTTCATTCATATCAATTGCATATTGGTTATGTTAAGGTATAATTGGATGGAATGATTATCTACATACTTCAATAAGTGTTAAATTTATGAATTTTAATAATCATGAAATATAAAAAGTGAGGTGTAGTATGGAATCAAGTAGTTTTAGATTGAGAGAATTGATTAGCTGAAATGAGTCATGATGCACCACAAACCTATAATGATGGGCCATTTGGGTGTGCTAAGTCAACCTATGATGTGGGTAAATATAGGGGCATGACAATGAATTTTTACGTTAAACTAAATCTTACACTAGAGGTACTATTTCAACCTCCTTCATAATTTATTTATATATCCATATTCATTTCCTTTGCTTGATTTTCCTTTCCTTTCTCCAATCTAGACGAAAGCTCTAAGTGACCAAGAGTGAGAGAGAGAGAGAATAATGATAAAGCTCCAAACATGAATTGACAAAAGGTTACACTGACAAAAGCCATGCACTGGTCCTTAGAAGCCTTTTTATGGATGATGCCTTTGTTTTCTTCAGTTTCCATTATTTTCCTTCAATTTTGTCCTCACACACAACCTGTCACCTTTTACCTTCCTTTTCTCTTATTTTCATTTATTTTCATAAATACAAATGTCAAAAATGCCCTTTTCCATTTTAATGGCTTTGTCTTAGCCTTTTCCAATTTTCCTTAGCCAAAACACACATCCAGTGATGCCCACTAGGATCTATTTTCCCAACATTCAACTTCGAATAAGTGTCCCTTAACTTGTGGTCTTATTTTTCCTTTATTAACTTTTATTACATGAAATTTTAACCACGGCTATTACACACAGCTTGACTAACAAAACATCATATATTATTGAAACAATATTAATGGATACGTTCTGCAAACTGAATTCGCTAAGCCTCATCTTAGAGGCCATGAAACATAACTCTAACAAACATTATTCATTCTTCGTTATTCCATATGAACCCTACAATTCAATGGCCAAATTTTCCCAATCTACAGGAAGATGCACATACAATTGAAGTCAAGGAAGTACACTATCTTTCCAAGTCAGGTTATACTACAAACCTTTTCCACTTTGTGGTACAAAGGTATTGCATCATACGCTTCAACAGAAGCAAGTCATGATTATTATACTCATAATAATAATAATAATAATAATAATAATAATAATAATAATAATAATAATAATAGTTATCTAATTTAAGGTCACAGTCTATCCATACACCAAATTTAAATGATTTTTAACAAGTACATACAATCATTCTAATAACACAGTAGACCTAGATTTTCCTAGGAGAATGAGAGAAGGTTGTAGCCTTTTGCAGGTAGCTTCTTGCGTACTGGTATAAGACTGCTCTAGTACATAATCATTGTAAAAAGTAGCTTCTAATTAAAAGAAGATAGAGACGATTTGCAGCAGGTGGTTTTCACCCACATTGGGTTTCCACCTTACATCCCAGTGTTCATGTGTGTTGTGATTGTCTCTACCTTACTGCTCTTGTTCATATGGCTAATAATGTTCTGATGCACTCATTAAGAAGCAAATAACTAAATTATAAGTTTACTAGATATATGCTCGTTTCATTTCACACAGTTGCGTATACACATGGTTTTCCTTAACTTAAGTAGCTTATATGAAACTGAATTTGGAAATGAAAAATTATACTGATTAGATAATACTGATTCAACCACCCCCCCCCCCTCTCAGTATTATTTCCAACAATTGGTATCAGAGCAAGTCCTTCAAAAGAATCTTGATCGCTTGAAGGAAGATCCATCATCATGAGCCATTACGAGAAAGAAGGATCGATCAGGCCACCAATTTTTGATGGGAGTAACTTCCTCTATTGGAAGGTAAGAATCACAGCATATCTTCAATCTCTTGGTACAAAAATCTGGGATATCATGGAAACAGGATACACATTTCCATCAACAACTCCTATAGATACGACTGTTAAGAAGCAGTATGAAACAAATGCAAAGGTTGTCAATACTCTATTAGGGAATCTATCTCAATCATAATTCATCAAGGTTATGCAGCTCAAAACCACAAAGAAATATGGGACAAGATCATTCTGAGCCATGAAGGAGATGATCAGGTAAAAAGAGAAAAACTACAAACTCTCAGAATTCAATATGAAAATCTCAAAATGTACAATGATGAAAGTGTGGCTAATTATTTCCTACGTATAGATGAGATTGTTAATTGTATGAAAAATTTGGGTGAAGAAATAAAAGAAGTTGTTTTGGTTGAAAAGGTTCTAAGATCTTTGTCTTCTAAGTTTGAATCAAATGTTTCTACCATAGAAGAAAACAGAATCTACAGAGCCTTACTATGTCACAGCTACACAGAATCCTAACCGCTTACAAAATGAGAAAAGGGGGACCATCAGACAAGAGAGAAGCTGCATTCAAAGCCTTAGGAAAAGGAGATTATAATGACTCAGGACATATTTCGGAAGAAGAGGAAGAATCAAATTTTGTCAAGAACCTTCAACGGGGTTCTGGAAGATTCAGAGGTAAGCTACCTTTCAAATGTTTTCCTTGTGGAAGAGTCGGTCACTATGATACCAAGTGTCCTCATAAAGATAAGCTTGACAAAGGTAAGGAATCAGTTAGATGGAACAGAAAACAAAATGTAAGTAAGAAGAGCTATTACACACATGAAGACAGTGATGGATTTTCAAATAGTGATGAAGATGAACAAGGTAATGATTGTAGACATTTGATGGCTTTTGAAGATGATGATTTCTTAGATGCTATAGATTAAGAAGGTCTTTATGAAGAAATCTCTAAACTCAAAATTTGCTTAGAAGAGAAGAATATGATTATAGATACTCTGGCATTCCAACTTGCTGAATTGGAGAAACACAATGAAAAGTTAGAATGTGAAATTGTGGGACTTAGAAAGGACATTGAGAAAACAAAAGCTCTTAATATTAGATTTGCTAAAGGATCTGAAACTTTAGATGAGATTATGAAAGTGCAACGTTCTCCTCTAATCAAGACAGGTCTTGGGTATACTGAAGAAACATCTCAAGCACAGAAGCCATCTTCCTCAAAAAGTTATCTTGAAGCTGCAAGGAGAAGTGAATAGGTTGAAAATCAACAGCAAAGGCACAATGAAGATCACCAGGGAAATTAGGTACAATTTACTTCAAGAATGAACAGAAATCACCAAGTAAATCGAGGGCAATCTACTTCAAGGATGAACAGAAGCTACAACCAACCATAGGTAAATCATTCTCAATTTACCTCAAGAACGAATGGTTATTACAATGGAAGGTTTGATGATCGCAGGAATTTCTTCAATGGCCAATGTTTCTCTTATCATAACTTTGGACATAAAGCAGCTCAATGTGTTGCCTACAAGACCATCATGACCACAGAAGCACGAGATCAAAGGAGTGTGATTGGAATCATGAAAAGAACCTACAATAACTTTTCTGCTCTTGAAAATGAAATAGAATTTTCTATCTATAACAACTTTGGTCATGAAGATTCTGAATGAAGGAGTAGGTTTCGGCAAACAAATCCGAAGGAGTAAGCTTCATTAAGCCCCAAAACATGGAGGAAGGAAGAACTGCAACTAGAAAGATGTGGCATAGCCTTATATGTGGAAGGAAAATAAAATCAGTGGTACATCGACAGTGGATGCTCAAAACATATGACAGGTGATAAAGAAAAACTTCAATCATATAGTGCCTTGGAAAAGGAAAAGAAGGTCTCATTTGGAAATGATGCCCCTGCATTCATAAAAGGTAACGGTTTTGTTCTTTTTAAAGAAAAGGTCAAAGCTCGGAATGTTATGTATGTTGATGGCTTAAAGCATAATATATTAAGTGTCAGTCAGACGTGTGATCAGGAAATCAGGTAATATTTCGATCAAATGGATGTATTGTTCGTGAGTTTGATATAGGAGAAACTGTGATTAAAGGCATAAGAACTCCAAATAATTTATACATACTCAATGGAGGACAACAACAATGCTATCTTAGAAAGAATGATGAACAATAGCTATGGCATAGAAGATTTGGGAATCTAAGCTTCTCTTAGATAAGGAAAGCATGTAAATATCAGGCAGTTCGTGATCTCCCTGACATCAGAATTCCAGACAACACAATATGGAAATCATGTTAATTTGGGAAGCAAACTTGAACTAATTTTCCTGAGAAGGAAGGATCAACTAGTAGGCCACTTGAACTTGTCCATACTGATGTATGTGGTGCATCTAGGAAAAGGTCACCTCGAGGAGAAGAATACCTTATACTATTCATTGACGAATTTTCCAGGTTGTGTTGGATAGGACTTATGAAGCATAAAGACAGAGCTTTTGAAAAATTCAAATCATTCAAAGCCTTGGTTGAAAATGAATTAGATCGCAGAATCAAATGCCTCAAGTTTGATAGAGGTGGGGAATTTACCTGGAATGAAGTTTTCACTTTTTGTGAAAATCATGGAATAAGAAGGGAATTCTCTACTGCTAGGACTCCTCAGCAAAATGGAGTAGTAGAAAGGATGAACAGAATAGTTCAAAAAATGGCTCGAGCAATGCTTGATGAATCTGGGACTCCTACAACCTTCTGGGGTGAAGCTGTATTTGCTGCCATCACTATTCTCAACAAGACAAATGTTTGGGTGAACAGCACTCAAACTCCTCATGAACTATGGTATGGTAAGACTCCCACAGCAAAATACTTCAAAATTTTTGGAAGTAAATGTTACATCAAAAAGCCTAATGAAAACCTTGGTAAGTTTGAACCTAGAGCAGATGAAGGCATTCTTCTTGGTTACTCTCCCCACAACAAAGCATATAAGTTTTACAATAAAACACTTGGAATTTTTTTTAAAAGTATTGATGTAGTGGTTGATGAAGAAGGAAACATTCCAAGGAAAGTAAAATCTAAAGATTTCGAAGATGATGAGGACTATCCTTCAACAACAAATCAGACTCATGATGAAGAAGAAATCCATGAGGCACCTGAAGAACAGATAAGGATAGAAGAAAAGAATCCATCAAGGTACATTCAGAAGAATCATCCAGAAACTCAAATTTTCGGGTAGAAAGAGGCAGGTGTACAAATAAGAAGAACTATTTCAGAACCTTCAAGCTACCTAGCATTGCTCTCCTCCACTGAAACAAAAAATGTAAGTGAAGCATGCAAAGATGAATGCTGGGTCAAGGCCACGAATGAAGAACTAGAGCAGATTGAAAATAATAACACTTGGGAGTTGGTTCCTAGACCAAACGATAAAAATGTAATAGGCACAAAATGGATATTCAAAAACTAACTAAATGAAAATGGAGATGTTATTAGAAACAAGGCAAGACTTGTTTGTAAAGGATATGCTCAACAAGAAGGCATAGACTTTGAAGAAACTTTTGCACCAGTTGCTAGACTTGAGGCCATAAGAGTGTTGCTTGCTCTTTCTAGCTTTCAGAAGTTCAAAGTATTTCAAATGGATGCGAAGTCTGCTTTTCTAAATGGAGACTTGGATGAAGAAGTGTATATTGAGCAATCGAATGGGTTTATCCTTGGAAATGATCCAAAACTTGTATGTAGACTCAAAAAGGCTGTCTATGGCCTTAAACAAGCTCCAAGGGCTTGGTATTATCATTTGGATAAGTATCTTCATCAACAAGTTTTTACAAAAGGATCAACAGACAACAATCTATATATAAAAATTGACAATGATAAGTTTCTAATACTTGTTCTATATGTTGATGATATCATCTTTAGTAGCAATGAAGAAGACATGAGTCAAAACTTTTCCTTTGTGATGCGAAAACAATTTGAAATGTCCCTGCTTGGTGAGCTCACATATTTTCTTGGTTTACAAGTCCAACAAAACAAAGACGATATTTTTCTATCACAAACCAAGTATCTCAAGCAGATCTTGAAGAAATATGGGATGGAGGATTCGATACCAGTATGTACCCCTATGGTAACAAGATGCAGCCTCAACACAAATGATGAATTAGCAGTAGTGCATCCACCAACCTATAGATCCATGATTGGTAGTCTGCTCTATCTAACAGGTACTCGACCAGACATTATGCATGTAGTGGGAATAGTTGGAAGGTTTCAGTCAAATCCAAAGGAAATTCATCTTCAGGCAGTTAAGAGAATTTTCAAGTATCTTCAAGGAACTCAAAACTATGGCTTATGGTATCCTAGAAGTACAGATCTCACACTTCATGCATATACAGATGCAGATTGGGCAGGAAGCATGGATGATAGAAAAAGCACTAGTGGTGGTGTATTCTTCATGGGTCCTAGATTAGTATCTTGGTTCAACAAGAAACAGAGTTCAATTGCATTATCTACAGCTAAAACAGAATATGTAGCTGTTGCATCTTGCTGCACACAACTCCTTTGGATGATGCAAACATTGCAAGACATGCAAATCACTTATACTCCACCTATCTCCATTTTTTGTGATAATACAAGTGCAATCAACATTTCAAAGAATCTCGTCATGCATTCAAATACCAAGCACATACCTATCAAATATCATTTTCTCCAGGAACAAGTGCTTGAAAAAAAGGTCAAATTAGAGTATGTTCCCTCGAAGGAACAAGTTGCTGATATACTCACGAGACCACTGCCCAGGGAAACATTTGAATACCTCAGATAGAAGCTAGGAGTAGTCGACGCATCATCTTGCTGTTGAAACTTGTCTATCTCAGAGAAAATTGGGTGTACTCGAGTTTCATGAGGAGGATATACATACATATGTTGATTTATGTGGGTAAGTCGCATATATGTTGGTGTGAAGACAAATAATGGGCCAGGCTCAGGATGAAAGGAGTCTGATATGGGTCTGATAGGTACCATTTGGCATATTTTCAGGGGGAGCATATATATTCTTCTAATAATGCATTGTTGGCATTATCCAAGAAGATCTTGGTTCAAGATCACAGTGTTTTGGTTTCAAGGGGAACAAGTGTAGAAGGAGAAAATGGTTGCTGGTCTGAATGATGATTGACAGATGCTGCTAATGATAGTTGTTGATAACTATCATAGTCTGGTTAGAGATATTTCATCTCTATGTCATGTATTTCTTTTCTTATGAAGGTCATGTAACGGCCTTCTTTAATTCCCCACTATGCCTGGGATGGTTGATGTAATGTTCTTGTTTTATCTTCTATAAACTTTTGGTATATCCCCACTTGGTTTGGAGATGTATGTATGTATGAGCCTTTGGTGATAGGAAGGTTGCTTATGATGTATAGAGTCATGGTATTTCTTATAGATCATTTTTCTGCAGACCTTGCCTACATTTGGGGGGAGCATGGACAGCACAGAAGAGTAGAGATTTTAGCTTGTACTGAAGGGGAGCATAACCCTTTGCCCTTGATTTCATAGGGGGAGAATGACTTTGAATGATTTGGGGTTGCCATCAAGTCCAAAGGGGGAGATTGTTGGCATTATGACATAGGTTTGGCACTATGGCACAGATGTTGTCCTTGATGGCAACTCACTTAGATGGTAGATCACAGTTCAAGCGCTTAGAATGGAAGAAAAATACATATACACAGGTTCCTCTTAACCAGGTCGCATATACACGCGGTATTGATGATCAAAAGTCACATATGCGTATACGCACACTTTAATGCACGGAAAGGCGCGTACATGTGGGAAAGCTTATTTTTGGGTCCATGGTATTTGGACCTATGGTTTTGGACCTTGGTATTGTGTCCAAAGTATTGAACCTAGGTATTGGGTCCCTAGTATTGGTTCTCTATGGTTTTGGACCATTGTTTGAGTAAGGCCTAAGACTATAAAAAGGAGGAGATCATTTGGCAAAGGTATTGACTCAAGTATTGAATATCTTATGAAGAGAAAGATCTAGAATATTGGTGATTGGTTTATGGTGCATAGCTAAATCTGAATCAAGGAGGAACCTGAGCACAAGAAGATGGATAAGTTCTATTGATGGGTCAAAACTCAAGACTTGAATAGTAGTATCTTTGTGTGTTTTTGATCTGTTATATTTGGTGCATGACTTGATCTATAAATATAATAATCTTGGTATAACTGATGTCTAAATATTTGAAAGAATGAATTATCTTCTATAGATCTTTACGTAGGTTCAGCAAAGCAAAGGTGCGTATACACGTTGGTTCTATAATTCAAAATAGCATATACACAGGTTGGACTTATTTCAGAAGCGCATGCAGGTTGTACACATTGAAGTAGCGTACACCTCTTGAAATATGTTTTAGCTACTTCTATTTATTGTTGCAGTGTTCTAGGTTCAGAATTGGTGTCTGGTTACTGTTACTGTTTTTCTGGATATAGCATTCAGAGAAGTGACTATTTGATTCAGTTTTGTTTGGTGCAAAGGAGATCAGTTGATGTAAATATACTTGATGTTTGATTGATGTTATTCATGGATCCAGTCTAAAAATTTATGAAATGTGGTCCCTGGAAGAAAAGAGAAGGTTCTAGCCTTCTGTAGGTTAGTACCTACATACTAGTACCTCAGTTAGTACAAGAGCTAAGGGGGTTGTAGCTCCCTTCCAAGAGAAGTTGGAGAACGAGAGAAGGTTGTAGCCTTCTGCATGTAGCTACTTGCGTACTGGTATAAGACTGCTCTAGTACAGAATCATTGCAAAAATTATTTTCTAATTAAAAGAAGATAGAGACAAATTGCAACAGGTGGTTTTCACCCACATTGGGTTTCCACCTTACATCTCGGTGTTCATGTGTGTTGTGATTTGCTCTGCCTTACTACTCGTGTTCATATGGTTAATAATGTTCTGATGCACTCATTAAGAAGCAACTAACTGAATTATAATTTTACTAGATATACGCTTGTTGCATTTCACACAGTTGCGTATACACATGGCTTTCCTTAACTTAAGTAGTATATATGAAACTGAATTTGGAAATGAAAAATTATATTGATTACATAATACTGATTCACCCCCCCTCTCATTATTATTTCCAACAGAACAGACTCTTGATACAATGTACAATAGAAGCATCTCCCCTAGAAGGGACTCCCATATAGTCAGACCTGGACCAGCACTAAGCTCCATAGGGATTATGCTTCGCTTCACCTACTTTGAAGATGTGCAGAGAGGAAAAAGGGACACAATTTGAAAGATTTATAGCTCTAAGCCGTTTACAAACCCTAGTCGACAAATCTACACGTGAATCTTGCAAAATCCTACAAATTGGGTATGGAATGGAAGGCAACGTCCTCCAACATAGTACAATTTTTCACAAGCTCTACAAACCCTAGATTTGAGATGCATTCACAAACCCTATAAACCCTAGATTTGAGATGCATTCACAAACCCTACAAACCATAGATTTTATATGTAGGAAGAGAAGCATACCCTAATAGCTGAGAATCAATAGTGCACTAAGCAGAAGGGATTTAAAACCGATGTGCCTTGAGCCATACCAAAGGATATTTGATGATAGGTTGTTGAGAATGATTAAAGTGATGTTGAGTGTTGACGTTGGAGCTGAACAAGGGTGATTGAAGTGATGAATTGTGATGAAAAGGGTGGTTGTTTCATATTTTGTAAGCATAAATGAATTTCAAGGTACCATAATACATTTCTAAAGGTGCATATATATAATATATATATATATATATATATATATATATATATATATATATATATATATTTGTTTTGGTCGAGTCACACATGGGTTCTATCAATCGGGAGAGAATGATGAATTCCCATTATTGCAATTAAATATGCCTGCCATTGATATCTGCAATTCCTAAGGTGCATATATAAACACACATATCAAATTACTGAAATAAATATTTAAATTGACCAAATAGTGTAAGTTGTTATTTACATTATATACATTCTTGTACATTGATTGTGTCAACATCCATATTTGTGTGCGATGATTGTGATTACCAAAATATTTGCATGTACTGTGAGATGCCATGGTTTGTTACAATGAACCTAACAAATATATAGTATAATAGATGAGGGTTAGAAAGTTTTTTGGATATATTTAAATGGGTAAAAGAATCCGCTGTAAAATATCCTCTAAATTGTAGAAAAAGTTTAGACTGTTATAGTAGATGAATTTATCCACCAAAATCAACACTAATCATGGCCAACATCGCTCAAAATCAATGCTCTTTTCGAGAATTCCAAATTCTTCATATGCTAATAAATGCTTAATTATAAAAGAGAGGCAGATAAGGAGGAGGGATGGATGGTGTATTTAAATAGAGTAAGGCTAGGGTTTAGGGTCTAAACTAATTTTTGGTGGAAAAATTGGCACACAGGATAGAGTTTGTATACAACCAACGCATTAAGAGAGTTGTTTTAGGATGTTGTTTTGGCAAAACTAGTTTTTTTTTGGAACTGGTGGGTTCAAACTGAATTGATCAACTTCGATAATTATGATAATGGTAAATAATTTTTTGTAAAAAGCAAAAATATAATTAACTCATGAAATCATTAATTAGCAAGGGGATATTATGATTTTCTCTCTCTCCTGAGATAAGTAAAAATGGCCAAAATATCAACCTTCAGACCAAACTCCATAGAATCCATATTATTTCTATAAAAACTCATTTTTGTTGAAACTTTTTCAACTGGATCAACATTAGACTCTATAAACTCTACAAGGAAAAGGTTGGTTGATGTAGAATTAAAATCTTCCATACATTACATTCTCCGTAGAAAAGTGATACTTGTGAAGAAAATAGTGATTTATATTTTCTTGCCATGTTGTTTGACAATCCATAAATCTCCTGAAATTTTTGTGTTCTAGCTCATCTCACCAACCATGAAGTTTGATTATTCTAAAGTGATCCATAACTACAAAACTCAACAACTCTACAACTGTAAAATACACGTTTGATTGTTTCCTCTGTTTGAAATATAAGAAAACCATTGAAATTATCATGTTATAGTTGAGCTGACTAAGCATGAAGTTTTCATATTCTAAAGTGGTCCATGATTACAACACTCAACGAACTCTACAATTGTGAAAGACATGTTTCACTATTTATTTTGTTTGAAATGTAAGAAAACCACTGGTTAACCCTATTTTAATATTTTATGAATTGCATTGACAAAAATGAACTAATTGATTACCAACCATCCTAAAACTTGGGACTTGGAACATGTTCTAATTTCAATATGGTTTGACATTGTTTTATACATCTATTATCCTTACCCTAAATTTTGTTGCTTTCATATCAGAGAAGTTCTTGTCATATACTATTTCCAATCCTTCTAAATAGATCAGCTCACATCTATTGTTGTCTATTAAAGAGACCACATTTTATAATAATAATGTACAAAAATACAACATAGTATTGCTTCCATAGATATAAAGCATTGGGAGTGATTTTCAAGTTCTCTTTTAAATTGATGTTGTCTTCAGGGGGGCTAACCCAGGTTGGTGTTATTTAGCTAAACAAATCCCTACACTACTGGCCCTTTTGACATCAGCCCGTGGAGTGCGGATAGAAGTCTCGCTCGAAGCTGTATGGGGTGATGATGGAACCAAGTTTTCGCACCTTGAGACGATTGGGATGTTGTTTGATCTCTTCTATCCCTGCCTTCGCGCAGGTGATCTCGCTCTATGGCTTGTAAGACAAACCCTCTATTTCGACTTTCAATACATTCGCAAAAGTATATGATCAACCTTCACACAACCCTAACCTGGGACTCAAGTACTTTCGCGCTGCTATGACAACGTGTTGTGTAGATTCCTTAATTACCTTAAGTGATTTTCTTATTTTTCTGAATACCTCAGTTTATCACCGCGTAATCAGATATTCATAATTGCGTTTAATTATTCAATGTAACCATATTCATTCATGCAACATAGAAGCATAACAAAGGAAATTCATACACAAAAAATCCAAACCCATCAACAAAAAAATACACAGAAATTGTAGAATAAATCCTTTTATTAATATCTTCCAAGTGTTACAGACTCTATTTACCCTGTGCACACAGCTCCAAGGGTCTGCATACTTAGTTGCAGACTTCTACCCTAGGCCTATGCATACTCAGCTACAGAGCCTCTACCTAAGCTACAACCCAAGACATAGACTTCTTGCTCTAAAGCGATGACCCTCTTACTCCTTTTACCCTTCTAAATACTTAGAACTTAGCTCTTTTTATACAACCCCATGGTCTACGGACCATGAGTATATCTCTTACAACCAACTTTCCTTTTCAAAACTAAGTGCATACTACCCTTTGTGACACATAATACTTTTGATCTCAGCAACCATAAAATGTAGAATCTTTACAATAATATTACAAATCTTGATTTAAACATGGGATTTTAGCCCCAAAAGTTCCCTTGGGGGATCCCACTCACAATAGGCCCCCAACACAAACATCGTGACTCACCCTCGAGTCATTTACTAGGCACAAAAATCTTTGTGCAAAACCCGTCGAGCTCTACCTTGATGACCGCAACTTTGACTGTGCACAAAGTTGTTGCCTACTTTGCATCTTTGACTATCTTCTAGGTTACTGCCCCTACACTATCACCCTGAAGTTGTTGTTGCATCGCTTGCCTTCAATGTTTCTTGTCACTGCATATGCTTCCTACAACTAGGACTTTAGTCGCGCCTTCAACGCTACTTCTTTATGTAGCACTGCATCCACTTGTTCCTTCTATTGCTTGCTTCCTATATCTAGGCTAACCTCTGTGTGAGCACGACGGTTCACCCTATACCTTTAACTTCGTCATAGAACTTTTAGAGTTTGTGCACTTCTGTCTCTACCCTCTAGATGTTTGGATCCTCCTGCAAGCCAGTCAAGACCTCAAACAATTGTTCAAACAACTGGGTGTAGTCTGCTACTGCACTCTCCACTGCCACGACTGCCTCTATGACAGTGGCCACCCACTATTCCTTTACCTCTAGTGTTGTTGACGGCTGAGCCCTTAACTGAAGTTCTGTAATATACAAGTTCAACTCCAACTAAACCCGTGCCATCTCCATTCGAGTGTTGCACACCCCTGTGGCCAACTTACGGATGCGGACCTCAACTAGCTCCTCCTCTAGAATGGCCAATTGCAAGACCATTCTGCAGGCCTCCCCCACAACTTGTATGGTCTTCTTACTCTCGATGGCCCCTAGGATGATCTTCTGCTACTTTTCAAATTGCTGCAGGGCCTTGCTGGTGACATCTCTGACTGTGTCACCGATGTCATGTAAATCTCCCTCCATCAGTGTGATAGGGTCTAGCGAGGTCTTGGACACTTTTGATTTCTTTCTAGACCCTCCCTTTTCCTTCTCTCTCGGGCGATTAATGTGGCTGGACATCTCCTAAGGGTCTGCATCGTGCTGCTTTGTGTCCTCTTCTTTAGTTTTAGGTGAAGGCGACCGCTCGCCTTTGTCAGAGCCTCACTCTATGCTAGTTATTTGTCTTCCTAGCTCCTTCCATATCTGTTCTACCTTGGCCTCCTCAACAACCTCCTTCTTCCTCTTTTTTACTTTTTGTGCCATCTTCAGCTTGGCCTCATCCTTCTTCTTTTGTTCATTGGACTTGCTTCCACACACCACCCAGTTCGTGGTGGTGCCCCACTCCACTGGCCATTTATCCAATACTGGATCAATGGCATCATCTGTGGCTAGGTACGGCAAGACGTAGCACTTCTGCATAGGGTCCTTCCGTACCTTGATTGATATCCGATGGAAATCAACTTTGAATTCACCATAGCTCTACAGGTTAGCATATACCGTGGGCGACAATCGCAGCTTGTGATTGATAGGCATCCTGATGTTCATTTCCATCAAGGTCCAGAAGATCTTGTTATCTCGCATGCACTGCACATCCGTGGTCGTCTATAGCGAAGTGTACTTCACTGCTTCAAGAAGATCCAGTGTGACCGAGGGGAATTGACTCTCTTCTCGTAGCTCCCATGCTATGACCACAATCGATAGCAAGAGCCACAAGTAGTGGAATGTCTTGCTTTGTTCTTGCACCTTGTGGTAGTTTACCAAGAACTTGTCATGAAGGTAGTTTGACCAGTTAAACTAGACTAGTAGCAATGGGATTTGCAGGGGAGTGTTACTTTCATCAATGTCCTTTGGGACCTTCGACGTAGGATTGCATGGAGGGACATACTCTGACAACCATCTAATAGGGTCCACACCCTAGGCTTCAACCTCATCTATTTCCACTCCCACATCTTCATCGTCGATGGGGATATTTTTAATATCCTCCTCTTCTGCATCTAGGTTTATGACCTTCCCTTTCTCCTGGTTAGTGGGCTTTGTTGGGTTTCATCTTGGCGACGTGCACATCAGGATGGAAAGTTGCTTGCCCTTCTTATATTTCATGGTCTCCTTGGTTGGGGTTTGCTTCGGTCTGAGTGTTCTTGAGGATTTAGGGACCTCCGTCAGTACTTCAGCTACTTCTAGGGAAACTTCTTCTCCCTGTTTCTCCATCTCTTGTGTCGTCTCTTCTACCACTTGTTTTATATTGATAACTTTTGGGTGTGATGACATAACACTCTCTATCAGTACTCGCAACATCTCAGGTGAGTTTGCAAATGCAGTTTTCTATCTGAGAGCATTGAAAAACTTTGGGTCTATAGGAGTTTCAGAGCTTAACAGTTGAATACTTAAAATGCTAAGTGTTTCTTGCTGGACAACCACTTGTAATTTATAGGGCACTTTGAATTCAAATCCGACTTTTCCCCTCAAAATCGGTTCATTAATGCCTGATTGAAGGCATATTTTCAAGGATCTAAGCCATAAATTTACGCTTAAATGTTTGCCGCCCACTCCATATTGCCTCACTTCTATTGTGTTTTCATGAATAGTGACTTTAACGGTCACTTTCTAGCTGACCTACGTGATTTCTCCCTGGGTGGCGTAGGTCGCTCCATGTTGTCGCAGACCCAATGACACGTCCTTGCTTTGCACCATCTTCCAATCGCACAACTCCCCAACTTGGGCAGTGTAGTTTATAGTCTCGTGCCTCCTTTTAGTTGCTTGGAGTGCTAAGATTGTGATACTTTCATTTAGTCACAGGCCCAGACCACCGATGTATGGCTTCAAGCGAATTTCATTCATCTTTCCTAGGGAGTGTTCTCCATTTAAATTGAACAGCTATACCGCTCCTTTGTCAGTAATCTCCTTAATAACATAAGGCCCTAACTAGTGCATCCTGAATTTTCTAGGGAATTTATCAAACTTACTATCATACAACAAAACTAGATCATTTACCTTAAATGTACGCAGCTTGATGTGTCAATCATGCCATGCCTTTTCATGATGCTTTTGCACCTATTGGTGAAATCTAGCCAAAGCCTCTCTTCCAGGGCTCTGAAATCCGTCATACCTGTGAGTGCTGCTATGCGCATACTAGGCATGATGTATTCCATAGGCATTATGACTTCCACACCTTAGACAAGCCTAAAAGGGGTTTGTCTTGTCAACTTCTTACATGTCGTTTGACAAGCCCACAAAGCAGTAAGTATGTGTAGGTCTTAATCACTTCACTGAGAAATTCAAACCTTGGTCAGTGCATTTTCAAGCGCTTTCTTGAACACCTCCATGGTCCTGTTAGCCTTTGGGTGATAAGGTGTGCTCTTCTAGTGATATACCTAAAATTCATCTATTAGTGCATTGATCCTCTCATTCAAGAAGTTTGTACCACGATCACTCATTAAGATCCTTGGACAGCCAAATCATGTCAATACATGATCAAATGGGAACTTCGCAGCCGTCGTGCCCATTGCAATGCTTCACCAGCTGTGCTTTTGCCCAATGAGTCAAATACTTTGTTGCAGTGATAATGTACCTTTCTCCTGTCTTCCCTTATGGCTGAATGGGTCCGACAAAATCTATTGCCAACTTCTCAAAGGGTTGCAATGTCATTTGTGGATTCAATGGAATTCCATCCCTCCGTGATGGCCTACCTATTCTTTAACATACATTACACACCTTGCAATATGCTTTTGAATCCTAACTATGGGTTTTCCACCACAACTGTATGCGTAGAATCTTCTACGCGGTTGCTCTCCCTGCATAATGTCCTCTCGCCATGTCCCCATGAGCGTCCACAAGGATGCTACTTCGTTCGAACTCAGGTACATACCGTCGCAATATCTCATTAGTCCCAATCATGTATAGATGCCCAACAGTGACAGAGAAATCTATTGTGTGCACCACTAATTCCTTCTTTTGCTGGACATAGTATCCTTCCTGTGCATTTCCTGTTGTTCAGAAGTGTATTATATCCTCAAAATGACCATCTACAACATGCACTGCAAATAGTTGTGCATCACGCAATCCTCCTTCCAAGTTTGTAGGTTCCGCCCCTGTCTCGATGCACAACAGATGGTTTGGTCCCGCATTCAATCATCCAGGCTTCACAAAAACTTCAAAATCGTACTCTTGGAATAATGAGAGCCAGCTACAGATTTTCACCCCTAACACAGGCTTATTGACCAAGTACTTCAATGCGCAGTGATTCGTATACATCTTAAAATTTCCTCCTAGCAAGTATTGTTGGTACTTATGGAGCGCATACACCATAGCTAGCCCCTAGCGTTTAGTGGTAGAATATTTCTTTTCTTCTTTGGATAATTTGTTTCTTGTGAACACGATAGGATGGTCTAAGCCTTCTCCCCCTCCTATGTTAGTACTGATCCCAGCGCTATACATGACACGTCGACATGTACATGAAAATCTTTCTTCTAGTCCAGGAAGACTAGAATTGGCGCGGTAACCATCTTTTCTTTCAATATATCTAAGATTTTCTTACAATCATCGTTCGAGCAGAATGTTACATCCTTATTCAACAATTTTTCCATATCTAGGCATAGCTTTTGATAAACTTTATGTAATATCTCGTATGTCGTAGAGTAGCACCGAGTTGTTTCACACTCCTCATCGCTTCCAAGTTCAATATCACCGTGATCTTCATAGAGCCTACCATCAGTACTTGTATACAAACCACATGCCCCAATAGGTTCCCAAAAGGAACTCAAAACAAACACTTCTTGAGATTGAGTGTAATAAAGTATCTTCAACAGGTATCTAACATCAAGCACAGGCTCGCTAAGTGGTGCTTAACCAACCCAAACACAATCTAGTCATCAAAATATACCTTCAAGAGCTTATCAATAAATTCCTTGAATGTCGCAAAAACCATTCGTGAAAAGAGTGCAAGTGCATTCTTCAATCCAAACAACATTAAAGTGTATTGAAAGCAACCCCACTCACTCATGAAGGTTGTCTTGCTCCTATCCTCCGGTGCAATTTTGATTTGGTGGTACCCAGAGAACCCATTAATGAAGGAATATGCTTCCTGCCACCTACATTTTCCAACACTTCATCTGTGAGCGAAGTCAGGAAAGGATCATGCGTACAAGTGTCATTTAGTTTTCTGAGATCCAAACATATCCTTATCTCATCCTTCTGCTTCTTCTCTTACACCACCATTGGGGTTACCTAATCAGATTCTTCCATAGGCTCAATGATGCATGCTGCTAGAATCTTGTCTAGCTCTAAGCAGATCTTTTCCTTGTATTTTGGATTGAGATTGCAAGGCCTTTCCTTAACTGGCTTCATGTTGGGTTTCAACAAGATTTTCATCATTCCTAAGTCTCTGATTATTCCTTTTAGATCCATAAACTTGGTAGGGAATACGTCCTAGTATTCGCGGAGCAATTCAGTGACCTTATCCACCATCGTATCATACCAGTAGTCTCCAATCTTCACGAATTTGGGTTCTGCCTTTGTATCAATGTTCGCCTGTTTTGCTTTGACTAGTGTGATTATATCAGGGTTCTTAATCTGTGGTCCTTGAACCTTGTGGTGGCCTTCTATTTCTAGAATGTTCACCTTCCGCGGATCCTCGTCCTCTGCTTCAGTAGTTATATTATAACATTTGAGTGCATGACTTACCTAAGTAGCCCGTTTAGGCTAAATCAGATCTAAACGATCCTGTGGTATCCCAAATATAGGTTCTTTCATCTCTTGTAGCGCTTTATCAATACTCTTAAACCCCTCCTAGAAATTGAATGTCATCATGAATCCTCCACACAGGATATCCCATTCGCCTATCACATGGTGGAGCTCTGTTTCTATAACCAATTCATTGGGATAACATCCATAGTATGAGACAATAGGTGCACCCACTCAGGTTTGGGCTTTTCTCCATAAACCTGTGTCTATTTGGCTAGATGCACACACAGATCATTTTTCCCATCGTACTTATCTATTAGTCGCATCTTAGGCTTCCCAAATCATGTTCTCATCATCCTCCTACATTCGCACCAATCATCAAAGCTTCCCTTGTGTGTACCCCACCATCTTGAAAATGTAGCACACAGTGCCCAGTCCAAGGCCTGGAAGCACTGATTTTCTAGTACCTCCCTTTCAAATGCATCCAAAAAGATATCTATGTAATTTAGACCATCATAAATAGGCAGATTTCTTACCTTTGATCACACACAATGCAACGACTAGGTCATCATGTTGCAATTCATCATAGTTACTTAATGTAACCTATTTCGCTAGTGTTCTATTTCTTCGTCGGAGTCCAAAGTGCAAGAACTCTCACGATCCCACATAATCCATCCATCCATGGTGGGATTCACCAAATATTGGTCTTGCATTGTTATCTTATAGATACATTCCAGGTCATCATCACTCTCATAATCATAGATAGGTTCAGTATAGTGCGATCCTTCAGTGGGATTGAGGGGTATTATTATGCACAGCGATTTCTTCTCAAAGATCATCTTTTGCTTCTTCAGATTGATTACCCCATTCATATCAGTAGTGCAGTCAATTCCCAAGTGTGTGTTTGGTGCTAAAATGTTCCTTTTAAAAATCCTATTTATCTCACCTTAATTATCAACCTCGGCAAGTCCTCTTATTTCAAGAGTGTACACAATATGTGCACGCTATAATCCTAGATAGTAATGTTTCTTAAAATGTAATATAGATCTTTCAAATACAAGAGTAAATGGATGCTTTTAATAAATCCCAATTGCAATTAAAGAAAGCTTAATCCTCTAATGAAATCAAATCATACATTCATCAAAGTAACAACAATCATCAGTTGAGGATACAATAGTGATAACTCATTCCTCTTTTAATTGATTTAATCTAAATCAAATCCAATCCTCAATAATTAACCTAAACAATGAATAAATATCAATCTGAGAGTTTCAACAACGATAGTTAATACTTTTTACAGTTTGCTAACTCAATTTGAATGTAATTCAATATGCAATGAAGGTAAATGGAATCGACAATGTTGTAAATCATATAAACTAGAGATATTCTGTCAATACTAGAAAATAATAAACAACAAATGAAATCAAATCACATAAAGCAAGAACACTATCAAATCATCACACTTGTGAAAATCAGAAAGATATAATACAGAGTAGCAGCTTAATCCACTAGAGGTCGGGCCCTTAGCCGCCAGCGAATGCTGCCGAGCTATTTTAGATAAGGGGAATGAACAACAACCTCAAATTACATATATATCATTGAACCTCAGTAACATTACAATATGATCGCGTTCTCTTGACAACACAAGTCTATAAAGTAAAATTACAATTTGAGATAACAGAGATCCATCCCCTTTTCTCCCATTCTATCCTATTCTATCTCTGATAATCTATAATAATCTCTCCTCCTCTCTTTGATCTTTGTTCTGATTTAAATACACAGAAGCCCATGAGATTTCATATTTAAGCCTTTTCTATTAGATGAGAAACTTAGAATAGCTTACAAAGCCACAAAAAATGGGAAGTTAGCTTACAAAGCCACAATAGATGGGAAATTTACTAAAGCATTAAGGTTATTTCTTACAATCTTGCACGCAATTCCATTTATTGATGTAGATTCTCTTTAGGAGGTTGAGAAGGTGAAGAAATCGATTGGAATTGCTAAAGAATGTGTTCTAGGACATCAAATTGGGATCAAGAGGAAGTTAAGGATCATACTATCGAACAACAAGAGCTTGCAACCTATTTTACTCATTGCAACATTCAAAAAGTCCATTTGAGGTTGGCTTCACTGAACACCATAGGTGTTTGTTAGGGAAATTCAATGCAACTACTAACTTGGCTTGACAACTGATGGCAAATGAGTCTGTTGCAAACAATGAACAAAGGTCCAACAATTTTTGCAGGTGTGTGGGAGGCAGTCGCAGGATGCTAAAAAAATTGAATTGTGACTTCATAAATCCTTTTGTTGTTTTTGGAGAAAGTTTTACACCTCTATACTGTGGTTAGAAGTATGTGTCCTGTCCACAATGCACACCACATTTTATTCCTATCATAAAGGGAAATCTATGTGCTATATGTGAGCTTGAAATTGTGTTTTGGGCCTTTAGATGCAATTCAAGAGAAAGGAAGTTAAGGACGATACTGTTCAACAGAAATATCTTGTAGTTTATTTTAGTCATAGGAACCTTCAAAAACTCCATTTGAGGTTGGCTTTGTTGAATACCATGGGTGTTTGCTATAAGTGATGGATTTATTACAAGAGCTAACTTTTCTTGATGACTATTGGAAGGTGAACCCCTGCAAGCCATTCAATAAAGGTACAACAAGTTCTATAGGCATGCGAAAGGCAACTGCAAGATGCCAAAAAACTGAATTATGATTTTGACTTCATAAAGCCTTTTGTTGGTGCTGCAACAACTTTTACACCATATACCATGCTCAATTAGAAGGATGTGTCCTATCCATATTGTACAACATGCTTTGTTCCAGTCATACAAGGAAATAGCTGCCCTATATGTGAGCTTGCCATTATGGGTTTCGATGCTTTTGGGTGTTGAATGTGCATCTTTATTTTAAGAAATTTCATTACCCATTCATATTTCCATATTAATATTGCACTCTCTACCTTTGAGAGCCATGTTGAGAGATATGGCAGGACAATCAATAACAAGCCTTGGACAAACTTGACAATCTTCTTAAGAGATTGGATGAGGTTGTTTATTGATCACTAAAATGAAAGTAGAAGTAAAAATTTCCATGTTTTTTCATTGTTTACAATTTGAAAATTCAGTCTGTGTTTTTGCTTCCCTTTCTATGTCTTAGAAAATGAAAAGTGCCAGTAATTTAGCTTTAGGTCTGGAGAATTTTTGATAGACCCCCCTGGGAATTTATCCTATCTTTATCATGAGAGTGTTCTATTGGTTTGCCTGAGTAGAAACATGTACTAGGGTCTTATTATTCAACATCAAAAAGCAATGTAATTGTTTGAATTATTTTTCATATGTAGGTCCTGTCTAAATCAGAACTAGTCAAATCACCACGTTGGACTGGGCATGGTATTGAACCAGCTTGCTAACCAGACTGGTACCTAACGAGTATAAACTATCCCTAATTGGGAGGACAAGAGACTTAAATTTTTATGAAACTTCTGAATGAATTTTCTTGTACATACACAACAGACTTAGGTTTATACTTTTGATGATGACTATAGATGGAAAGTAAACATTTGCGAATTTTTCTTAATGCATGGAAATCACAATCCTCTCTTAATTATGACTCAAAATTTATAACTCTAAAGTTGTTATGTGTTTGAATGAAAACTATTTTACAAAATGCTTAAAAGATTTGGTTTGCATCTACATAACATTATTCATGTATATACTTGTATGGTTGCAAAAGGGCTTTAGATTTGGGTTTCTTTCTTTATTTACATGGGTATTCTATGTTCATAACATAACCATCACTTTTACACTAGAAAGGCTTGGAAATTCTATAGCTAGCTATTTGTGCTACATGCACTTGAAAACGTGTCATTTAGTTGCTGAAACCAAGGAATCTTCTAATGCAATTGACTCACAACAAGAATGAAATATATGACACAATTTAGATTTGGATTATTTGTATATTTACGTGTCTATATGCTGAAAATTTAGTAGTGGGTTATATTCTATTCGCACTGCCTAGGAAGCTTACACCATGTGGCTTCATTCCTAATCTCAAACTAAACCTCACAGCCAATTACTGCTTCATCGCAGGAATAAATTATAATGCCTTTAGGACTTCAACATCTAGGACTCTTTGGTCTTCGTTTTTCTTTGGAGGTAAGGTATTTTTCCCTTGAAAACTCAACGGATGTTATATTAGGATCTAAGGGACCAGACTTGGTGTATAAATAATAAGCACTACTTTCTACACATGTTTTTATTACCAAACTAGGTGCACCAAACCTTTTTTAAATCCCAAACACTAGTAGTAAAATTTTAGCATTTCATAGTAAGCCTCTAAGTCTTATTTAGCTAATAGAAGAGGAAGAGATTGTTGCAGCAGTAGAAGGAGAGATTACCATCAGAAACAGAGGGTTTCAAAAAACAAATAAGTGATGAGGGGAGTACGTTGTTTTTCCATATCAAAAATGTATCACAAAAGGGGTATTTAGGCCCTGAAGGAAAATAATGGGGGTAGTTTTTCCTAGCATGCCAAGCAATGTCCTTCATGGCTCCTTTGCTTTGCTTGATGGGGAGGAAGGAATAGGATTGATGAGAAATGAATGTGCTCAAAAAAAAACATTGTTACAATGAGCCTATGCCATTGTGTAATTATTTCTCTTGTAGATATTTATGTCGAGAGATCCAAAAATTATGACAATATGTATTTTAAATTTGTCACTTTTCTTTGACTAGGGTAAAATGATGCCATAAGATGAAATAGATCATATATCTTCATAATCCAGGTGATAAAAACACAGTTGTCATAAATTCACTAAAATGACACAAGTTTCTATGAATATAGCTACTATAGTAGGAGAGGATTCCCTTCTCTGATTTGGCTATGGATGTAGAGGGTTTCACAACTATGCCAAGGTTGAATTTTGAGCATCGTCAAATAATGTCCTACTCATCTCCTTTACTTAGTTACATCATTCAATACTCAGTACTACCATATTAGTATTCTTATGTCTATATTACTTCTGCCCTCAGCAGGAATCTCATCAAGAGATACTCTCCTAGGAGTATAGACGAGAGAAAAATGAGACATATTTGATGTGCAAAGATCCTTGTAGAAAAAATGTAACTGGATCATCCATTAAACTACTGCAACAACGATATAATATACTATGATTGTGCCATATAAGAGAGCGAGGAGAAAGTGTCATAAATTTGAGTATCGAACCAAGGGTAATGTGAGCTATAAAGCATATTATACACTAAGTTTGTTGTGCCGAGATCATTCAATATATACAAGAATGCCAAGAGTATACTTACATAAAGTGCACATATCAACCAATATTACTGTATATGAATGAAGATGAGATCAATGTATACAACAATGTAGAAATTATATTATCGAGATTGTACACTTAGGAGACATAGATGAACAAAGATTATGCAAATAGAAAGTGTTAGCAGAGGTGCACTACACCTCTTTGATGGACAAGAAGTTTAGTTGTCAAATGATCAATGAAGGTGGCACTAAATCCACTTCTGAATTCTATATTCTGGTGTTCGCCTAAACAATGAATAGGAATATGCCTTTTATGGCAAGGGTTAGATGCTCCCTAGATTTATGAAAGAGGAGGGAACAATAAAGGCCCCAAAGATAGATTAACACCTATCCCTCAGTATTTATGATATATCACGAGTACCAGTGTTTGTAGAATTAAAGGAATTTATTATGCCAGATATTGAGGAGGATAATCTGTGTAGATAATACTATATTAATGAGTAACTATCCATAAATTGTCTTTGAATCAAGGCATATGATTGGTGAAGGAGAGGATCATCATCTTGTTGGATAGACAACATCAATTGCTGTATCCAAACTTCATAGCTCCCTTTGAATATCGGGAATGCAATCATCTACAACCAACCATTAATCCAAAGATTTTATAGCTTCATCTTCAGGTGATCATCTGGCCTTAAGTCATTAGGCTCAAATTGGTAATGAAGATTTTGAAGCCTCATTGCAACCTCTTAGAGGAAGTCAGGTCAATGTTACCCTAGAAGTTGTTGAATGCAGGGTAACATTTCAGAACAACTACATTTTTATCATGTTTCATGTCAAATACATATATGTTTCTATTGTACCGTTATTGACTGATTTCTTATGAGTCATGTGTAGTTGAGTCATGGATATCCGATAATGTTCCAATGGAGTTTTAGCTTCTTTTTTTTTTTTTTTTCTTTTCAGTCTGCAATTTGAATGCTTTTCATACAAGGTTATAACAGTGTATATGAATTTCCCATCAAGGTCATATTTGTCACTAATCTGAATATTTTTTCCTTTCAGAGTGTAGTGGAGACAAGAAATAAACAACCCAGAATAAATTTTTTCGAGATCTTTGAATGAAGATATGCAATGCCTATAACTGTAAGTCATATGTTTGCATTGTTAGGAATATGATAGAATTTATGCTTTTGTCGAGTGCAAGCTTCTGTGATTCATAATTTTCATAAAAAAAAAACTATGGATAAATCACATAGATAATTTTATGGTTGACGCGTTTGGAATCACACAATGTGGTTCATCATAAAGAATAAGATGATTTTGTGTGTGCTTGTGAATTTCCATATACTTCTTGCTATTTTATTTCTTACTTGGCAAGAATATGATTACAAAATTAAAGTATCCTTGTGTTGTATTTATTATATACAGATTGGCATTGGGCTACTTCTTTTACAACAGTTGCGTGGAATCAATGGTGTTATGTTTCAGAGCAGTTCCATTTTTAAGTTGGCTGGTGATTTTACCGTCAACTTCTTATCAGAAAGTATGGTACTTGTGAACTGGATTCATATTGTTCTATTGGTAAAAACATGAAGTAATTGCAAAATATATATTGGCATCATGGACTTCTAGTTTGGATGGGAGTTGAACATAGGGAATCCTTTTTGTAGCTTTATAGCCTTCCATAATTAAAGGGTTTTGATTTTTAACTAAGTTCTCGAATCATTCATGTGATCTTTATGGCCCTTCTATTGATTTTAATTCTTATTTTATATCACATGATTTCCTAAGAAAATATATATTTATATCAATGTTTTATCATTTAAAACAAGAATTTCATTTGGTAATGTTCCAACCCCTGGACTTGGTGTTGTTCACGTTGCTTTCTGATCCTAATGCACTACTAATTGCAATTCATGCTAGGTATGTTTCACTATAATAAAAGGTTTATTGCTCCTCATCTTAATTATGTGAAATTTGTTGGACTATTTATGTATAGGTTGTTATGACTGTTGTCAGTGCTGTGTTGATTGACAAAGATGGTAGACATCTCCTTCCTATGGTGAGTAAACAACCTATTTAAAAGAGGATCTCTTAACTCGGTCAATTCAAATTTTTTAGGTATGACATGATGAGTGTTTTTTAGTTTAAAGATCTCACATAAATTTACAATGATTTCAATAGATCTCCTCTTCATGGATGATTGTTTGTTTTTTCCTGGTTGGCCTTTCCTTTTAAAAGTAATCAAACTCTCACAATGTTATCTCTCTGTTACTAGTATGATGAATAGAATCATAATAGATTCTCATCAACTTATTAGAAAATGGGCTTTGACATACTTTAGATTCTATAATAATTTTTGGAAGATTGAAATGCTAAAGATGAGTTCTTAGTGTATCCTAGCATCATCCAAAGCCATCTAGCATGAGAGTCACATCTTGTAACATTCACCAGTATTTTGGTGGTCACAATTTTTTTGGTAAGATCCACGTTAAGTTGGTAAATAACTTATTGAAATTTACATTATTACATTGATGTCTTTGTTATGTTGAAGTTTTCTATAATTGAATTTGTGTTTTGTTTGTATAGGTTTATATTGTCTCTTTCTCCCTTGGGATTGGGGGTGTCGCCTAGGTTATCATGTCGGAGGGAATGCCTTTATCCAGATTCCCTGTATGAATACAACTACTGTTGCAGGAGAGGATTCCCTTCTCTAATTCGGTTACAGATGTAGAGGGTTTCACAACTGTGTCAAGGTTGAATTTTGAGCATCATCAGAGAATGTCCTAATCCTCTCCTCTACTTAGTTACATCATTCAATACTCACTACTTCCATATTAATATTCTTATGTTGATATTGTTTCTTTCCTCAACAAGAATCTCATCAAGAGATGCTCTCCTAGGAGTATAGACAAGAGAAAAATGAGACATAGTTGATGTGTGAAGATCCTTATAGCAAAAATGTAACTAAGTCATTCATTAGACTGCTACAACAATGATATAATATACTATGATTGTGCCATACCAGAGAGCGAGGAAAAAGTTTCATAAAGTTGAGTATCAAACCAAGGGTAATGTGAGCTATAAAGCATATTATACACCAAGTTTGTTGTGCCGATATCATTCCATATATACAAGAATGTCGAGAGTATACTTAAATAAAGTGGAGATATCAACTGAGATTACTGTATATAAATGAAGTTGAGATCAATGTATACAACAACATAGAAATTATATTATCGAGATTGTACACTGAGGAGAAATAGAGGAACAAATATTATGCAGATAACAATTGTTAGCAGCGGTACACTACACCCCTTTGATGCAAAATAAGTTCAGTTATCAAATGATCAATGAAGGTGGTGTTAAAGCTACTCCCCAGTTCTATATTCTGGCTTCCACCTAAACAATGAATGGGAATATGCCTTTGACGATAATGCCTAGATTCTCCGCAGATTTACAAAGGATAAGGGCACACTAGAGGCCCTGAAGACAGAGTAACACCTATCCCTCAGTATTTATGATATATCACGAGTACCTGTGTATGTAGAATTAAAGGAATTTATTATGCCAGATACTGAGGAGGATAATCTGTGTAGATAATACTATATTAATGAGTAGCTATCCATAAATTGTCTTTGAATCAAGTCATATGATTGGTGAAGGAGAGGATCATCATCTTGTTGGATAGACAACTTCAATAGTTGTATCCAAACTTCATAGTTCCCTTTGAGTATCGAGAATGCAACCATAAGGAACCTGTTATTAATCCAAAGATTTTATAGCTTCGTCTTAAGGTGATCATCTGACCTTAAGTCATGAGGCAACTGATCCATAGTGAGGAAATATCTTTTGCACTAAGGTGTTTATAAAACTATTCTACATAAGATCCAGATATCAGAATGAGGGTGCCTTGTAGATACTTCTTCAAGGAACCTCTAATTTCAAGGTGAGAGTTGCCTCAAAAGAGATTTTTCCACAGTCTTATAAACTTTCTTCATCTTAACTGTTCTTCAATGTGGAATCTTCAGGTGTGCTGCAACTCTTATCCAAATTGATGCAAAATTTTTGTTTATAACTGAAGGTCCCTATAGATTCTTCATAATAGATAATTTTTCAAAGGATAAGTTATTTGACTTTCTTGTTCACAACTTCGATTGTGAACAAGATTGCAATACTATCATAATTTTACAGAAGCTTCTACACCTTGTAAAAAGGTCATGAAGGATGTTGAACTGTATATGATGAGTTGGTATAGCTATAGTAGTGCCACATGTAAGGTATCCAAAAAATAGTTTATTGCACAAGATAGCTTCAGGTCTTTTAGGAGAACCATTTTTTTTCTTGAGAGATCCAAGATCTGAGTTGACTGAGGTGATTTAAACATAATCTCGATTCTGCTAATAAAATACTCTGATTAAAAGCTTTCATGCTTTCACTTCTTGAAGGTCAAACATGACAAAGGAAAACACAATGTCCTTCATGGCTCCTTTTCTTTGCTTGATGAGGAGGAAGGAATAAGACTGGTGAGCAATGAATGTGATCAAACAAAAACCTTGGTACAATGAGCCTATAATTTCCACTGTGAAACTATTGCTCTTGTAGATATTTATGCCGAGAGATCCAATAATTATGAAAATATGTATTACTGGTGTCACCTTTCTTTCGTCATGGTCAAATGATGCCAGAAGATGAAATAGACCTCATATCTTCATAATCCAGGTTGCAAAAACATAGTTGTCATAACTTCACTAAAATCACACAAGTTTCTAGAAAATTAAATATTTTAAGCAAAAATGTCTAAGTGGCTATTTTGCAACAGCTTTCTATGGCAATTGGTATCATGCTGGCATATATGTTTGGGTTCTTCCTTGGTTGGAGGGATCTAGCCATTACAGGTAAGTTCCATTTTTGGTTGTATTGGATGTTGGAGATTAGTTTTACTTGAATGAATTCAAGGTTTCTTGTTAATAGATATGAATTTGCAGTTGAAGGGCCAGTTTAGATGAATGTTATAACTGCTTTACGAAGTGAATGGACATCCTCACTAAGCTGTGCTTCCTAGATGTTATTATGCCTCTCATTTGACCAAGTTTCTTAACAATCTTTACATTCTAATTGATAACTATGTAAAATCATATTTCCTCTATGTTTTTTTCTCTCTATCTAATCTTCTTTCCAAGTGGAAACCTTGATTTTATACCAGAGTCTACTTTTTCCATGTTGATTAGATTTGAAGCTTTGGAAAATGTTTATTTTCCCATTATTTTGTGTTTGTGCAGGTGTAGTTCCTTGTGCTCTTTTGGTTCTGGGGTTATTTTTTCTCACGAAATCTCCAAGGTGGTTGGTAAATTTTTGATAATGAGTTTTATGTTTGTCAATTGACTGAGTTGGTGTTAAGCATGTTAAACTTGTCACCATATGTCATGCTATGCGAAATCTTAATATCAAATTTAATGTTCTTATGAGTGCAGACTAAAATTGGTAATGAATATTTTTAAGCCTCATTGCAAACTCTTAGAGGTAGTTAGGTTGATGTTAACCTAGAAGCTGTTGAAATCAAATAACATTTCAGAACAACTGCATTTTTATCATTTTCCATGTCAAATTTATATATGTTTCTATTGTTCCCTTCTTGACTGTTTGCTTATCAGTCACATGTCGTTGCTGAGTCATGGATATCCGATACTGTTCCAATGTAGTTTTAGCTTGTTTTGTTTTGAGTTTTTTCAGTCCGTAGTTTGAATTTTTTGCTTACAAATTTCCAACAGTGTATATGCACTTCCCATCAAGGTCATATTTATCACTAATCTGAATATTTTTTCCTTTTAGAGTGTAGTGGAGATAGGAGACCAACAACCCAGAATAAAGTTTTAGGAGATCTTTGAATGAAGATATGCAATGCCTCTCACTGTAAGTCATATGTTTGCATACTTAGGAATATGATAGACATATGATTTTTTTGAGTGCAAGATTTTGTGATTCATAATGTTTATAATTTCTTTTTTGGGGTAAATCACATAGATAATTTTTTGGTTGACCGATTTCGAATCACACAATGTGGTTCATCACTGGGACTAAGATGATTTTGTGTGTGCTAGTGAATTTGCATAAACTGGTTGCTAATTTATTTCTTAGTTGGCAAGAATATAATTACAAAAGTAAAGTATCCTTGTGTTGTATTTATTATATGAAGATTGGCATTGGGTTGCTTCTTTTACAACAGTTGAGTGGAATCGATAGTATTATGTTTTACAACAGTCCCATTTTTAAGTCTGCTAGTGAGTGTACTGTCAACTTCTTGTTAGAAAGTATGGTACTTGTGATCTTGATTCATATTGTTCTATTGGTAAAAACATGAAGTAATTGCAGAATATATATTGGCATCATGGACTTCTAATTTGGATGGGAGTTAAACATAGGGAATCCTTTTTTCAGCTTTATAGCCTTTCATAATTAAAGGGTTTTAATTTTTAACCAAGGACTCAGATCAATCATGTGATCTTTATGGCCCTTCTATTTATTTTAATTCTTATTGTCTATCACACGTTTTCCTAAGAAAATCTGTATTGATTTCAATGTTTTATCATTTAAAATAGGAATTTCATCTGGTAATGTTGCAACCCTTGGACTTGGTGTTATTCAGGTTGCTTTCTGATCCTGGGTCCCTACTAATTTCAATGCATGCTAGGAATGTTTCATTATAATAAAAGGTTTATTGTTCCTCATCTTAATGATGTGAAAGCTATTGGACTGTTTATGTATAGGTTGTTATGATTGGTATCAATGATGTGTTTATTGACAAAGCTTGTAGACGTTTGCTTCTTATGGTGAGTAAACAACCTATTTAGAAGAGGATTGTTTAACTTAGTCAATTCAAATTTTTTAGATATGACATGACGAGTGCAGTTCAATTTAAATATCTCAAATAAATTTTTAATGATTTCAACAGATCTCCTCTGCAGGGATGGTTGTTTTTCTTTTCTGGTTGGCCTTACCTTTTATTTAAAAGTAATGAAACTTTCATGATGTTATCTCTCTGTTACTAGTGTGATGAATAGAATCATAATAGATTATCATCAACTTATTAGAAAATGGGCTTTTGACATACATTAGATTCTATAATAATATTTGGAAGATTGAAATGCTAAAGATGAGTTCTTGCTGTATCCTGGAGCCACCTAGCGAGAGAGTCACATCTTGAAACATTCACCGTATTTGGGCGGACATACGTTTGTTGGTAAGCTCTGTGTTCAATTGGTAAATAACTTGAATATCAGCTTCGGTGATCCATAATCTGAGTTTTTAGAAATATTTTTGGAAGAATCACATTAGAAAATCTTTGTTGACATGTTTCGAACCAACGAGTGTGGTTCATCGTCAGAACAAGTTGAAAAAATTAGATCATGGCTACATGTTAAATAGGGATGGCAGATCTCCCAATGGTTAGGTTTGACTATAAAAATGGCTATATTAGACTCGATTGGATCAAGGCCATAATTTATTAAGAAACAACTAGATTAGGTAGGTTAAAATTATTTAATTATAATAATATTATTAATGAATTAGAGTAAAAATATTAATATTTTGTAATGCCATTTAATACATTTTTGGTTTATTTAATAAATTTTATAAGAATATTATACTACATCTTATTAAATCATTATCATAACATTATAATGATTATAATTTTTAGCCAAAAGCTACTACTCAAATCTAAATATTAATCTTATAATGGTTAATATTAACCCCTTATAGTTAGTTATGACAAGGGTAATCTTAGATATTATTAATGTATAATATTAATATTTATTTAATACGAGTCATAGACGATTTAATATAATGATACTAGGTATTATCATAATATTATCATAGTAATAAACTTATTATTATAAATCTAAATAGCAGTCTTCTAATATTAACGCATTTAGTTACTTATGACAATGGTAATTTTAATAATACTATTAATGTTTAATATGAGTGAGTATCAATAATATTTCTCTAACATTATCCTTAAATTAAATATTATTAAATAATTATAGAAAGTAATATTTTATCATTAATGGTTTTTGGGAAACTTTTTAATATAAATTAATTCGATAGGCCATCTAAAGAGAAACAAATCGTTAGTTAAGACAAGGGAAAGTTTGAAGAAAAGGAAATGGGGAAAAATTAGTTTAAGTCATTAATAGAGTGGGGAGGCGAAGAAGATGGGAGATAAGACTCGGAAGAAAGGGAAATGATACAACAACTACTTATCTTCCAACCATCATCCCTATTGAGATTACATGGCCTTCTTTCAATCTCAATAGCTTACCTAAATTTCCGATGATGAAAATGCACAACCTTAGCAATCACTCGGGCTTCCTCAATACAAACATGATGTTTAGTCTTCTCCGCATGTTCTGCCAGTGTAGAGGACTTGGTTCTCCCATGTTTTTGGTCAGCTACGTGCTCATTAATCCTTTGGTTAATAGAGTGATCAACCTCACCAATGTAGGGGGTCCCACATGAACAAGGAATAATATAGACACCCTTCATGTCCTTGGGGTTGCCTTCCTTTCCTTTATATTCTTATTTCGAAGAATGTCAATGGTTCCCTCTCCCATAAGGTATATCAGAAGGAAACTCACACTAAGAAATACCTTCATCTAATTCCCATCATTTCCCAACTCAGAAGTTGGGCATTCTCAACACCCTCGCTACTCGTGCCCTGAGAATCTCCAATGAAAAGAACTTTAATGGAGAGAAATCCCATCTCCTTAATGTCTTTGTTGAAAACGGTTATGGCAGACACCTTGGTTAGAAAGTTTTCCTTAAATCCTTCAAGAAATCGGTGGTCAAAAAAGAACCTAAAGATCATATCCCGGGGGTCCATATGCCTTTTATCCAACGAGCCACTGATTATTAAGAAGCATAATGTTCCCTTGACCTTCAGACCCCTTAAAACCATTCGTAATCCCTCTGATCAGTAAAAAAATCCCATCAAACCGAAGGACATGAAGAGTGTCTATATTATTCCTTGTTCATGTGGGACCCCCTACATTGGTGAGACTGGTGACTCTATTAACCAAAGGATTAATGAGCACACAACTGACCTAAAATATGGGAGAACCAAGTCCTCTGCACTGGTGGAACATGCAGAGAAGACTAAACATCATGTTTGTATTGAGGAAGCCTGATTGATTGTTAAGGTTCTGCATTTTCATCACCAAAAATTTAGGGAAGCTATTGAGAATGAAAAGAGGCCAAGTAATCTCAATAGGGATGATGGTTGCAAGATAAGTAGTTGTTGTATCCATGCCCTTTCTTCCCAGTATTATCTCCCCTCTTCTTCACCTCCACCCTATATTAATGACTTAAACTAATTTTTCCCTGCTTTCCTTTTCTTCAAAATTGCCCTTGTCCTAACTAATCATTTTGTTTCTCTTTAGATGGCTTATCGAATTAATTTATAATAAAAGGTTTCCCAAAAACCATTAATGATAAAATATTACTTTCTATAATTATGTAATAATATCTAATTTAAGGATAATGTTAAAGCAATACTATTAATATTGACTCATATTAAACATTTATAATATTATAAAAATTACCATTTTCATAACTAACTAAATGGGTTAATATTACAAGATTACTATTTAGATTTATAATAGTAACTTTATTACTATGATGATATTATAATAATACTTAGTATCATTATATTAAAGCATCTATGACTAGTATTAAATAAATATTAATATTATACATTAATAATATCTAAGTTTACCCTTCTTATAACTAACTATAAGGGGTTAATATTAGCCATTATAAGATTAATATTTAGATTTGAGTAGTAGATTTTGGCTAAAAATTGTAATGATTATAATGTTATGATAATGATTTAATAAGATGTAGTATAATATTTTTATAAAACTTATTAAATAAACCAAAATGTATTAAGTGGCATTATAAAATATTAATACTTTTACTCTAATTCATTGACAATATTATTATAATTAAATAATTTTAAGATGCATAATCTAGCCATTTCTTAATCAATTATGGCCTTGATCCAATCGAGTCTAATATAGCCGTTTTTTGAGTCAAACCCAACCGTTGGAAGATCTGTCATTCCTATTTAACATGTAGTTATGATCTCATTTTTTCAACTTGTCCTAACGATGAACCACAACTGTTGGAAGATCTGTCATTCCTATTTAACATGTAGTCATGATCTCATTTTTTCAATTTGTCCTAACGATGAACCATAGTCATTGGTTTGAAATGCGTGGATAAAGATTCTAATGTGATTTTTCTAGTAAATAACTTATTGAAATTTACATTATTACATTGATGTCTTTGTTGTGTTGAAGTTTTGTATAATTTCATTTATGTTTTCTTTGTACAGGATTACATTGTCTCTTTCTCTTGTCTCTTTCTCCCTTGGGATTGGGGCTGTCTCGTGTATACTTTTTATAAATATTATAGATCATGTGTGAGGTTTTTTTTTTTGGTTTAAATCAATGGCTATAAATTCAAGAATGTCATAACTCTTCACATAGTTGTTTAAAGTGTGCTAGCTCAATGGAAGACCACATACCTTACAAGCATGAGGATGATGGTTCGATTCCACTGTGCACTAACATGAATTAATCAATGGTTTTGTAGTTTATTTTAAATTAAATATTTTTATATCGATTTATTTCAATGGTGGAATTTTTCAGGATTCGTTGTTTTATTTTGTCTCGAGAGAGACAAAAGTGATCTTTAAATAAAAAAATTGTTCTCTCTAGAGAGACAATAGCTAATATTAAAGACATATTGTCTCTAATCTGAGTGTTGTCTCTAGAGAGACAAAAATGAAATTGTTTCAAGAGAGACATAAATGAAATTGTCTCCTAAGAGACAATAATGCTTGTGTTATATATTGTCTTTATAGAGACAAATCTTAGAGACAATAACCTTTAAGAGAATAATTTTTAAGACAATAATTTTTGAGACAGCCGCTTAAAGACAATATTTAAAACAATACACAAGTGTTTTTTTTGTTTAAGTTAAGACCACTTACCAAAAAATTGTCTCAAATATTGTCTTAAACCTCCCCTTTATGTAGTAATGATATAACCTGAATCCAATTGCTTTTTATGTAGTAGTGATATAACCTGAAAATCCAATTGCTTTTTATACCCACACTGCTGCCATGCAAGCTCATCCTACATGTTGGTTAGTGGAGGAATAATAACAAGAGATCATGAAGTTACACACTCTCTAGTTTAAATAATGGTGTGAATTGAAAATGAAAAATCACTTATAATGATGAGAAACGATGCATCGTAGCGTGAGACTGCGGAATAGAAAAGGAACTCTCCACCATATATTTCGCGATATTGGTCAGCAAAACGAAAGAGCCGCAATAAATGACATATTCAATTACATGAGTGTAGTAAAAAGTGACATATTCAATTACATGAGTGTAGTAAAAGGTTGAAGAGTAAAATACATTAGATTAATTTTAAATTTTGAACATATGAATATTATGAAATGCTAAAAATAAGTTGGTGGAATAAAGTGAGGATACTGGTAAGAGATTAGTTCATAGATATATTCACTTAAAAATTCACAAAATTCTAAACGGATACAGAAGTATTTTATCATATTATTAATAAATATTTGAATCTATAACAATCTATCACTTAAAGTAACTCCAATTTCCCACTCAAAATAACTCCAATTTCCAAACAAATACAGTACTAGTTAAGAAAATATATTAAATTAAATTTAAACTAGAGGTGGTTATAAAAGCATTCATCGATTTCCAAATAAATACAATAATCATTAAGAGAATATATTAAATCAAATTTAAACTAGAGGTAGTTATAAAAGCATGGATCACCAAACAAACAGATTATATGTTTTAAACAGGTAGAAGTTGCTTTGGAAGAGGCATAATCTTATACCGAAGTAGCTCTGTTGAGCAGAAGACTGGAGTAATGTTTGTCAATGGCTGCAAAGACGGAGGAAGCAGCCAATGCGGCAGCAATCTCTACTGCGATTTGTGTTCCGTGAGTAGATGTATCTATTTTGTACAAAGTCCTTGGAGTGAACATTGTATCAGGATTCTCCCAACCGTTATGGTCTGCAGTTGGATCTCCCACCTAGAAAAGCCAGTGACTTAAGCTCCATGTTGATCTTTCGGACTGATTTCATAGACAATATATAGTTAGTTAAATTTTCCCTAGTGTTTCATATGAAACCGAAATCGTTAGAAAACACCTATAGATGCAGTCATCAGTGGTTATTTGGTGTGATATTTGGGGTGATTTGAGTTGGATCTCCCACCTAAAAAATCCAGTGAAACTTACGCTCCATGTTGATCTTTCGGACTAATTTCATAGACAATATATAGTTAGTTAAATTTTCCTAGTGTTTCATATGAAACCGAAATCGTTAGAAAACACCTATAGATGCAGTCATCAGTGGTTATTTGGTGTGATACTTCGGGTGATTTGATAGGGATGTTAATTATTTCACTTGAATCCACAGCTGGTTTCGGTGGTGCTTGCTTTGATGAAATAATCAGTTCCCCACCTAATAGCATCGCTAATGTTTTCGAACTCTACAGCTGCTGCAATTTCATCTCCGTAATGAAGGGCTCCCCGTGCTAGCATGGTAATGGTGAATGCCATGGGATTCTGGGAAGCCCATATCTCACATTATCCCCAGCGTCGTAGTAACTGCCCACTAAGTCCACCTGCACATATACACAGTACGATCAATGTGAAATGTAATTGTATCCTCAATTCTCAAAGAAATCTCAATTCAAAAAGTGGGTATGTTCTTCACCATAGTATCTTAGAATTTCTAGAAGTATCTATGAATTGCGAGGACAAGCTGAGTGAAGCATGGATCTATCAATTTAAGTCATGGTGATGAATAACTGGCATTACCATAGATCTGGTTATTTGAATTTTAATGAGCAATATGAACATGCTGCTCTAATCATTCAGCCAAGACTGATAGGTTTGGCAGTTTGAATAACTGTGAATGAATATTATTACCTGGATTTAACTTTCAGCCAAAATTCCAGGGACCAGTCTTTTTTGCTTAACTTATTATGAGGGTTTAACTATATACTATAGTTATCGTCTGGATTTTGTGCCCAGCTTTTGCATGGTGTCTTTTGATTCATGATCCGGATTGACCACAGTCTTCAGTTCATTTTTCCAACGTTTCAAACCCCAAAGGGGGTCCATCATCAGGACAAGATAGAAAGAATAAGGACGGTGTTTTTGTTTTTTAACCACGTACATAATTCCATGGGCCAAATGTTTTTTGTTAACAACTTATTAGGGTTTAACCGTACCTATCATTTGGATTTTGTGCCCAACTTTTCCACGATGTCTTTGTTTTTTTGACAACATACCTCACTAAAACTGTGAAAGCGTATATCTGTGTATGGGTTTGCACTGTTAGTTCAAGAAAACTGGAGAATGGCCATACTAGGAATGATGTTCCAAAGAAACTAGGAGAGCAGACATTATAAGAAGTATAACTCTACATTGCTACGTGGTTGTAGTGTAAGAAAATTATAACAGTGATTCTGCATGCGGAAAAAATCCAATGAATCGTTGAAACTTAATGCCCAGGGATATGAATTACCTCCAACAATTCGTGAAACTGTTGATGCAACTTCTTTCTGAAAACCACGCTCCAGCTATCCAAGCAAAAAGAAAAGAATGCAGAAATTCTGAAGGCGCTTCCAATCTCTGCTATCTCAGCTAGATGGTGTGAAAAACTGAAGGGGATTGAGATGCAAGCTTGGGGACCAAACAGATGAATTTATAGCCAAGCTTCCATCAAGCTTCTGATAGCTATGTGTGAGATGTCCCACAGATCAAAGCAGAGAACTCCAAATGGGAGTAATGGACCACTTCAGTAGCTCCCAACAATAAATTTATTAACTGCAGTTGATTTCCTTAACTTAAGGAAACTACTGCAGTTGGTTTCCATAAGTTAAGGAAAGACTGCAGTTTAAATTCCATAATTGTAGGCAACAATTGTGCAAAAAATTAATGGAGCTTAACATTCTCCCACTTGGTCCATACTTCCAAACTTAATGTCTCAACTTAAAAACCATTGATAATCTGTATTAAGTAATAGATACATGAATCATGGCGATAAGTCCTCTAATGACGAGTATTATCTTCCATGTATTACTATGTATTTATTCTTATTATAATTTATGTGGCAACAATTTCTTAATGAATAAACCTTATGTTTATTCTTGGTCCTTCTCAAATGAATTTTCGCAAATCAACTTAAGGTGCACATAAATATGAGAAAAAACATCACAATAATTAAGAATTTCATTAAAATAACATTGTCCATACATTGACAAACTACATAATGGAACCAAGTCCCATATTCAATACATGATCCTTGAATTTAAATGGTGGCATGACCTTAGTCAAAGGACAACGATCATTAACTCAGTGCTGACGTGCTCAATGACCACTTTCTTTTCTTTAACACGTTCCCTTATAGCTAAATACTTAATGTCGATGTGTTTATTTCGACTCCCACTTTTATTATTTTTAGCCATAAAAACAACAACTGAATTATCACAATATATTCTCAATGGCTTAGAGATAGAATCCATAATTCTAAGCCCAGAAATGAAACTCCTAATCCATACACCATGTAAAGTAGCCTCAAAACAGGAGACGAACTTGGCTTCCATAGTGGAAGTGGCAATCAAGGTCTGCTTGGCACTCCTCCATGATACAGCTCCACCGGCCATCATAAAAATGTATCCTGATGTTGATTTGCGTGAATCAACACATCCAGCAAAGTCAGAATCTGAGTAGCCAATTACTTCCAAGTTGTCCGTCCATCTATACATAACCATGTAGTCTTTGGTTCCTTGAAGGTACCTCATTACTTTCTTTGCAGCTCTCGAGTGGTCTAAGCCTGGATCACTCTGATATCGTCCCAACATTCCCACAACAAATGCAATGACAGGTCTTGTGCAGACTTGAGCATACATTAGGCTTCCGACAGCAGAAGCATATGGAATGTTCTTCATTTTTTCCCTTTCAAAGTCGTTCTTCGGGCATTGGTTCAAATTGAACCTATCACCCTTCACAATGGGAGCTACACTTGGTGAACAATCCTTCATCCGAAATCTCTCTAAAATTTTATTAATATAGGTTTCCTGTGACAGACCCAAGATGCCTCGAAATCTGTCTCTATGGATCTTAATTCCAATGACATAAGATGCCTCACCCATATCCTTCATATCAAAATTTTTAGAGAGGAATTGTTTCACCTCATGTAGCAAACCCTTATCATTGGTTGCTAGAAAAATGTCATCCACATATAAAACAAGAAAACAAATTTTACTCCCACTAACTTTTAGGTATATACATTGATCCATAATGTTTTCTACAAAACCAAAAGAAGAAATTACATTATGGAATTTCAAATACCATTGGCGGGATGCTTGTTTTAAACCATATAATGACTTCTTGAGCTCGCAAACCAATTTCTCACCATCACTAGAGGGGAATCCTTCAGGTTGTTTCATGTAAACCTCCTCCTCTAGATCTCCATTAAGAAAAGATGTTTTCACATCCATTTGATGCAACTCCAAGTCAAAATGGGCTACTAATTCCATAATAACGCGCAAAGAATCTTTCTTAGATACAGGAGAAAAAGTCTCCGTGTAGTCGATTCCTTCTTTCTGATTGAATCCCTTAGCAACAAGTCTTGCCTTGTATCTCTCAATGTTGCCCAATGAGTCTTTCTTTGTCTTAAAGACCCATTTACATCCAATGGCTTTTGCACCATTAGGCAACTCAACAAGATCCCAGACTTCGTTATTCTTTATGGAATTCATCTCTTCCTTCATGGCATTGTACCATAGTTCTGATTCTTTGCAACTCATGGCTTGTGAAAATGACTCAGGATCATTTTTGGCTCCAATGTTGTAGTCAGATTCTTGTAGATACACAACATAATCATTAGGAATTGCTGATCTCTTTGGTCTAGTAGATCTTCTTAATGTTGTACCATCATCTTCCTGAGAAGTATGTGGTTCAACTTGTTGTTCAAAAGTTCTTGGCAACTCTTGAACTCCTTGATCTACTGGAATATTGTCAGCAGCTTGTGGAACTTCAACAATTGGTTGTTGAACACCAGTTTGTACTTGAGGGGTGCTATGAATAATAACCAATCTATCACTTGAAGTGGAAGGTTGAGATTCTGAATGATCCTTCTCAGAAACTATGTTTCTGGTTTGATCGCTCCCACTGATCAAGCCATTTTCAAGAAACTTTGCATTTCTTGATTCCACAATCCTAGTGCTGTGAGATGGACAATAAAATCTGTAACCTTTAGACCTTTCAACATATCCAATGAAATACCCACTAATTGTCCTTGGGTCCAGTTTCTTCTCTTGTGGATTATAAATTCTCACTTCAGACAGGCATCCCCCAACGCGCATATGTCGCAAACTCGGTTTCCAACCTTTCCATAATTCAAATGGCGTTTTAGGAACCGCCTTGGTTGGAACTCAGTTTAATATATACACTGTCGTCTTAAGTGCTTCAGTCCACAAGGATTTAGGAAGACTGGAGCTGCTAAGCATACTCCGCACCATGTCCAATAATGTTCGATTTCTTCTTTCTGCTACACCATTCTGGTCGGGTGAACCAGGCATGGTGTATTGGGCAACAATCCCATGCTCTTGAAGAAATTTAGCAAATGGCCCAAGTGCTTGTCCATCTTCTGTGTATCTACCATAATATTCTCCACCTCTATCTGATCTCACGATCTTAATTTGCTTGCCACATTGTTTCTCTACTTCAGCCTTAAAGATCTTAAAGGCATCTGATGCTTCGCTCTTATTATGAAGCATGTAGAGATACATATATCGTGAGTAATCATCTATAAAGGAGATGAAGTATCTCTGACCATGTGAGTCCATGTTTGGACTACATATATCAGTATGTATGATCTCTAATATGTCCGAACTCCTATTGGCACCTTTCTTTGACTTGTTGGTCTGCTTTCCCTTTATGCAGTCCACACAAGTCTCAAAATCAGTAAAATCTAGAGTATTAAGTATTCTTTCATTTACCAATCTTTTAATTCTATCTATGGAGATATGACCTAGTCTCCAGTGCCATAATTTAGAGGAATCTTCATTAATAACACATCTTTTAGTGCCAGTGTGAACATGCATTGAATCATAAGTGACATTGTTTTGTAAATTAATGTAGTAAAGACCATTAGACAAAATACCATTCCCAACATAATCAGATTTATAGAATAGACTGAAAGATTTTTCTGAAAAGTTTAAGGAATATCCAAAGGGTACAAGCCTTGAAACTGAAATCAAGTTTCTAGAAAAACTTGGAACATAAAAGGCCTTTTCTAATTCTAAAACAAAGCCACTACTTAAAGTTAAATAACATGTTCCTATAGCTTCCACATGCAAGCCCATCTTGTTTCCTGATAAGATGCTTTGCTCACTTCCCACTCGCATCCTTAGGTTTTGCAAACCTTGCAAGGAATTCGAAATGTGAATTGTTGATCCAGAATCAATCCACCATGTGTTAATATTAACGTTAACCATATTAGATTCATAACAAACAAACGAGTTTACTTCCTTAAGTTCGGGAATGTCACAACGAATTTCAGAGAAATTTGCAGGTTGTACTACTGCATTAAAAAATCACATGCTTATGTTAAAATTGAGGCTTAATAAACTTTCATGTTTTACCAATGTAAATCATGCTAAAAAAATTGAATCTAATGACATAAAAATTGCCTATGGGCTAAATTTTCATTTCAAACAGATTCAACAAAACTTTATGATAAAACTTATTAATTCATAACTCCTGTGGGTAGGTTATGAAATTTTTATCCTAATTAATTACATAAATATAATAAAAATTCCCGTGGGATAAAATTTATTATATTCAATGTAAATCATGCTAAAAATAATTGAATCTAAGGACATAAAAATTGCCTGTGGGCTAAATTTTCAATTCAAACAGATTCAATAAAACTTTATGACAAAACTTATTAATTCATAACTCTTGTGGGTAGGTTATGAAATTTTATCCTAATTAATTAGATAAATATAATAAAGATTCCTGTGGGATAAAATTTATTATATTCAGTCTAATTAATTACAATTTAATGTCTAAATAATCTTTATGTGATCTAACCAATCAAAATATATAATTTTATTTAATTAAAGATGTTGTGGCTATTCTCTAATTAATTAAAGTTATATGGATCACTAGACATTATTTTTGTTGCATAAACAAAACTTAACCAGAGAGAAAAATAATGTTTACTGAAAGGAGTAAGTCAAAATGACATTTTAATAAACTCCATATAACTGTAATAATTCTTCACAAAATCAAAATTAAGGTTAAAGCATTGAGCATTACCGTAAATGACTGCAAATTGATTGTTCAATTTATAAACAAAACAAAAAATAGACCAGCAAACAAGCTATTTTGCTCACAAGATAAATAAAATTAAAATTAAATTTAAATTAAATTTCAACAACGCTAAATCTGAACTTCATGCGAAATAAACATAGAATCAAAACTGAATGCCCAAATGAGAAATAAACCATTTCTTATTTCTTCTTTAATTACAAATGTTCATTATTATAAATGTAAGTTCGACATAAATCTTTACAATAAATATGTAATCAATTATAAAATTTACAGAGTGCCATTATTCGATAATGATGGGATCAGGAGACACAGCTAACGAATTCGAGAACCATCATATAAACATATATTGAATAGCATGGCACACGCTAACACACAAAATTGTGCAAGTCTTTAAGGCTGCTAAGTGCACCACTAAATGTGCCAGCCAGAAGCCTTGCTACATAAAGACATCCATTTGACAATATCGGCCAAGCTTACTCTTCAAAAAATAAAAAATAAAAAATATCAAATAACAGAAATGCTCTGAGATTTTTTTCTGAGAAGTTAGATTTCCAATTTTCAAAAACACAAATATTGTAATCCATTCGCAATGAAAAAGCAACTGTCACATTAAAATTCAGCCACAAGGGGATTCTTGCAATTTCCCAAATCCACAATAAAAAACAAGTGACATATCGAACTTCAGCGACAAGAGTTTTCCAGAACCAGTTATATCGAGCTTCAGCGACAAGGGTTTCTCCTGAATGGAATGGATACTGACAAGGGGATTCTTGCATGTGGGATTCTAATGATTAACGCTCACCTTTCTGAAAACACAAACCTTGGAAAAACAGGTCAGAAGACTGCCTTTTTTTTTTTAACTGCTAAAATCGGTTTCGAGGATGTCGGTCATGATTCTTATTCCATATAATCTTGTGAGAAGTTAATATAACTTTAATGTTCAAAATTTTAAACTCGTTCACTACAATGAAGCTTTGCACAATCAAACATTCATTTCATTATTATGCGGAATGTTTCCGACCCAATAAATATAGGCATGCTTGAAAAATAAGAATTCGTTTCTTGGCCAACACACAGCAAGGCAGAGGTAAGAGGGCTCTGATACCAAATGTAAGAAAATTATAACATCGATTTTGCATGCGGAAAAAATTCAATGAATCGTTGAAACTTAATGCCCAGGGATATGAATTACCTCCAGCCATTGGTGAAACTCTTGATGCAACTTCTTTCTGAAAACCACGCTCCAGCTATCCAAGCAAAAAGAAAAGAATGCAGAAATTCTGAAGGCGCTTCCAAGCTCTGCTATCTCAGGTAGATGGTGTGAAAAACTGAAGGGGATTGAGATGCAAGCTTGGGGACCAAATAGATGAATCTATAGCCAAGCTTCCATCAAGCTTCTGATAACTATGTGTCAGATGTCCCACAGATCAAGGCAGAGAACTCCAAATGGGAGTAATGGACCACTTCAGTAGCTCCTAACAATAAATTTATTAACTGCAGTTGATTTCCTTAACTTAAGGAAACTAATGCAGTTGGTTTCCATAAGTTAAGGAAAGACTGCAGTTTAAATTCCATAATTGTAGGCAGCAATTGTGCAAAAAATTAATGGAGCTTAACATGTAGTCATTTGGGTAGAGCGGAACATAACAAGAATGGAAACAACATACTGAAAAAAAAAGAATGGAAACAAGTTGGCAACACACTCGATTAACTTCAACAATGAAAGAAAATCTGATTTAGCCAGCACAAAATCTAAAAATCTAAATGCAGGCAACCTATGATCTCTAATTCAGAAGATTGTATCTTAGGTGACCTTTGACCTCTAATTCAAAATAATGTAAATTAGGAAACCTGTGTTCTCTAATTCAAAAGATCGTAAATTGTAGTTTTATATTAACTATAGCATGCATTGATCAACATCGTTATTTTCCCATTTTGGGTATGATTAACAACACTTATAGAGCATTGAGGAATATATAGAGATACCGAAATGAATAATTATGTTATTACATCTTGAATTTGTTCATCTGTTAGAGCAGAATCTCCTCTCCAACTTATCCTGTTGCTCCTGCTGGGCAGTTTTCGTGAACATTGAGCTTCCAAAAACAGAATAGACTTGTGCAGAGCATCTTTGTAATCCAACTGACCCAACGCAAACTGAGTGCCGGCAAAGAGAAATGCAGCAATAATTATACCCACAAACCTGTTGAACAGTGAAATCCATTTTTGCCGCAACTTATTATTAAATTAAATTAAAATCGGCAGAAGTTGATGCACATATATAATTATTCTCAGCCAACGAAAGTGTGATGGCGATTAGAAACATTTTGGATATAAAGGGAATTAGGTATTTTTCTTTTGCATGCATGTTTGACGTGAGGCTTATTCTGAAGGCTAAAGAAGTATTGTGGGTGTCAGTTGGACATGAAAAGAGGAAAATTCCATGAAAACATTAAATGAATGATAAGTCACTGTATATGATGGCCTCTTCACCATTTCCTGACTGTACTATTAACCCACACGTGTCAATTTTTCTGAATCATAAAGAAGCTAAGGAATTTATTTGTCTGACACAATGTGTCAATATTGCGATCAACATTTCTATCAGACAAAACATTAACTTTTCAAAACCCGTGAAAATAAAATAACAAACTTTATTGATAGACAAAACATTAACTTTTCAGAACCCGTGTGAAAATAAAATAACAAACTTAATTTTAGTTAATTAAAGTTATTATTTTGTAAATTAAAAACTATAATATAATATTTTTTCCTTTTCAAGTTTTAATTAATTAAAAAATATAATTTAATGAAAAGGTGAAAAGAGGGATAAAGTTTAATTTCAAAGTTCAAAGTTTTTTTTCCGATTAATTCTTAATTTCTTGGTGTACATGTATTAGTTAGTCTTAATTACACTATAACACAAATGGGGTTTAAAGACAATATCTGAGAATTTTTTTGGGTAAATTACGTTAAGTTGAGACAAAAAAAAAACTTGTCTATTGTATTAAATATTGTCCTTTGTCTCAAATTTAATGTCTCAAAGTTAATGTCTTAAAAAATTGTCTCTATAAAGACAATATATAACAAAAGTGTTATTGTCTCTTAGGAGATAATTTTTTTGGGTAAATTGTTTTAAGTTAAGACAATAAAAATTTGTGTATTGTCTTAAAAATTTGTCTCTGTAAAGACAATATATAACAGAAATGTTATTGTCTCTCATGACATTATTTTATTTATGTCTTTCGAGAGACAACAATTTTGATTAAAGACATATTGTCTTTATAGAAAACATATGTCTTTTGTCTCTTTAAAGACAATATAAAACAAAGAATCCAGAAAATTATCTCACCATTGATATAAATCAATATAAAATGTATTTAATTAGAAATAAACAACAATAGCATTGATTAATTCATATTAGGGCACAATGGAATTGAATCATCGGCCTCCTGCATCACATGGCGCTCTTCCATTGAGCTAACACTCATTAAAAAATTATGTGATCAGGTTGGGAAATCAGAGGATGTGGGATTGATACACGAGGTGATGATGGAGCTTCAAGAGGGTTTCCCTGATGAAATGAATAGGACGGAGATGGTTGAACTTTCACAATATTGGTAGTATTAAAATGATCTTGTATAGGTGCTTGTCAGTGTAATAGAGTATCACATAAATCACTCATCCACTTATGTTATACTGATCTTAGTCTGGTAAAGGAAAGTGTGATTAATGAACATAACATTTCAGTCATACTGATCTGTACTAGTAATGACAAAAGAAATGCAATCACAAAAGCATGCGAGTGGAATCACAAAAGAAAAATCCTTTAACGAGACATCACTTAAAGGAAAATTGGTTTAGGCAAAAAACACTTTTAATGGAGAGAGAAAAATTGTGGCACAACCTTGGGAAGAAAGGGGAGACTGTTACCTTGATTGGGTCACTTTTTTTTCTCCAAACAACTTCTTGAATTTTCTCTTAAATCGAAAGAGGCGTCCAAGTACCTAAACAAAAAAAATGGGGTCAGATGTCTGAAGAAAATCTAGCAAAATAGTAAAAGATATTATTTGTAAATTGATAAGGAAATTGTAAGGGACTTTCTTTAACGTATGATGAATGATGGTACTATGTTTATGGATAACTGTTTGAATGTAGGGACTACAGTGTATTGATGAAGACACATTTATGCTCTATATCCCTTTTGTGTGGTGTGATGTGTTAAATGGTTTCATCTATGTATGTATCTATGTGGAATATATGCTCGAATGTGTAAGAAAGTTGAAAAGAAATCATATGTTAACAATTGTTAAATGACATGCTTAGTTTAATAGTGGGTTTTGTGACCCTTTACTAATATAAGATTACAAAGAGAGATACCTTATGCATAGCAGGGACATTACTCACTCGATTCATTCAGGGTCATGTTACAAGTTGTTGTGTTGCTTGATGAGCACAAATTTAACGTTTGAGGGAATTTTCCCTGGTATCTCTTGAGCCACTAGCTTTATCTAAATGTCCTTTAGCCTCACATTTTCAGTAGATTGTATATCTGTTGTTGGCATTATAAAGTGATTGGTGACGGACGTGAAGTATTTTCTTGTTGACATGGAGTTGTTTTCAGGCCCAACATATGTTTTGACATTATTGGCATGTGGCAGCTGATGTTGGATCCTCCCTAAAGTCTACACCAAGTTCGTGGTCGGTAATCCATGCACGAGTACATATGCCTCCCATGGGGGAATTTCCTCCTCATGTTGTGGGTAGACTCGTAGGCTAGGAAATTGGTGGAGAACCAATCACTCAAGATCGAGAGAGTTAACATCATAAACGAACCTAGGCAACCAAGTGCATCGCAGTGAAATGTTAAGTCTCATCTCAAGGTCTACCAGACTCCTGAGGGAAAGTCGCAACCGACAAGGTTGATTTAGGAAAGCCTATGTAGCAGTGAAGCTAGCATCCATGAGGGGTAATAATTCCTCCTTCTAAGGCACCACCTAGTGCGGAGTCAAAAGCCTTCGACTAAGCCATGGTGGGAAGGGGTATGAAAGCATTGTTGTATGTCAAGGTACGAGGCCATGAACTTATAGGAAAACTTGTGCCAACCTTATCCTCAGAATAGTCAAATCCCTAGTCAAAGGATGCTCCTAACTGGTGGAAGGAGATTCCATTCACGAGGTTGGTTAGAATGATATAGCATAAGTCCATAGGGTGGAAGACAAAAGGTAATTTGAATTGCGAACTAGGGACCTAAAGGTGGGAGCTGGTTAGGGTTCTATCAATATATGGTGACAAAATTTCTTTCGTTACCTGCACCATTGGGTGAGGGAAGGTTTCCATGAGGAGGGGCCACCCTCGAAGCCTAGTGTTGAAAATGTGAAAAGAAATTGTCATTTAATTTTCCCTTGAATTAAATTAGGTGAAAGTTTGTAATTCCACATCACAAAGAAACCCTTACGAGTTAACTAAGTTAATTTGAATTTGAATTAGTTGGTTCAGTTACTTCTAGTTGAGGGTATGACTTGAGTCATGTAGACTATCTCCTACATTATAGGATCCATGGTCAAGTTTATTTTGTGTTGTAATTAATTAATTGAGTTTAACTGAGTTAAAGTCAATTAAAATAGTTCCAACTGATGGAGGAAATAGAATGAGGTTAGACAATGGGGTGTTGGTTCATGTGTTCAACCAATTAACTAATGATTCAATCATAAATAACACATGCATATTAGATTTGTGAGCTACCATTTGACATTGGAGTTTAAGGGTAGTGTACTATCAGTTGTAAAATAATCCAAATTGTATAGATGGTGCATGCAGTTAGAGGAAGGTCCTAAAGGAACAATGCAATCTAATTAAATAGGGTCCTAATTGCTTATTGAACAAAGAAATGAAGTAGGAGCTTCGAAGGATAGTAAATTGGCTAAGTGTTGGCTATAGTGAGCCTAGGAAGTAGTGAGACAGATAGAGATAGTGAAGAGGTCGCTTGGGCTTGAGAAAAGCATTATAATATTCTCACATGTTTTGAGTAATAAAATATATAGATAGTGGCTATTGCTAGCTATGAATTTTCCCAAGAAATCATTGTCTAATGTGTTGATTGAATTATTTATCTTTTATTCCTTTTTATTTCTTGATATATTAATTGTTTCTTCTAATGAGTAGTGTAGATTCAAGTATTTTGTTTTAGAAAATCACATAAGCAGTTTGAATCTAGAAGGAATTTCTACACCTAGAATTTTGAAACCCCAGTAAGCTGCATGAAAAATTCTTGATTGTATCTCGCATTTGTAGGTTCGATCGCTATTGGGGACCAAGTATGAGATCAATTGATAATGATTTCATTTTCCCTTTCATGTGGAAATTGTACTGGCACAATGTCTTGGAGGCATGCTGTTAGAAGTGGGGAATCCTAGGTGTCGAGTGGGCCACTTATGAGGGGCACGCATAATTAACTTTTTGCAAGCTCAGAGCATGGCTGACGTCAAATGGGCAAAGTTAGACCCTAGAGGTCGAAACCTTGTAAGGGAAGAAAGTTCCAAGGAAGTACCCATGGTGAATAGTGCGAAGATATGATGTGGAAATCGTCCTCGAGGTGGTGATCCATTAGTTGAGAGGTTGGGTTCTGGGGAGGACGACCAACTTAGTAACCTGAAGTACAATGAGGTATCGAAGATGTGGCATGTCATCTGGGTGGATTATTTCCGACGATAATCCATCCATTGTGATTCGGTGTGCCGAGAGACCTCGGAGCTGATGTTATATATATATATATATATATATATATATATATATATATATATATATATGAGAACGTTTACATACATATTTGCATGGAAACATTAAATAATCGAGGGAAAGAAAGATCTTCTAAAATATTTACCCCATTCCTCCATTGTAATTGAAGGGGCTGGGTTATATTCCAAAGTGGTATCATAGCATCTGGGTTCAATACTTGAACTAGATGGGCTTCATCCTGGGAAAGTGAGGACATATTGTTACATGATTGTAGAATACTAAGTTAGTTGGACCGTGTTCATTGATTGATTACTAAAGTTATGATATGATATATTAGTCGATGGTTAAACAAATCCATGAGAGTAGGAATTATGATTGTTAACGTGTTTTCTCATTATTTACGTACCAACTAGATGATTGAATTACTGTTGCATGTAATTATGGATGCCTTGTATATTAACAAGGCTGTGTTTTTATTAGAGGAATCCCATGATACTCCATAAATGCACATCCATGATATTGGTTATGTTTAAATATTATTTTAGAATGTCTAACAATGTGTGTGATTGATAACACCCCAAGTTTCATCACATAAAAAAGATACAATAATGAGAACCAAAATGGTTGAATATAGTTTCGACCGGTCCCTGCATGGAAGTGATTGGGTCAAAACTAATGATGAAGAGAGGTCAGTTGGGAAAGGGGGAGGAAATCAATCCTGAGATTCGATGGACACTCTGAGAAACCTTCAAGATGAGGTGATAAGTTTTAAGGTTGATAATGAGAGGCTGGTTAGATTCCAAGAGATTCAGGCTGAGATTAATGCAGTCATACTGCAAACTCTCTCATACTGGAAAAGGTAAATCCACCCATTATCAATTGGAATTTGAGGTAGGAAAAGGATGCAGAATAATTTTTGTTAGGGATTAATAAGTTCTTTAGAATACACCACTACTTAGTGAATATGAAATCCTGAATCTCCTCCTAAAATTTAAAAGGAAAGGCATATATCTAGTTGGAGGACCTGAAAAATAATAGAGCCACCATCGAAGAAGAGATAACATGGGATGAGTTTGAGAATACTTTCAGGGAACAATACCTATCTGAATGTTATTGTGAAAATAAGGCAAAGGAATTTTATGAACTAAGAATGGGACATATGACTAACAAGGAGTATGCTAGCAAGCTTTTAGGGTTATTGAGATATTTTCCATAACACAAGGATTAAGAGATAAGATTGAATTATTGGAACCCAAGACTTTTAAGGATAATATTAAGAAGCTAGAGAATTTCTATGAGAAAGCAAGCAGAGGGCTGAGACTAAGAGTAGCTAGATAACAAAGAGCACTTCTAGTTGAAATGTGAGTTGGTCCATGAAGAACCCAGAAGGAAAATAGAGGAAAAACCCAACTTAGATAAGACGATCTTAAAAAATGGCTAGTAAGGATGTTAAAAGGAATGTACAATAAATGATATTGGTGCAACCTAGGATTGAAGGCCAAGAACCACGTAAGTGTTGGACCTACTGTGGGGACTATAGGTGAAGGAATTTACCTCATTAAGAAGAGGTTGCACCAAAAATCTACAGTGGTTAGGAAGCAAATCATGGTGGGCAAAGTAGCCCAATGTATGCCTAGGATTTATGCAACATTGGAAAACCACCAAACATACCATTAAGCATCCATCATTGAGATGGAAGGTAAGCTAGAAGAGAAAGTTTCTTCTATTTTGATTGATATAGGTTATAATTATAGCTATATCAACCCAAGGCTTGTCGAAAAGAATCAATTCTAGCAATGCTAAATAAAATCTCTATAAGAAGCTGCAAAAAAAAAACCATAAAATTATTCTAAAATATGGCTTGAGCAATTAAAGAAAATGAAGATTGGATGAAAACTTACATAATTAATTGTGTTTCAGAGAATTACGTTGCTGAGTGAAATTAAAAATAAAACTAAATACTTCCATGTGTCTTACAATGAGAAATTAGATAAATCCTAGTTGGGCTTTATTGATGCATTTAAATGAATAAGTGTTTTGAACATAAATCCCATCTGCAGACAAAGGAAAACTCTCTAGCCCAATGAGTGGGTCTAGCAACAAGCTAAACAAACTAATGTAAAATTTCCTAGTTTATGTTTAAAAATGTAGAGAGAGAGAGAGAGAGAGAGAGAGAGAGATAGAACTACCTCACTTTGATGACAATCACTAAATCCTTTGATGATGAATTCGACCGCTTAACTTCCAAGCTTTCATCTTGCTTGTTCATTATGCCCGTGTACCTGCAAGAGAGATAAAAAGATAATAGAAGATAGAAGATCATAGATAGTATATATCAAACATAAAATACTTAATAGGTCAAGGAGTATTAAGGTAAATGCATAAATATTTAGACATTTATGGAAAATGAACATTAGATGTATATATTAATAAACTAAAAAGGAAAGCATACAACCATTCCCTTCATGTTAGGGACCTCCTTTTGGTGGATTTCCAAGTCCAAGCCAAGACTCTTCAAGAACTCCTTCTCCAAGTTAGATGGGCAACATTTGGGCATAATCTCAGCATAGGAATGCAGACAATCAATGACCTACCATTTGGGATGGAAGGGAGTTGATTTATAGGAAGGGAGAGGGAGTTAGTGTTACGGGAATAGGTACCCTAGGGCTCTGAGTTGGAACCCCAACAGAGCAAGAGAAGACTACAATAAGAAACTCTCATACAGCTCAAGGAAATTTCTTAAATAAACAAACTATGTGAGAGCGACCATACCCAGATGTCCTTCGTTCGGGTAGATCCCATAGGGTTCAGACCCTCTACAACTCCCGATCTTCTCCAAACCTAAAAATTATTCAATTTGAACATACATAGTTGTATATATATAAATAATTTTAATGAAACTAACTTTATATCATATAAGGAACTAATTAGTTATACATCAAAATGACATTCATATATGAATTACAACAATATCTAATGCATAAACATAGTTAATCTTGGAAACAAGACAACGCTTATTTTTATTGTAGAAAGTTATAACTAACACGGATATAATTCACATGAGTCTTCTCTTCTATCTCCAAGAAGAATCGTCCTCCAGATCCATCTAGTCTCAGTCTTCAATAGCATCCTTCCATAACCAACACCATGATATCTCGAGCAAGAGGGAGAATATCAACAATCAAGGAAACAAGGGTTTCCTAAAACTTGGGGAAGTGCTTGAAGCATAGGGATACTTTAGACTTAGTCAGGGATAGCCTCAGCATAATAAATCTATCTCTTCTCCTCCTTAGGGCCTTCCCATACAAGTGTATTTATACTCCTCCCAATTAGTTTTTTAGACGTGAAACAGTTGGGAAACAGTTGGGCCATGGGCAATAGGAGGTAATCAATAGGTAAATACCATGAACTCCACCCATAATTAAGGAAATTTATTTTTTTTAAGTGTTTTAACACATATACATGGGTTGGGTATTGACTAACTTGCGTGTTGTGTTGGAGCAAGTATAGAAGGAGGGGTTTCCCTAGGCCGTAAACCAAACATCACAAATACCAAGGATGTAAATGGTGCTATAACAGTTATGGATCCACAAAATAGGGAGGAAGGTCCAAATCTCAAGGGGAATTCCCTTAAAGGTAGGATCAAGAGCTACAAATGGAAGAGCTTGACCATATTTGTAACCAACAACATCCATCTCATTATTTCTCGAGGTTTCTAGCACGTGAAGCTTCTCCCCCATTTTGCGAAAACTTACCAGAAGAGGTTTAGCGTGGGTTTTCATATCAAAACCTATGTTAGCAAAGCTAGGTCAAAATCATGCAACTTTCCATCAACATAGGCTAGCATTGGAGCAAAGATCAATGGTCCTTAAAACTAGGGCTTTATGGAAACTTCTCCAAATTGACTCACAGGAATTTTTCTTCTATTTTTCAAGGATGTTTTTGTATGTGTATGATGATGAGTAAAATTCATATTTGTCAAGATTTTGGCACTTCGAGATCTGGAATGGGAAGTGAACAGGGAATGTGACAAAATACTATGTATGAATAAGGATTTTCATTCCTTACTATTGTTTCACACTGTATTTGGCTTTAGTGGGTTTTGTGAACCTTTACCAATATAAGATTACAAAGAGGGATACCTTAGGAATAGCAGGGAAATTACTCACTTGATTCATTTGGGGTCACATTACAAGTTATTTTGTTGTTCAACGAGCACAAGTTTAACGTCTGAGGGAATTTTCCCTGGTAACAATTGAGCCACTAGCTTTATCTAAATGTCCTTTATCCTTGCATTTTCAGCGAGTTGTATATCTATTGTTGGCATTGTAAAGTGATAGCTGAGGGACCTAATGGCTTCGCTTATCGACATGGAGTTGTTTTCAGGCAGAAAATAATTTTTGACATCATCTGGATGTGGCAGGTGTGGTTGGATCCTTCCTAGAGTCTACACCAAGTTTGTGGTCAGTAATCCATATAGAAGTATGTATGCCTCCCATGGGGGAATTTACTCCTCATGGAGTGGGTAGACTCGTAGGCTAGGAAACCGCTGGAGAACCAATCACTCAAGCTCAAGAGGGTTAACAACATAAATCAACCTAGGCAACCAAGTACATCACAGTGAAATTGTAAGTCTCATCTGGAGGTCTACCAGACTCCTGAGGGAAAGTCCCAACTGACAAGGTTAGTTTAGAAAAGCCTACGTAGTAGTGAAGCTAGAATCCATGAGGAGTTATAATTCCTCCTTCTAAGGCACCACCCAATGTGGATTTAGAAGCATTCGACTAAGACATGGTGGGAAGGAGTAAGAAAGCCTTGTTGTATGTCAAAGGTAGGAGGCCATGTACTTATAGGAAAACTTGTGCCAACCTTATCCTTTGAATAGTCAAATCCCTAGTCAAAGGATGCTCTTGACTGGTGGAAGGTGATTCCCTTCATGGGATTGATCAGAATGATAGGGCATAAGTCCATAGGGTGGAAGACAAAAGGTAATTTGAATTGTGAACTAGGAACATGAAGGTGGGAGAGTTTTAGGGTTCTATCAAGATATGGTGACAAAAGATCTTTCGTTACCCTGCACCAATGGGTGAGGGAAGGTTTCATGAGGAATGGCCACCTCAAGAGCTCGATGTTGAAAATGAAAAAATAAAATCATGATTTAATTTTCCCTTGAATTAAATTAGGTGAAAAATTGTAACTCCACATCACAAGGAAAATTCTACGAGTTAACTAATTTAATTTGAATTAGTTGGTTTAGTTAATTCAAGCTGAGGGTATGACTTGAGTCATGTAGAGTGTTTCCTACATTATAGGATCCATTGTCAAGTTTATTTTAAGTTGTAATTAATTAATTTAGTTTGACCGAGTTAAAGTCATTTAAAATAATTCCAACTGATGGAGGAACTAGCATGAGGTTAGACAGTGCGGTGTTGGTTCATGTGTTCAACGAGTTAACTAATGATTCAATCATAAATAACTCATGCATATTAGATCTGGGAGCTACCCATTTGAGATTGGACTTCAAGGGTAGTGTATTATCAGTTGTATAATAATCCAAATTGTACATATGGTGCATGCAGTCAGAGGAAGATCCCAAAGGAACAATGAAATCCAATTAAATAGGGGCCTAATTCATTATTGAAGAAACAAATGAAGCAGGAGCTTGGAAGGCTAGGAAATTGGCTAAGTGTTTGCTAGAGTCAGCCTAGGAAGTAGTGAGACAGATAGAGATAATGCAGAGGTTGCTTGGGCTTGAAAAAATAATTATAATCTTCTCATATTTTTTGACTAATGAAATATATAGATAGTGGCAGTTTCTAACTATGGATTTGCCCAGGAAACCATTGTGTAATGTGTTGATTGATTTATTTCTCTTGTATTCTTCTTGATTTCTCGATCTATTAATTGTTTCTTCTAATGAGTAGAGCAAATTCAAGTCTTTTGTTTTAGGAAATCACATAAGCAGTTTGAATCTACAAGCAATTTCTACACACGGAAGTTCGAAACCCCAGGGAGTTGCGTGAACAATTTCTTATTGTATCTCGTGTTCATAGGTCTGACCACTAATGGGAACCCAGTACAAGGCCAATTGAAAATGGATGCCTTTTCCCTTTCATCTGGAAACCATATTGGCACGATGTCTTGGAGGCATGTTCTTAGCAATGGGGTATCCTAGGTGTCGAGTAGGCCACTTACAGGTGGCACATAATTCATTTGGTTCAAGCTCAAGGCATGGCTGACATCACATTTCAAAGGTTAGACCCTAGATGTCAGAACCTCGTAAGGAAAGAAAGTTCCAAGGAAGTACTCATGGTGAATAGCGCCAAGATATGATGTGGAAATTGTCCTTGAGGTGGTCATCCATTAGTTGACGGGTTGGGTTCTGGGGAGGAGGACCAACTCAATAACCTGAAGTAGCATGAGGTCTCGAAGACGTGGCATGTCATCCGGGTGGATTACTTCTGAGGCTAGTCCATCCGTTGTGATTCGAGATTTCAAGAGGCCTTAGAGCCACCACTATATATATATATATCTATATATATATATATATATATATATATATATATATATATATATATATATATGATAAAGTGTACATACATATTTGCATGGAAAAATTACATAATCAAGGGAAAGAAAGATCCCCTAAAATATTTACCCCATTCTTCCATTGTAATTGAAAGGGCCAGGTTATATTGCAAAGTGGTATCATAACATCTAGTTTTAATACTTGAACTAGATGAGCTTTGTCACGAGAAAGTAATGACATTTTGTTACGTGATTATAGAATACTAAGTAAGTTGGATTGTGTTCATTGATTTATTACTAAAGTTATGATATGATATATTAGTCGATGGTTAAACAATTCGATGGGAGCAAGAATTAGGATTGTTAATGTGTTTTCTTATTATTTATGTACCAACTAGATGATTGAATTATTATTGCATGTAATTATAGATGGATTGTATATTAACAAGGTTGTTTTGTTATCAGACGAATCCCATGATACTACGTAAATACACATCCATGATATTGGTTATGTTTAAATGTTATTTTGGAATGTCTAACAATGTTTGTGATTGAGATCATGCCCCAGGTTGCGTCACATAAAAAAGATACAATAATGAGAACTAGAATGCTTGAATATAGTTTCGACCGGTCCCAACATAAAATTGATTGGGTAAAACCTAATGATGAAGAGAGATCAGTTGGGAAAGGGGGAGGAAATCAATCCCCAGATTGGATGGACACTCTTAAAAGCCTTCGATATGAGGTGAGAAGTTTTATGGCTAATAATGGGAGGTTGGTTAGATCCCAAGAGATTTAGGTTGAGATTAATGCAGTCATCTTGCAAAGTCTCTCGTAGTGGCAAAGGGAAATCCACCCATTACCAATGGGCATTTGAAGTAGGTAAAGGATGCAGAATCATGTTTGCTAGGGATTAATAAGTTCTTTAAAATACACGACTACTCAGCAAATATGAAATCCTAAATTTCCTCCTAAAATTTAAAAGGAAAGGCATATATCTAGTTGGAGGACCTGAAAAATAGTAGAGTCATCACTGAAGAAGAGCTGACATGGGGTGAGTTTGATAATATATTTAGGGAGAAGTACCTATCTCAACCTTATTATGACAATAAGAAAAATGAATTTTATGAACTAAGAATGGGACATATGACTAACAAGGAGTATGCCACCAAGTTTTTAGGGTTATTGAGATATGTTCCATAACTCAAGGATTAGAAGGTCAAAATCCATAGGTTCATTAATGGGCTTCCTATGGTATTAAGAGATAAGATCGAATTAATGGAAGCACAGACTCTGAAGGATGCTATTAAGAAGCTAGAGAATTGTTATTAGAAAGCAAGCAGAGGGCTGAGACTAAAAGTAACTGGATAGAAAAGAGCACTTCTATTCGAAATGTGAGTTGGTCCAAGAAGAACCCAAAAGGAAAATAGAGGAATAACCAAACTCAGACAAGGCGGTCTTAACAAATGGCTAGCAACTATGTTAAAATGAATGTACAACAACTGATATTGGTGCAACTTGAGATCGAAGGCGAAGAACCAAGTAAGTGTTGGACTTGTGGTGGGGACTATAGGTGAAGGGATTGTCATGATCAATAAGAGGTTGGACCAAGAATCTACAGTGGTTAGGAAGCAAATCAGGATGGGCAAAGTAGCCCAAATGATGCCTAGGATTTACGCAACATAGGAAAACCACCAAACATATCATCCAGAATCCATCATTGAGATGGAAGGTAAGCTAGAAGATAAAGTTTCTTCTATTTTGATTGGTCTAGGTTATAATTATAGCTATATCAACCCAAATCTTGTCGAAAAGTATAAATTCTAGAAATGTTCAAAGAAATCCCTATAATAACCTGCAAAAAAAACGTAAAATTATTCTAAAATATGGCTTGTGCAATTAAATAAAATGGAGATTGGAATAAAACTTACATAATTAATTATATTTCAGAGAATTACGTCGATGAGTGAAATTAAAAATAAAATTAAATACTTCCATGTGTCATACAATGAGATATTAGATAAATCCTAGTTGGGATTTCTTGATGCATTTAAATAAATAAGTGTTGTGAACATAAATCCCATCTATGGACAAAGGCAATCTCTCTAGCCCAATGAGTGGGTCTAACAACGAACTGAACAAACTAATGCAAACTTTCCTAGCTTATGTTTAAAAATGTGGAGGGATAGAGAGAGAGAGAGAGATACCTACCTCACTGTCATGCTAATCACTAAATCCTTTGATGATCAATTCGACCCCTTAAATTCCAGTCTTTCTCCTTGCTTGTTCTTCACGCCCGAGTACCTGCAAGAGAGATAAAAAGATAATACAAGATACAAGAGCATACATAGTTTATATCACACATAAAATACTTAATAGATCAAGGAGTATTAAGGTAAATGCATAAATATTTAGACATTTATGGAAAGTGAACATGAGATGTATATATTAATAAACTAAAAAGGAAAGAATACAACCATTGCCTTTATGTTAGAGACCTTCGTTTGGTGGATTTCCATGTCGAAGCCAAGAATCTTCAAGAGCTCCTTCTCCAAGTTAGATGGGCAACATTTGGGCATAATCTTAGCATCGTAATGCAGGCAATCAATGACCTACCATTTGGGGATGGAAGGGAGTTGATTTATAGGAAAGGAGAGGGAGTTAGGAATCCACAAAAGAGGGAAGAAGGTCCACATCTCAAGGGGAAGGCCCTTAAAGGTAGGATCAAGAGATCCAAATGGAAGAGCTCGACCATATTTGCAACCAACAACATCCATCTCGTTGTTTCTGGAGGTTTCTAGCATGTGAAGCTTCTCCCCCATTTTGGTAAAACTTACGAAAGGAGGTTCAGCATGGGCTTTCACATCAAAACCTATGATAGCAGAGCTAGGTCAGAAGCATGGAACCTTCCATCAACACAGGCTAGCACTGGAGCAAAGAGTGATGGTCCTAAAAACTATGGTTGTAGGGAAACTTCTCCATAACTGACTCACAAGAATTTTACTTCTATTCTTCAAACATGTTTTGGTATGTGTATGATGATGTGTACACTTCATAGTTGTAAACATTTTGGCACTTTGGGATGTGGAATGGGAAATGAATAGGAAATGTGACAAAATACAGTTTAACGATATGGATTGTCATTCCTTATTATTGTTTCATAGTGTCCTTGGCTTGAGTACAGGTAGGGGAGATATGTGAATTATGCACGACAAACTAGAGATGACACATAAAATGACTAGAAGGGAAAATATTTTCATTAATTTATAGAATTATAAATGGATAATAAAACTATAAAAAATGGCTTCAAGAGCTCTCACACAACTACATCTACCATACTTCAACAATTATCATCATAACATTATAAAATGTACACATGTCCTTCAATCAAAATGTGCACACCAAATCTAGGAAATAATATAAATTACCATTGGTTTAAAGATGGATGCAAGTATATAACCATCCTGCACATCATGTGAAGGTCATAGGCGAGGTGCCAAAATCAATTCAAATCCTAGCACTGCCATTAAAATCAATTCATAGCCAAGTATAGCTAAATATACTAATTTCTCATTTTTTGGATCTGGGTTCTGACACCTACACTTAGATAGATTTGACACTAATGGTTAGCTATATTTTGACACTATTATCTAGTTAGCTTCAACATTCTCAATCAACTAAGTTCTTATACTAATAATAAACTAGCTTCTTGCACCGACAATTAAGTAGCTTCAACAAAAGCAATTAACTAGCTTTGATATGGATAGTGAGCTAGCTTCTGACATAAATACTCAACTAGATTTTATGCTAATAAGAATCTATGAACATGAACAAAACTAGTATGTTAGAAAATTATGTGGAAACAAAACGATTCCAACATATTTATATTACATTTTTTCAAATTCATGTAATTCAATGGTCTAGCGACAAAAATGGAATTTCATAGCTTCAACAACCTTTATGAAAGAATATATTACATTTGATTTAGTGTCACACTTTACCGGCTATGTCAAACCAATATCAATTATGTCTCTAAGAAAAGGAAACTAAACTATTTAATTTTTAGTCCTTTTATGATACTTCGATGATCTACTAAATATAATGACACTTTAACTGTAACAAAAAAATGTTCACACAATGTTCTTCATAGCTTCCTTGGTAGCCCCTATAGTAGCAATATGTTCACCCTCTGCACTTGAAGAAGCAACAATAGATTACTCCTTAGCCATCTAGTTAATGCATCCACCAAAAAGGTCAAATACACCTGTAGACTATCGGTTATCTACATCTCTAGCCTAATCAAGATCTATAAAATATCATAAATATAATTATCCATTTTGATTTTTCTTTTGATGTAAAACACAGTCCTTGATCTCCTTCAAATACAAAAAAAATATTTTCATAGTGTCCCAATGCTCCTTCGTTGGATTAGACATAAATAGAATAACAACTCCCATTAAATGTGTAATTTTTTATTCCCCCATATTCTATACCCTTGAAACTACTTTATTTTCAATTGTGATTTCTTGATGTAAGGTCCATATTCTTCACTTGTTGCTATTGCAATTCTTGTTTGATTTCTTTTATATTTGTTCTGAAAAACAATTTAGGCTTTCAAAGCCTATATTCTATAGCTTCCGCTTGAAATTTTTATTCACTCATGGACTATTACCACAACTCTTCATCTTCAAACTATGAACTTTTCCATGCTTCTTCCACTTCATATTCGTAATGTTCTTTCTACCATATTTATTGATAGTAGAAATTGATCTCTTATTGGCTCCATCATTGAAAGGTTGTTTCAATTCTTTCTTATTCATCTCTAGAAACTTCCATTCTCTTTCCTACATCTTTTTCTTTATCTTCTCTTTTAGTTATAACTGTAATTGGATTGTTGTCTTTTCTACTTGCACACTCAAAATCAACGTTAAAAACATCTTCATTATGCTCTATAGTGAGATCTTTCTCTACTTCTTCTTTCTTCTCTGCCTCTTCAACTACATTGAGGCTATCCTCCACTATTATGTTGTTAGAGGATATTCTCATCACAAAATCATGAATCACTTCATCCTTTTCTTAATCATCAATTTCTACAAGATCATGCACTACTTCATGAGAAATTATAACTATTGCTTCATAAATTCATGTTATAGTGGTATCTTCAACCTTAAATTCTTCATCAAACATAAAAATTTCCATATTTACATAATCAATCATTGTTTCAAAAAAGAGACCACAAATTTAATCAACTTAATTTTCATCCACTATATGGTGAGATATTTGATCATGCATGTTCTCATTAAAACATTCAACTTCACCGAATTCATCATTTGTTATTGGATTCATGAGGGACGCACTTCAACACTACAAACCATTCTTTCATACGAAAATATGTCTTTGTTATTCTCAAACTTAAATGCCTCAAACTCTGATGCAAAGAGGTCATCATCAACTACAATCATACCAACTAGATCACACATGCTATTCAATTCTTTAGTTAAATATTCACCATCATCAACAAGGTCTATTATCGGATTCACCAATTCACAACTCACTTTGTAGTAGCCATCCACACGTGTTTTGTCACAATGGGATTCACCATCCTTGTTACAGTGGGTTTCTCGAGCATCTATATGCTCTTGCTATACTTCACAGATAGATGCCTCAACTTCTCACTCTGCAATATTTTCTATGTTTTCTGCATCCATATGCATGTCTACATGATGGGTTTCACTTTCATAGCCTTTATGAATATCGTCCACATTTCGGTGTGATTGTCCAAGCTCTCTTTTCCTCCTAGAGACTTGCTCATTTACTCTCAGACCTATAGTCAACTTTTTGTTGATTCTTCAATAGAATATACCAAAATTCATTACTTTATGTCAGTTTCTTTTATACCAAATTCTACTTCTAGGGTCTTCCATGGTTCTTAGGAAGATAGAGACTTTTCTACCTTGGACAAGGACATCTCATCCAATGATTTTTTTATAATATCCATTACTAAGCCATCACATACTTCATCATATGGGTTATTAAACTGATACTCAATCAACTCTTTACATTAAAGAATTTTTTTCATTTTTACAGTTCCCAAAAGTCAAAATTTTTACCAGTAAATTTTGGAAGTTTTATGAGATCTATATTGATCCTTTCATCCTCGAATTGTTCGACTTTCTCTACCTTTATTTTAGATGCTCAAAATATGGAGATAACCTTTATGAGCTCGTCGAAATACTTTGGCTCTTCCTTTCAATTTATTTTCTCAATTTTATTCAATCTTGCCTGGTGACCCATGAATGTCGTCTTTATTTTGTCTTTTGTCTTCTTTCCTTATTGTGTCACCCTTTTAGAAATGAATGTTGGATACACTTTATTATCTCTAAACTAAACATTTTAACCTTGAATTTAATGGTGGCTACCAATAACTACTAGCAACTTTACTAAGCTCTTCTATGTAGATCGTTATGGAGGCTCATCACTACAGCTTACGATGGATACTCCTACTTTGGTCAGTGGCACTGGTTCTTTCCTTTTGATATGGTGGTGGCTCTATAGGCTACTCACCCTAATATTCTAGTAGTTGGGTTTACAAACACTCAACGAGCTATAGTTTGTACTTATGGACCAATGGATGGAAGCTTTGATTTGTGGGATGCTCACAATAGCCAAGGCTCTTAGTGGAAGTAGCTCATGACCTTATTAACTCATTTGGTTCTTTCAAACCTTGCTAAAAGTTGCTCTGATACCACTTGTTATTTAAAGGAAGAGATAAAAATGCAAACATAAGACAAATGTGTACACAATATTCTACTTGAATAAAGAAGTTTTATTCAATATTAATTATTCTCTCATATACATCCATTGAGTTGATGTTATTCTCTGTTATTACTTCACATTACAATGACCTAACCATGAGTATATAAGCACTAAACATTCTAAATATGGAATCACACAAACTCTAACTTTCTTTTTGTCATGCAAACTATGACTTGACACTTTAACTAAACTTTTCTAATTTGAATTTAACATAAATCAATAATTTTCTTTTCCTTAAATTATCTTTTCTTAAAAAAACATTAGCTTTTTAACTCTAACTCACTTGACTTGTAATATTAGACTTAACTCGATTTCCCTCATTTAACTCTTCATATATTGCATGCATACGAGAGTGCTTGCTATTTATATGACAAAGTTGTGATCGATGGAAATAAATCAAATAGGAAATTTGGGGATAGGTTTGTATGAATTGTTTATTCTTATAATTTTTAAATTGCTATAAGAGACTAGAGTTCACTTGGTTGTAAGATATTTGAATATTTGACAATTGTTAAGTCAATTGGGTTGTTGATTCTATAAGATTACTTTCATTCATATCAATTGCATACTGTTTATGTTAAGGCACAATTGTATGGAATGATTATCTACATACTCCAATCAGTGTTAAATTTATGAATTTTAATAATCATGAAATATAAACAGTGAGGTGTAGTACAGAATCACGTATTTTTAAATTGAGAGAATCGATGAGCTAAAATGAGTCATGATGCACCACAAACCTATAGTGATGGGCCATCTGGGTGTGCTAAGCCAGCCTCTGATGTGGGTGACTATATGGGCATGCCAATGAATTTTTAAGTTAAATTAAAGTTTACACTAGAGGTACTCTTCCAACCTCCTTCATAATTATTTATATATCCATATTCATTTCCTTTGCTTGCTTTTCCTTCCCTTGGTCCAAAATATAGTGCTCCAGGAAAACTCTAAGTGACAAAGAGTAAGAGAGAGAGAATAATGATAGAGCTCAAAACATGAATTGAAAAAATCTTACACTTGCCAAAGCCATGCATTGGTCCTCAGAAGCCTTTTTATGGATTACACATCTATTTTCTTCATTTTCCATTATTTTCCTTCAATTTTCTTCTCACATTCAACCTATGCCCTTTTACATTCCTTTTCTCTTATTTTCCTTTATTTTCATAGATAAAAATGCCAAAAACGACCTTTTTCCTTTTAATGCCTTTGTCTTAGATTTTGCCAATTTTCCTTAGAAAAAATAGACATCCAATGATGCCCACTAGGATATCATTTCACAACATTCAACTTTGAATTAGTGTCCCTTAATTGCGGTCTTATTCTGCCTTAATTAACTTTGATTACATGAAATTTTCACGAGGGCTGTTACACATAGCTTGAGTGACGTGACAACATATATTATTGGAACAAGATTAGTGGATATGTTCTGAAAACAACATTCCCTGAGTCTCATCTTAGAGGCCATGAAGCATAATTCTAACAAACATTATTTATTCTTGGTTATTCCATATGAACCCTAAAATTCAATGGAAAAATTTTCCCAATCCACAGGAAGATGCACATGTAATTTAAGTCAAGGAAGCACACTATTTTTTCCAAGTAAATTTGTACTAGAAACCTTTTCCACTTTGTGGTACAAAGCTAATGCATCATACACTTCAAGAGAATCTAGTCATGATTATTTTCCTCATAATAATAATAATAATAATAATAATAATAATAATAGTTATCTAATTTAAGGTCACCGTCTAGCCATACACCAAAATTAAATGATGTTAAACAACTACATAAAATCATTTTAATAACAAATTAGACCTAGATTCACCCATGATCACCCAATGGCCATGACGAAATTTTGTTCATCATAATTTCATGCAACAAATTCAATTACTATGCAAATTTCAATGAGGAATAATTTATAGCATGTATTCAGCTAAGAGTTATCAAAATCAAACTAGGAATGGCAATTACAAGCAAGGTTAATTGCAATAGTAATTAGAAAACATGGCATCTCTTAACCAAGTTTTCTAGGTGTGAGACATCAACCTTAATACTGCTAAGTGTTGTGTAATCCAATTTTAAACAAAACCCACAAAATTTAAGAAACTCTTTTTTAGAAATAACTAAGTAGTTGAATAGTTGGAATTGCATATCAAAGAGTGAAATATACTAGTAGGCTCAGATAAGGTTTTCATAAAAGGATTATAATTCCATACAATCAATATCATCCCATGTCCTTGGCATGATATCCTTAATCAAGTAGTATAACAAACGTTCTAGTAAAAAACTAATTATTGAATAGTTTGAATTTCATATTGTAAATTGAAGTTTTACCAAGAGGCTTACAATAGATATTTATAAAAACATCATACCTTGGTACAACTAGGATCACCCAATGCTATTGACATGATATCGTTCATCACGAAACCATACTAAAAAATTAATTATGGTGCAGAGTTCAATGAGGATCAATTGAGAGCATGTATTCAGCGAATAATTGGAAAAATCAAAGTATCAATGTTTCTTTCAAGTAAGAAACAAATATTCACTCAATTTTAAGGAACAACCCATTTTGAGTGGCTCTAATATTCTAATAAATATGCACCCTCTCTAGTCCCCCGAGAAATTTCAACATTCCTACAAGAGAAAAGGACCTACCGACCAAAGAAGAGTTGAAAGTTAATACCAGATGAGCAATTTCTTGTTGTGATGAGTCCCAGTTTTCCATCAAGTGTAATATTTAACCCTCGATGTTATCAAAAGTAATATTCTATATGTAGCATAGGATCTGTGAACTTTATCAATGTATGAAGAAGGGATCCAATTTTCTACCATCTAAAAGGAATGTATTAGATCTAGGGAAATGACCCAATAGAACAGACTCTTGATACAATGTACAATAGAAGCATCTCCCTCAGAAGGGAATCCCATATAGTCAGACATGGACCTGTACTAAGCTCCATAGGGATTAACCTTTCCTCTGCCTACTCTGAAGATCTGCAGAGAGGAAAAAGGGACACAATTCACAAGATTGATAATGCTAAGCCCTTTACAAACACTAGTGAATGAATCAACACTTGAATCCTGAAAAATCCTACAAAGTGGGTATGGAATTAAAGGCAACATCCTCTAGCATAGTACAATTATTCAGAAGCTCTACAAACCCTAGATTTGAGAAGCATTCACAAACCCTAAAAACCCTAGATTTGAGATGCATTCAAAAATCCTACAAACCCTAGATTTGAGATGCAGGAAGAGAAGCATACCCTGATAGACGAGAATCAACAGTGCACTAAGTAGTAGGGATTTGAAACCTATGTTCCCTAAACCATTCCAAAGTAAATTTGATGATATGTTGCTGAGAATTATTAAAGTGGTTTTGAGTGTTGACATTGGAGCTGAACATGGGTGATTGAAGTGTTAAATTGTGATGACAAGTGTGGTTGTTTTATATTTTGTAAGCATAAATGAATTTGAAGGCACCATAATACATTCTGAAAGGTGCACATATATATATATATATATATATATATATATATATATATATATATATATATATATATATATATATATATATGTATATATGTATGTATGTATATCTGTCTGTGTGTGTGTGTTTTGGTCAAGTCGCTCATGGGTTCTATTAGTCAAGAGAGAATGATGAATTCCCATTATTGCAATTAAAGATGCCTACCATTAATGTAGGCAATTCGTAAGATACATATATCAACACACATATCAAATTACTGAAACACATATTTAAATTGACCAAATACTGTAAGGTGTTATTTACATTATATACATTTTTGTACCTTCATTGTGTCAACATCCATATTCCTGCCCGATGATTGTGGCTACCAAAATATTTTAATTTATTGTGAGATGTCATGGTTGGTTACAATGAACTTGATAAATATATAGTATAAGAGATGAGGGTCATAAAGTTTTTTAGATATATTTAAATGGGCACAAGAATCTGCTGTAAAATCTCCTCGAAGATTCTAGAAAAAATTTATATTGTTAGAGTAGATAAATTTATCCACCAAAATCAACACTGATCATGGCCAACATTGATCAAAATCAGTGCTCCTTGCTACAACTCCAAATTCTTCATATGCTAATAAATGCTTAATTATAAAAGAGAGGTGGATTAGGAGGAGGGATGGATGGTGTCTTTAACTAGAGTAAGGCTAGGGTTTAGGGTCTAAACCCATTCTTGGTGGAAAAATTGGCACACAGGTTAGAGGTTGTATACATCCAATGCATTCATAGAGTTGGTTCAAGACGTTATTTGGCCAAAATGGATTTTCTTTGAATTGGTGGGTTCAAATTGAACTGATCAACTTTGATAATTATGATAATGGTAAATCATTTTGTGTAAAAAAGAAAAATATAATTAAACTTGTGAAATCATTAATTAGCAAGGGGATATTATGATTTTCTCTCTCTCCTGAGATAAGTAATCATTGCCAATATATCAAGCTTGGTACCAAACTCCATAGAATCCATATTATTTCTATACAAACTCATTTTAGTTGTAGCTTTTACATTTGGATAAAATTTAGACTCTCACAACTCTACAAGTAAAAGGTTGGTTGATGCAGAATTAAAATCTTCATACATTACCTTCTTCATTGAAAATTGATACCTGTGAAGAAAATAATGCGCTCACCAACCATGAAGTTTGATTATTCTAAAGTGGTCCATATCTACAAAACTTAACAACTCTGAAATTGTAAAATACATGTTTTGTTGTTTCCTCTCTTTGAAATATCATAAAACCATTGATATTATCACATTATAGTTGAGTTGACTAAGCATGAAGTTTTCTTATTCTAAAGTGGTCCATGCTTACAACACTCAACAAAATCTACAATTGTGAAAGACATGTTTCACTATTTATTTTGTTTGAAGTGTAAGAAAACTACTTGTTAACACTATTTCAATATTTTATGAATTGCACTGACAAAAAGGAACTAATTGATTACCAACCAGCCTAAAACTTGGGACTTGAAAGATGTTCTAATTTCAATATGGTTTGACATTGCTTTATACATCTATTATCATTATCCTAAATTTTGTTGGTTTCATAACAAAGAAGTTCTTGCCATGTACTATTTCCAATTGTTCTGAATAGGTCGGCTTGCATCTATAGTTGTATATTAAAGAAACCACATTTTAGAATAATAACATACAAAACTACAACATAGTATTGTTTCCATAGATATAAAGCATTGGGAGTGATTTTCAAGTTCTCTTTTAAATTGAGAACCCTTCTTCCTATTCCATAATCTCATTGAGTCTTTACCCCTTCTTAGAGAACTTTTTTTGATAGAATTAGGAAGATATGCTAACTATAGTTGAATTCAAATTTCCAGGACAACTTTCTCGAACCGATATGTTAAGCATACCAAATTCCTACAAAAAAGAGAAATTTTGGTTCCAGATGGATCTACAACATGTAGCATGTAGCTGATGAGAGCATCGAGAAGTATAACGACATATTTATGGCCAAAGGATTCTCTAAGGTAGAGGGAGAGGACTATGAGGAAACATTTGCACCAGTGGAATTATGTTCCTTGATCATATCCTTTCTAGCATTAGCTAGAGAGATGGGGTGGAAGATCCATGAGATGGATGTGAAAACCACCTTTCTCGATGGTGTTGTTGAGGAAGAAGTTTACAAAGAGAAAGGAGAGGGATTTGAGACATATGACTGGGAGACATGTTTACACTCCAAATAACCTTGTATGGTCTCAAACAAGATCCCTTAGCATGGTACACTCAGACTTATACATATCTCAGTGGATTGGGATTCACCAAAGTGAAGGAATGCCAACCTATATCACATTATGGTATATGGAAAGTTGCTTATTTTGGTATTGTATGTTGATGACTTGATACTTGGAGGAGATGAGTAGTTGATTCGGTCTTGCAAGGAGTACCTTGCAAGAGAATTTGAGATGAAGGACATGGTATTGATACATTACTTCATTGTGATGGAAGTATGGCAGAGTGATGGTGAGATGTTTGTGAGGCAAGGGAAGTACACCTCCAAATACATCACAAATTTTAGATCAAGAACTGCAAGTCTATGGACACAACTATAGATACAAACTAGACGAACGAGTGTGATTCTTCAGGAGAGGCAATAGATGCTAGCATCTATAAACAAATTCTCGGATCCTTGATGTATATGGTGAACACAAGGCTTGACATAAGTTATGAAGCTAATCAGTTGAGTTAAGCCATGGTGAAGCTTACCAAAGCTTTATTGGAAGGCAACAAATCATGTGTTGAGGTACCTCAAAGGCACAACTGAGTATGGGTTATGTTACAGGAGGACAAAGGGAGTGAAGCTCCAAGGCTTCACTGACGCAAATTAGGTAGGGAGTCCATTAGACAAGAAAATCACTTTGGTTTCATCTTCAATGTTGGGTATGTAGCTATTTCTTGGTATAGTAGGAAACAGAGGTATGTGGCACTCAAGTCAATAGACGATGAATGCACGGATACAAGTCAAGAATCATGTGAGGCCATATGGATGAGGTAAGTACTTGTGGGTCTTTTCCGTCAGCACATGGATTCACCAATGCTTTACTGTAAAAAATAGAGTTGTATCAAACTCTCTGAGAATCCAGTATTTCATGACAGGTCCAAGCGCATTGATATCAGGTACCATCACTTGTGGAATTGTGTGCAGAGGATAATTATGATGCTAGATTACATTCCAACTGAGAATAATGATGCATATATATTGAAAAAGGCATTGTTAAGAGGCAAATTCAAATTACACAGGTGTAGGATGTCAACAAGATGACTTGGATGGTAGTTGACTTATGTGACATGGCCTTGTCTACTTGTTTACTCTGTAAATTTGAGTTATAGGCTAGAAGTAGAGTTGTGTACGTATTGTTGCTAGAATTTAGTAATCTAATTCAGTTATTCTCACTTTGACTCAGTTAATTGAACTAAAGCAACTAGTCGAGTCAGTTGAAGTACAATTGAGTAGGAGAGTTGTTGTTAACTCAATGATGTCTCAGTTAAACTAGTTAATGAGCTAAAAATAGCACATACATGAATGGAATTTGAATTTCCAGATTGAAGTGGAGGAAAAGGCACATTATAATGATTACTTATATACTTGTTGATTGTAGATGTTGGGCATTGAGACATGCAATCAATTACTTGGGATATGAACAATGAAATAGTGAATTCCCCTAGTATTTAGGAGTTAATTTCCTCACGCATTGTGCAAAGAAATAGGAGAAATATCGGGCTTTGAATTGACTGAGTGTTGGCTAGAGTAGGACAATCAGTAGGAGAATAAGTTTGCAGTGTAGGGTGTGCTTCAAGATTGAAGCAAGGAATTGTAATAGTTTATCATTCTCATATGATTAATGAAAAGTAGTGGAAGAGTTTTTACCTATTGGGTAAATCCCTATAAATTATTGTGTTATTATGTTCTTTTGATGGTTGCCTGTTGTTGCATGTTTTTCTAAATTATGATTTCCATTTGAGATAATAGTAGATGAAATTTTTACTATCTTTTTTCAGTTTGAATACATTAGTAGTTGCAAATTTATATTAATTTATACACTCTTAGGGTGTTGTAGGGTGAAAATATCTTGGATATGGGTGGCTAAAAATGTTCACAACACTCCTAGTTATGCTTGGACCACACTCTTGGCCTTTAGGATTCTCATCCAAAATAAAACAACATTTGGCCAAGTGTATAAACCCCACCCTTACCGCAAATTTGATCACTCGCGTCGATGGATTATGGTTGGTATCTATACACACAACATGGTTCCACTAGGGTGTGGTTTCACCACTTCTCACTAAGTGTTGGGCCTACTAGCATGTTAACAAATTCATGTTCTCCCACTTCCTCTAGACCTCGAAAACATAGCGTATATGGAATAAAAATAAGCCTAGGCTAGGTTCAGAAAGCATAACTACAACTGTTGTATGCCAACCCTCTTGTAGTTTCTAGGAGATTCCTGGCCCAATTCCTGGTACCTAAATTCCCAGTTTTTATAGAATAAATAGTGTAAGGATTGGTTAAACTAAGTATACCCATAAATTTGGAAATCAACTAACTGAACATGAACACATAATTGCACATTCGCCACGTACATAATAATGAATATCATATTCTAGGCACACTTTAAAATTCATGTGCATACATGACACCATTCTAATCATGAAGATACAGTCAGCATGAAAACTCAGATATTCATTTACATTTACAAACATGGAAGATATTGAAAAATTCACAATGTAAGAAAATACATCACACTCGATAAGGTAATACACGTAAGCAATGTACACTTATGTGTGTGCTTAATGATGGTTGAAAAATGAAGGAAGTATTGCAACTCTCCACCAAGTTGTAAGCCATCCGCATTGTAATCTTTCTTACAATTGATTACCCTGAGCTAGATCCAAAGTTTGAGGTGGTGAATATTAAGGGAAATTCAAATTTGAGGCTTAATCACATAATGAGGAGAAGTATTCCACTGTTTGGTTAGTTTATAAATTGCTTTGCAATATTAAGCACCAAAGTGACTCATCGACTGAATCCAACGATAAACAAGTTGTCTCTAATCGTATCAACAAAGGTTAAAAGGCGAGAAGTGGAATTAATGTCCAGGAAATCTTGCTAGGAAAAGTTTTCGCATTCTTCAGAGTGATCTATCCCCAAAAAATGAAGAGCGCAAAAAATCGTTGTCGTTATATAAGATAACGTGAATGGTAAGTGAAATAACAACCTCGATATAGGTGCGTGACTGTAGTAGTGTGCAAGCTAGCATACTTAGGGCACACTGTTAGAGTCAAATTTTTAATTGTTAGATAATATTGCCTTAAATTGATATGTTTTTTTCTTAATTGTTAATTGTTTTAAATGGGTTTTGTCTTAAAGTGGCCATTGTCATCAAAAAAAAGTTTTTTCTTAAAATAACTTTCTTCTTAAAGGGCTTTTTCTTAAATATAATGCTTTGCCTTAAAATATTTTCTTCTGAAATTGCTTTTGTCTCAAATATAATGTTGTCTAAAAATATTTGTCTTAAATATAAATTTTGTCTTAAAAATCTTTTTGACTCAAACTGTTTCTGTCTTAAATTTAAAGTTTTGTCTTAAAATATTTGTCTTAAAATGTTTTTGTCTTAAATATAAAGTTTTATCTTAAAATATTTTTGTTCCAGAGTGTTTTTGTCTTCAATTCTATATTTAAGACAATTCAAATGATATTTTTTTTTTGTAAAATAACTAAAATAGAAGATGATTTTAAGAGAAAAGACTTATTTTATCTTCAAAAAAACATCTTAAAAGTACATTGGTGTAATAGTACATATTCTTCATATAATTTTATACTTCATCAATATCACCACATGTTCTTTAGAAAAAAACATAAATCAAACAAAAATGAAATTCCATTTCATAATGTCAACATGGTTTAATCTTGATACCCACCTATATTCAACTTGGTGTAATAGTGCATATTCTTCATATAAATTTATAGGTCATACTTATATCACCCGATATTCTTCATATAATTTTATACTTCATGTATATCACCCGAGGTTCCTTAGAAAAAAACATAAATTAAACAAAATTCAATGTCCATTTCATAATGTCAACATGGTCTAATCATGTTACCCACCTATATTCAATTTGTGCATCATTGTCTACTTATATTCAACACTTTTACAATATATTTATATTATTCACAACAAATATACATGATCAACAATTTTAATTAATTCAAATATATCTCTTCCTTCTTCTACCGAGAAAAACCTTGTTGCTGGCTTGTTAATTCATGCATATAGGCCAATACAAGAACGGTCTCTACATTAATAAATAAATAGTTTCTATAATAACATAATCCTTATGTACTCATAAATAACTAATTGAATCACTTCATGGCATAGAGGATCAGAGTCATAAATAACTAAGTGCATCACACATGGCACATAGGATCTCCAGAGACTTCATACACTATTGTTTTGTAAACTAATGCCACTACTTATATTAAAAAACAGAGGAATTTTTAATCTACACACGGTATCGAAGATGTAAAGAACAGAAGATGTCTTCATTCTGGTTATAGGATTGAAGAGGATGAACAAAAAAAAACAATTATGAATGCCAAAATTACCAAATTTACATACTTCCATCGTATCAGATTAACGCATACAAACTTAGGAATTTAGATTACTAACATAACATTTTGAAGTTAAGTCGGTGATTCCATGTTGTTGTGGTGTAGCTTAGCTAGGACTCCCACGAGAGGAGCATTCATGTACATTGTGGGCTCAAGCCTAGTTGAATCGGCCCTGTTATTTATATGAAATGGGGGTTTAATAACTTGTTATGCTTACAAGAACCTCCCACTCCAAAGCTTAACAAATATATGATCCAGCTCATGTTGATAATTGCGAAATTAAGTACTTGAAAGAGATGTATGTGTAATTTATTTTAACTGTTTAAGTGCTTTAATTCAATTTGTTTTTGTTGATATTAAACACACATAATAGCTATATGATGTAGTAAATAAAACTCAACACATAATAGAAAATTTAATGTAGGAGTTCACTCGAATATCGTGGGCTACGTCTCCTTTAGCTTTCATCATCTTGACTTCCCTCTATGGGATTATGGCAAAGTTTATTTTACAAGTTCCACACTTAACCCCAAAGGTTTTTGAACTGAACCAATGGGCTTATAATACAACCTATATCTTTGTCGTGGTTGTCATCACTCTGCAAACAGATCTAACCTCCCTTAGACTTGATTCCTTTAATTAGTGCATTGAGCTACGCTGAGCTTCTTGATTGCACTAACTCCTTTAGAATTCCTTAACTGTCATTAAAACCTCTTCTACTGTCTCCAGCACATATCAGACACCAACAATAGACTGATCATTTTCTCAAAATGAGCATTACATCATCAAACTAGGCCTTCCTCCATGGTTGGCACTAGGCTGCCTGAAACTTCCTTGTAGCATCTTAGCCTTTAGAAGTATCCAAATGATTCTGAAAATCCCTGCAATGGATTCAGAAGGCTCATTACAGTTAGGAATGGCTTTTGGTTCACTGAGAACGAGTATTGGTAGCTCCTACAACTGCCTCCGACCCCTAGTGGCCTTGAGCTTCAAAATATCCCTGGATGAAAATCTCCATGAAGATGACTTCTTCAGCTTCTCTGGAATATTCCATTGGCTACAGGAGGCTCTAATTAACGTAGCTAGCCTCTTGTTTCACTCTCCCTGGTCGAAAACTACTCCTGGAATGCATTTAGTCATTATCCCTTAGGGATGCTCCACTAAATCTGGTGAACTCGCACTTAACTCGAGTTAAATTTGGCAAAATCCACCTTTTTCGCCACTCTACCAAGCTAAACCATTGGAGCCAACTCTTACCTTAACCGTTGTCGTGCATGTGATCGTTGTAACCCTGACGGTTTCGGGATAACACTGAATAGTTCTGGCAGTCAACACCCAACTACGTGGTTTGTTGACAAACGGTGGTTAACATTGCAGTGTGTGAACAATTGTATGGGACTACTTGCGGGTAAGACTGTTGGTGATCCTAACCCCCAAAACTCCATATGTTATAACATTAATATGCCATGCGACCATTTTAGGTTAAGAAACACCATTGTAGGAGGTGGTAGCACGCGGCCCTGTCTTCTTGGTGGTAAAGGGTTCAATTCTGTCAGACCCCAAAAAACTTTATAATATCATTCCAGGGCCACGTGGTGACCTTTGGGCTTGCCATGTGTTGGCACATGATTGGTTACCCAAAAGGGAATATTCGATGGAATATCTCAAGGAATATTCTTTGGAATATATTTTTTCTAATATTTTACAAAATCAAATTATTCTTGGTCAAATGTCCATAAATTGTAGCTTAATAGACTTTTCAAATTGTGATAACTCCTTCATACTGTGCCTATCTTTCGAACTATTCCCGACACCGTAATCAGGAACACGAGGAGATCTATCAGATTATTGGACACTCTTTTGAACACTTTGAAATTTGAGCTATCATTAAGACCCTAGATCAATATCTGATCAGTTATCCTCAACCCCATCATAACTATCATCAAACCCGTCATAGCTATCAGCCCCTCCATCATAGGTATGAGGCCTTCCCACAATCCCATGTGTTAATTCGTTTTGGTTAGGTGCTTGTATGTTGAACCACAAAGTGAAACCTTCGGTACGTGATATCTTTCTGGAATCCTCGTATATCGAAACTATGGAGGACCCTCTGTGATGAGCTCTCTCTGAATATTTGTCACCAAAACCCACCATGAAAGACATACCAATGGGATTCTTACCCAAAATGTAATCGACCAGTAATATCAATACCAATGAAATGCACCAACAACTAAATTATTACTGCATCCAAAAAACTGAGGCAAACTAAGCACAATGTGAATTTGTGAGCGACACCTTTGCTGGATGTTTTGAATTATTATGATAGGAAAAAGTAATTTAAATTTATGTAACATTGAATCTCTTATGTTGTGAGAAAGCTAGAATGGATATAGAAGTGTTATAAACTCTTCCCCTCCTTAATTAAATATTTTGCAAAACTTAAAAAAGTCACACGTATATGTACTTGTTGTTTGGCAAATGCGATAAGAATTCTTGGTTCATAGGTTTGATCACCACATTGTAGCAATTGGTTAATTCTTGAAAGTAAGTCACTGTAAACTGATGCGACGAATGATGTGCCTATAGCATATTGTGTATTTGCACCATCTATGACATACAACAACATTGGTTAATTCTTGAAAGCAAGTCACTGTAAACTGTTGCGAGGAATGATGTTCCTATAGCATATCGTGTATTTGCACCATCTCTAACATACAACAACCCTTGTGTCCAAGTGCAACAGATACAAAGACTACTAAGGACCTAAATTTTGAAACTCGGAAAATAAGAGGAGGAGCTTTCAAATAACTGGTGTAATGGAATTTTTGAATTGAGGACTTCACTTCTGCTTGGCCTCTGTAAATGTGTATCTTGGTTTCACCAGAGAGATATAAATGCCACGGTTATTAGTTTTATGATGATATAGTCACTTGACTGGCTTGAACATTTGGTGATCAATATGTTTATGTGGATATCAACTTACACTAAACATGAGCATTTCAACTCCAGTACATTTGAGATCGCAGTTGAACTCATACTCATTGGAAGTATAAAAATTCTGCTGTAATATGTATTTGGTATAACTTGAAAACCCAGTTGCTTGATATAGCTACACCGCTACCCATTCAACCTCATCCTGCATGTTGGTTAGTCGAGGAATAATATCATGAGGTCAAGAAGTTAGTCACTCTGTAGTTTAAATAATGGTGTGAATTGAAAATGAAAAATCACTTATAATGATGGGAAACATTACATCATAGCATTAGACTGAGCAATAGAAAGGGCACTCTCCTCCATATGTTTTGGGGTATCTGGGTCAGCAAAACGAATGAGTTGCAATAAATGACATATTCAATTACATGAGTATCATAAAAGGTTGAAGAGGGAAATACATTAAATTAATTTTATATTTTGAACACATGAATATCATGAAGTACTAAAAATAAGTTTGTGGAATAAAGTGAGGTTTCTGGTAAGAGGTTAGTTCATAAATATATGCACTTAAAAATTCACAAAATTCTAAGCTAATACAAAAATATTTCATCATATTATTAATAAAGATTTGAATCTATAACAATCTACCACTCAAAATAACTCCAATTTCCAAACAAATACAGTGATCGGGAAGAAAATACATTAAATCAAAATAATCCCAATTTCCAAACAAATACAGTAATCATAAAGAAAATATATTAAATCAAATTTAAACTAGAGGTGCTTATAAAAGCATTCATCAATTGCCAAATAAATACATCAATCATTAAGAGAATATATTAAATCAAATTTAAACTAGTGTTAGTTATAAAAGCATTAATCACCAAACAAATAGATTATGTGTTTTGAACAGGTAGAATTTTTTTTGGAAGGGACATAATCTTATACTAAAGTAACTCTTTTGAGCAGAAGACTAGAGTAATGTTTGTCAATGGTTGCAAAGATGATGGAGGAAGCAGCCAATGCTACAACAGTCTATGTTGCGATTTCTGTTCCATGAGTGGATGTATCTGGATTCTCCCAACAGTTATGGTCTCCAATTGGATGTCCCACAAAAAACAGCCAGTGAAACTTATGCTCCATGTTGATCTTTTGGACTAATTTCGTAGACAATATATATTTAGTTAAATTTTCCCTAGTGTTTCATATGAAACCAAAATCATTAGAAAACACCTATAGGTGTAGTCATTAGTGGTTATTTGGTGTGATACTTGGGGTGATTTGATTGGGACATTAATTATTTCACTTGAACGCACAGCTGTTTTTCGGTGGCGCTTGCTTTGATAAGATAATCAGTTCCCCACCTAATAGCATCCATAACTTTTTTCAACTCTGCAGCTGCTACAAGTTCATCTCCATACTAAAGGGCTCCCCATGCCATCATGGTAATGGTGAATGCCATTATCCCTAGCGTCATAGTAACCGCCCACTAAATCCACATGCACATATACATACTATGATCAATGTGAAACATAATTGTATCCTCAATTCTCAAAGAAATCTCAATTTAAAAGTGGGTATGTTCTTTACCATAGTATCTCAGAATTTCTAGAAGTATCTACGAATTGGGAGGACATGCTGAGTGAAGCATGGATCTATCAATTTAAGTCGTGGTGAGGAATTTTGAACTGATCTCAGCATTCCTTCATTCACAACTTTCCAGTTTTAGTTTTCTTTGATTCATATGCATTTCCATGACCATATATAAATCCAAACCATGCAACCCCATAAACAGAGTTTCTTGTCAGATGGTTATCTTGTAACAATGCATTTATTTTTTGGACATATTGACTTGGATGAGATTCACTTAATCAACCTTTCTAAGTGATTCACTTAATAGACCTTTCCCAACATGTATGTGGTTTTTCTTTGCAATTTATTGAATTAGGCAGCCGTGGATAAGTGTGAAAAACTTGAGAAGATTTTGGAAATCATTTATATTTTTGTTTTGTTTCTATTGTAATTATTTTACCATACACTGAATAATTGCTGAAATTTGAAATTTGAAAATACCTTTCAGTGTCTTGTTTTTTGTTTGTTATTTTTTGCTTTTTCTCTAAACACCCTTGAGCTTGCTTTGAACACTTTTGAGTGATTTCTAGGATCCATTGCTTCTTCTATAGGTGTGTATGCAGAAATCCACTGCTTCTTCTACAGGTGATTCCATAGCCATGAATCCACTTCTACAATTTTGAAGTATTTGTATATTTATGAACTGTAGGAAGCAAAAGATTTGAACTGGATGGCATGTAGATAACACGCTCTCACAGGGTGGTGATGGAGAAACATTGATAAAAAATAGGTTGTAACTATCTGTTGTTGCATTGTTGAAATTTGAAATTTGAAAATACCATTAAGTGTCTTGATTTTTGTTTGTTAGTTTCTGCTTTTTCTATAAACACCCTTGAGCTTGCTTTGAACACTTTTGAGCGATTTCTAGGATCCACTGCTTCTTCTACAAGTGCGTCTATAGAAATCCACTTCTACAATTTTGAAGTATTTGTATATGTATGAGCCAGAGGAAGCAAAAGATTTGAACTGGATGGCATGTAGATAAGGCACTCTTACAGCGTGGTGATGGAGAAACCTTGATGGAGAATGAACAATTTTCTGGAAAGTGATTACTTGGAAGCCGAGTACAACAACGAGATGTTAAATTGAAGGAAAGAAATTGTACTACAAAACTACGACTTTTACTATATACATTGATTGAATAATTGTTGAAATTGCTCTCACTCTTTTATTATATACATTGACTAAATAATTGCTGAAATTTGAAATTTGAAAATACAATTCACTATGTTTTTTTTTACGTTGCTTGAGTAATTGTCCAAATTTGAAATTTAAAATACCTTTCACTATGTTGGTTTTTTGGTTTTTGTTTTTCCAACGCACCCATCTTAGATATTCTCTTTTGCAACTCCACACTTGATGATTTGCTCTCCTGCAGCTCGCTTGGTCGCTTGCCTTTTGTTGGGCCTTTGACTAGATACCAAAAATAGAATTAGCCGTTAGGCTAGCCATCTATTGCTAGATCAATACCCCGAAAGAACTTTGTGCAAATTAAGATTGGATTTGGTAACTTATGGTTTTCCTGTGTGTGCCTCATATTTTCTATTTTATTCATTACCTTTACCCCTTAAAAAGTATAACGGTGGCTAGAAGATTATAAGAAGTACCAACTATATGTGTAAGATGACTATACGTGGAAAAACTTGATTAAAGGAAGAAATGTCAATTGTTATATCTTCGTCTAAGCCTATTTGATAATACATTTATATTCAATATAAAACAAATAATTTACATATTAAAATAAATCAATAAAACTTTACTTTTGTAACATTTTAAAGAAAGGGTAATTTATTAGTCGGGCATCCCATATATTACATGACGCACAAATTATAATTTTCTAAAGCTCCTGCCACACAATCATATAACATGACACGTTCTCTTCACATGCACAGCCCACCTAACTAATTTATGGTATGAGAGAAATGCAAACTGAGGTCACTATAGCTTGCGAAAGGCAATTTTGAACTAATCTCAGCATTCCTTCTTTCACAACTTTCCGGTTTTAGTTTTCTTTCATTCATATAAATTTTCATGACCATAGATAAATCCATACAATGCAGCCCCATAAGCAGAGTTTCTTGTCAGGTGGGTATCCTGTAACAATGCATTTCTAGGCATATCGACCTAAATGAGATTCACTTAATCAACCTTTCTAAGTGATTCACTTAATCGACCTTTCCCAACTTATGCGTGGTCTTTCTTTGCAATTTATTGAATTAGGCGGCCATGGATAAGTGTGAAAAACTTGAGAAGATCTTGGAAATTATTTCTGTTTTTGTTCTATTTTTACTGTAACTATTTTACCATACATTGAATAATTGCTGAAATTTGAAATCTGAAAATACCTTTCAGTGCCTTGTTTTTTGTTTGTTAGTTTCTGCTTTTTCCCTGAACACCCTTGAGCTTGCTTTGAACACTTTTGAGTGATTTCTTGGATCCGTTGCTTCTTCTATAGGTGTGTCTGTAGAAATCCACTGCTTCCTCTACAGGTGAGTCCATAGCTATGAATCCACTTCTACAATTTTGAAGTATTTGTATATGTATGAACGAAGCAAAAGATTTGAACTGGATGGCGTGTAGATAAGGTGCTCTCACAGGGTGGTGATGGAGAAATCTTGATAAAAAAATAGGTTGCAACTAGCTGTTGTCGTGTTGTTGAAATTTGAAATTTGAAAATACCTTTCAATGTCTTGATTTTTGTTTGTTAGTTTCTACTTTTTCTCTGAACACCCTTGAGCTTGCTTTGAACACCTTTGAGCAATTTCTAGGATCCACTGCTTCTTCTACAGGTGCATATGTAGAAATCCACTGCTTCTTCTACAAAAATCCACTTCTACAATTTTGAAGTATTTGTATATGTATGAACCACAGGAAGCAAAAGATTTGAATTGGATGGCATGTAGATAAGGCGCTCTCACAGGGTGGTGATGGAGAAACCTCGATGGACAATGAAAAATTTTCTGGAAAGTGATTTCTAGGAAGCCGAGTACAACAATGAGATGCTAAATTGAAGGAAAGAAATTGTACTTCAAATTTACGACTTTTACTATATACATTGATTGAATAATTGCTAAAATTGCTCTCGCACTTTTACTATATACATTGATTGAATAATTGTTGAAATTTGAAATTTCAAAATACATTTCAGTGTCTTGTTTTTTGTTTTTTAGTTTCCGATTTTTCTTTGAACACCCTTGAGCTTGCTTTGAACACTTTTAAGTGATTTCTAGGATCCATTGCTTCTTCTATAGGTGCGTCTATAGAAATCCATTGCTTCTTCTATAGGTGAGTCCATAGCTATGAATCCACTTCTACAATTTTGAAGTATTGTATATGTATGAACCGCAGGAAGAAAAAGATTTGAACCGGATGGCATGTACATAAGGCACTCTCACAGGGTGGTGATGGAGAAACCTTGATAAAAAAATAGGTTGCAAATAGCTGTTGTCGCGTTGGTAAAATTTGAAATTTGAAAATACCTTTCAGTGTGTTGATTTTTGTTTGTTAGTTTCTCCTTTTTCTCTGAACACCCTTGAGCTTGCTTTAAACACTTTTGAGTGATTTCTAGGATCCACTGCTTCTTCTACAGGTGCATCTGTAGAATCCACTTCTTCTTCTACAGAAATCCACTTGTACAATTTTGATGTTTTTTTATATGTATGAACCATAGGAAACAAAAGATTTGAATTGGATGGCATGTAGATAAGGTGCTCTCATAGGGTGGTGATGGAGAAACTTTGATTGACAATGAACAATTTTCTAGAAAGTGATTGCTTGGAAGCCGAGTACAACAACGAGATATTAAATTGAAGGAAATAAATTGTACTTCAAATTTACGACTTTTACCATATACATTGATTGAATAATGCTGAAATTGCTCTCGCTATTTTACTATATACATTGACTAAATAATTGCTGAAATTTGAAATTTGAAAATACATTTCACTGTGTTTTTTCTTACATTGATTGAATAATTGCTTAAATTTGAAATTTGAAAATACCTTTCATTGTGTTGGTTTTTTGGTTTTTGTTTTTCCAACACACCGATCTTAGATATTCTCTTTTGCAACTCCACACTTGATGATCTGCTCTCTTGGCACTCGCTTGGTCACTTGCCTTTTGTTGCGGCTTTGACTAGATATCAAAAATAGAATTAGCCATTAGGCTAGTCATCTATCGCTAGATTGATACCCCAAAAGAACTTTGTGCAATTAAAATTGAACTTGGTAACTTATGATTTGCCTGTGTGTGCCTCATATTTTCTATTTTATTCATTACCTTTACCCCTTAAAAAGTACAACAGTGGCTAGTAGATTATAAGAAGTACCAACTATATACGCAAGATGACTATACGTGGAAAAACTTGATTAAAAGAAGAAATGTCAATTATTATATCTTCGTTTAAGCCTTTGTATTAATACATTTATATTCAATATAAAACAAATAATTTACATATTAAAATAAATCAATAAAACTTTACTTTTGTAACATTTTAAATAATAGGTAATTTATTCAGCGGGCATCCCATATATGACACCGACGCACAAACTATAATTTTCTAAAGCTCTTCTCAGACAATCATATAACATGACACATTCTCTTCACATGCACCATCCACCTAACCTATTTCTGGTATGAGAGAAATGATAAATGAGGTCACTATAGCTTACGAAAGGGAATTTTGAATTGATCTCAGCATTCCTTCATTCACAACTTTCCGGTTTTAGTTTTCTTTCGTTCATATACATTTCCATGACCATATATAAATCTAGACCATGCAGTCCCATAAACAGAGTTTCTTTTCAGGTGGGTATCCTGTAACAATGCATTGTTTTTCTGTGCATATTGACCTATATGATATTCACTTAATCAACCTTTCTAAGTGATTCACTTAAACGACCTTTCCCAACACATGTGTGGTTTTTCTTTGCAATTTATTGAATTAGGTAGTCGTGGATAAGTGTGAAAAACTTGAGAATATTTTGGAAATCATTTCTTTTTTTGTTCTATTTTTACTGTAACTATTTTACCATACATTGAATAATTGCCGAAATTTGACATTTGAAATTACCTTTCACTGTCTTGTTTTTTATTTGTTATTTCCTGTTTTTTCTTTGAACACCCTTGAGCTTGCTTTGAACACTTTTGAGCAATTTCTAGGATCCACTACTTCTTCTACAGGTGCGTCTATAGGTGAGTCCATAGCTATGAATCCACTTCTACAATTTTTAAGTATTGTATATGTATGAACCACAGGAAGCAAAATATTTGAACTGGATGGCATGTAGATAAGGCACTCTCACACGGTGGTGATGTAGAAACCTTGATAAAAAGAATAGGTCGCAACTAGCTATTGCCGCATACTGTACATGTGTACTATACTTGAAGCACTTGCAACGATGAACTCTCTTTGATTATTGCATGTCTACCTTTCTGTATTGTACTTGAAACACTAGCAATGATGAGCTCTCTTTGATTATTGCATCTCTGTACAGACACATACCAACATAACCTTTACAAATGCCAACAGACCTATCTTCTACATGGGACGGGGTTTATAAGTGAGGGTGAGAGCCATGGCTAGTTGTTGAAATGATCAGAGTACGATTGTTCTTTATTCTATGGTTATTCACTCACAGATGAACCAAACTCTTTGTGGTGGCAGGTGCCTAGAGTTGCTGGCTTTGCGGTAGCAACCAGAGGTGGCAGGTGGCTAGCTTTGCATTAATTTGTACTTTATTCTTATGCGCTCTACCACGAGCCATCCATACTTTGGTCGAAACCTTTTTCGGATCTAGATATTCAACAACCCAACATCCAGACTTTTGCTAAAACCTTTTCTCGGATCTGCATATTCAACAACTTCACAATAAGGCCTCCAATATAAAACTTTGGATAAAAGAAAAAAACATCAAAGCTCAAAAACAAAATTTTGCATAAAAGCAAAAAACATTATTTAAATTCTCTGGTCAACTCGAATTAATAGGGAGTCAACACTGATGTGAACGCTATAGTCCTTGCTATGCCAGAGGCAAGGGCTAATAATGAGTAAAGAACATTTAGGTGTATAGCCATTGATTTTATTTAACCTTGGATAATTTCGTCAATATGGTCCCATTTGTTAATATTTTATGAATGCATTACACCCAAATGTATACATTTCGTAAAACTCTCACCAGCAGACTTAATATCATCAACTCGAGTAATGTTGAGGAAGGATTTCCTCCCTTACCACACATTATGTAGGTCTAAATGCAAACAAATGCTTTTATTTAGCAAGGAATGAATCATCATGTGTGTATAGTCCAAAAAGGACTCTTGCCCAAAAAAAACAATGTGACATATATGTGGATTTTTGAACAACAAGGTGTCACAAAGTAGAAAATATACGTTGATGGTAAACCCTAATAATTCCTTGTGGATAAGGTTATTTGTTAAATTATATATATATATATATATATATATATATATATATATATATATACACACACACACACACACACGCAAAAGTTCAACTTCATGAATGGTTTATCTTTTTATGTTTATGTTATTTTGTTATGTTTCCATTAATTTTTTAATGTATTGAAAATTATTTAACTTTATATTAAAGTCTTGTTTAGAGTTATTATTTTTTCAAATAAGATATTTGTATTATATGTTTTTAAATTAGATGATTTTTTTTTATTGTTTAATGCAAATAAAAATTTATATAATATATTTTGTTTTTAAATTATTAGATTTATTTTAAATTTCAATTAAAGAAATATAGATAAAAAATTATTTATTAATATGAAAATTTATTTAAAAATATGCGATAAATTTAAATTTAAAATAAAGTTAAATTAATTTGATTTTATAAAAAAATTATCTCATGTTATATTTACTTTTATTATTTATTTAATATTAATTTATTGATTTTTACTATTTATTTAATTATATAATATTATATTAGGAAAACATTTCACTTCACATATTGTAAAATGTATCACAACTTTAATTTCCACACACACACACACACACACACAGATATATATATATATATATATATATATATATATATATATATATATATATATATATATATATATATATATATATATATCTATATATATATATATATATATATATATTGTAAAATGTATCACAAGTTTAATTTCCATATGTGGGTATTTGAATGGATTTTTGTATCGCTTATTTTTTGAGGGCCTTAGCAGCACTTCTCATGCATGTATAAAACAATGGCTATGCTCTATAGCACTAGAGATGCTTGTCATTAATGGAACTGATTTTATAATAGTTACAAGCTTTGGGATTTATTGATTGTTTTACAAGCGAGAAGAATGTCCCTTGGTTTTTAATATTAATCCCTTGGGTTTATTAATATTTGTGTGTATGTTCGTATGGTTTATTATTAATACTAGGGTTCAATGTCATTCCCTTTTGTTTATATTTCCTTGGGATTATTAATTGCTTTGGATTATAATGTTAATCCTTATATTTATAATATTAATGTCATGGTTTAATGTTTATTTTAGTGTTTATAGTACTTATCTTTGGGTTTATATCTCTTAGGTTATAATATTAGTCCATTGTGTTTGTGACAAATATTTTCTCAATATGGAAACCAATCATGTTCAACCATGGTAAACCATTATCAACATTGGTCAAACATTCTCAACCATGGTCAATAATGGTATGCTATGGTACAATGCCATAATGTGACAAAGATTATCTTAGTATGAAAATCAACCATGGTCAATAAACACGGTGACTTTGTGACAATGATTGTCTCATGGTCCAACGTCACATCATGACAACCATGGTCATCCATGGTCAACCATAGTCCAATATCACATTGTGACAAAGATTGTCTCAATATGAAAATCAGCCATGGTCAGTCATGGTCAACCAGGGTCCAATATTGCATTATAATAGATTCTCTCAATATGAAAATCAATCATGGTCAACAATAGTCAACCATGATCCGATATCACATTATGACAAAGATTGTCTCAATATGAAACTCAACTAGCTCAACCATGTTTGTTTTAGGGTTTATAATATTTACCTTGGGGTTCATATACCTTGGTTTTACAATATTAATCCCTTGGGTTTAATATTATTCCTTTGGATTTTTAGTATTAATCCCTTTGGTTTAGTAGTTCCTTGAGTTTATAATATCAATCCAATGATTTTATTAATCTAAGGGTTCATATTCCTAGTGTGACAGCCTCACTCAAGGAGCCCATGCAAATCGCATCATAAATGCATTGTAAATATTGTACGATGAATTTAAATCAAAACGGGGACTCACTGAAGGACACAAATTCGAGAGCTGGGAAGGGAGTCGCTTGATTGGGATGTCTTGGTTTCTTGTACTAGGAAGAAACCTGAAAGTGCAATACAACCATTAAAGACTAGCAGGCATTAGAATTGAAGAAAAGAGCTCTTAAAATTAAATGAGCAAAACAAAGAGGTATTTAGGCCCATTCCGCTTGGGAAGAAACCACAAGAAAGAAAAAGGATAGGAATTTATGAAAAGTAATGGTGTGTTACAGGCCAATGAGGAAGAAACAATAACGACGATTAAGGAAGAAACCAAGAAGAGACTGAACACGAAGGAAAAATAAGAGAGAGCAATGGGAGGGAAAAAATGGAGACAAGAATATAGGAGCAACATAAAGGGAATGAGAAATGGTGTGGAGAGGAGGAGAAGTTCGACATGGGCTCTCCATAGCTAGAACCAAAGAGAAGAGAAGAGAAGGGGATTGACATTTGATCCCTTGAGGTTGTGAGTTGAGCTACAAGTTTGTAGAGCCCTGTAACAACTTGGGGTCCCTAAAGGCTATGGATTGAGATAAAATCCCTAGAGCCTTCTAACAGCTTAGGTCCCTAGAGGGTATGGGTTGAGCCTTAGGTCTTTAAAACCCTCTAACATCTTGGGACATAGACGGTGTGGGTTGGGATCAAATATTTGGAGCCCTATAATAACATGGGTACCTTGGAGGTTGTGGGTTGAAGTAGTAAAATCTGGAGCCTTGTAAAAACTTGGGTAGAGGCCATCCTAAAGTAGAAGTTGAGGAAGACCAAAATGAAGACTAATGGTTAATGCCCAGATGGAACAACATATTTTGGACTCCCTTGAAGGGGTGGGTGAGTTTGAGAACCTCTAGACTCTCGGTGTCAACCAAGCAAAAAGATTCTAGCTTGTAGGATTGAGGAAGAAGGTCCTATAGAGTCCCAAAATGCAACGAAAGATTGGCAAGTTAGTCCCGAAAGCGAGCATCCCCCCAAACTCTGGAATTTGCCTTAAGGGTGACGACTACAAGTAAGTGTGGCTGCAACCGTCTATGGTTGGGTGGAGATTCCTTGTCCCATACTTAGTTTCCCTGTTTACTCCAAGATAAGTAATTGTGTAGTTTTTCTAATGTATGATGAATAATGTTACTATGTTGATGGATAATGGTTTGAATGTAGGGACTCATTGTATTGACGAAGACACGTTTATGCATTATATCCCTTTTGTGTGGTGTGATGTGTTAAATGGTTACATCTATGTATGTATTTTTGTGGAATATATGCTCTAACATGTAAGAAAGTTGAAAATAAATAATATGTTAACAATTGTTAAATGACATGCTTGGGTTAATAGTGGGTTTTGTGACCCTTTACTAATATAAGATTACAAAGAGAGATAGCTTATGCATAATAGGGACATTATTCACTCGATTCATTCAGGGTCACATTACAAGTTGTTGTGTTGCTCAACAAGCACAACTTTAACGTTTGAGGGATTTTCCTTGGTATCAGTCGAGCCACTAGATTTATGTAAATGTCCTTTAGCCTTACATTTTTAGCGGGTTGTATATCTGTTGTTGGCATTGTAAAATGATAGTTGAGTGACTTGAAGGCTTTTCTTATCGAGATGGAGTTGTTTCTAGGCCTAATATAAGTCTTGACATTGTTGGCATGTGGAAAGTGAGGTTGGATCCTCCTTATTAGGGATGACAACATCCCCTCCTTTGTCGGCTTTAAGAATCACGATGTCCTTGTTGTGGTTAAAGGATTTTAGGGCTTCAAATTCATACTTAGTAATATTGCTTCTAGGGGGCTTTGCCTTCTTGAGGACAACAACGCATTCTTGCCTAATAGTTCCTTAATATTATCAGGTAAGCCCTTAATCCCAAATTCAACATTGCACATAATGTCTTCGACTGGAATCTTCTTCGAGGCAAGGGAAAAATTTAATCCTTTCTCAATAAGGCTAAAGATAGAAGGGGTAAAGGAAAATTAAGAAAGATTAACAACCCTATTATTCCGAGAAGGATGAAAAAGCTTATTATTATTATTATTATCTTCAAAAGTATACAGCTAGTTGTTAGTAATAGTCTTTTAATCGGTGAACACTATTATTCTTAGTAATAAACCTTATATTATCAATGTTGTTGTTATTATTATTACTAATAATTCTATTGAAATTATAATTATGCAAATTATTATTATTATTATTAAAAGTAAAATTAAAATCACTTAACCTATTCTACTGAATAAATTCACTATTACCATACTTAATAAACCAATTATCAGAATTAGAAGAGCACGAAACAAAGTAGGTTACGGAACGCTGGTTGGGAGAATCAAGGAGGCTAGACCACACTTAAGAGAAAACCAAGCGGGATAGGATATCAGATGCTAGTTATGAGAACCTTCAGCATTACAACGGAGAGACGGTAAGGATATATGAACTAGACTGTGATTGCCCAGATCAACAGTTAAAGGATCCCGAGTGGAGCACCGCAATCGTTCAATAGACATGAATGGTCTGACTAGATGAATAGAAGAGGAGATACTACAATGGGATGATGGCACTGCGTCAAAGGAAGAGCGAGGAAGGACCCGAGGGTGATCAAATCCACAGGCAAGGGAAGGTTGATTAGAATCGATGGGAAGGGGGTGCTCCGGAGGGTCACCGGATCTACAGGGGAGGCAATGATCAAAGGGAGATCGAATGTCAAAGACAGACCTCTCATCAGAGGATCGATCAACCGGAAGGCTGAAATCTGTGAGAGAGTACTTCTCATCAATTTTTGCTGAGGCTGTCAGTGGAGGAGGGACAGAACGCGAGGAGGAATGTAAATCAAGAATGCGGGCTAGTTCCAAAGGTGAAGGTAGCAGGATCGAGCACGGGGATTATGATAGGTAAGAGAGTCGAATAGGGTTAGAATCAGGAATTAAAGAGGCAGGGGTAGGCTTGAAAAGACCAGGTGATCTGGCTGATACATTCGAACACACTAGCATAGCTCATTGCGTAGGGGAGCCTCCAACACCAGAATGTTTATTAACCTAGGACCGAAGAGCAAAAAGCTGGTTAACAGAAATCCAGTTGGGGGATGACTTAACCATGGGCAAAAGAGGATTGTGCTGTGACGAGGATTTTTCAGACAACTTCTGAAACTTCGTAGTGTGCTTCAGTTTCCAAAATTCCTCCATCTGCAACGATTTAAGACCATAACAAGCATCAAATCTGGACCAAAGGGAAGAGGACATAATGCCGGAAAGTTCTAGATGCAAAGTGAAAAGATTTCAAGAAAGTTGATCCAGAACTGTCCTGACCCTACATATCTCAACAATACTAAACTAGCCTTCAGAAAGACACAATGGTTGAGGCGATGATTAATCTCGAAAAAATCTGGGATGATATAAGAATCTCTGCTTTTCTTAAGGAACGGTACATTTGACTTCAACTTCGAAACTTGCAAGGGTGCCAGTTCAAAATGATGAATCTTAGTCACAATGGCCCTTCCATGATGGGATGTAATTGTTGAGTTGACGCTTCCGTGATACACATTAGTATTGAGAAGATTCTCAATGAAAATCACATCATAATTCATTTGTCGATAAGTTTCGAACCAATAAGTGTGGTTCATCGTCAAGACAAGTTGAAGAACGACCATGGCAGCAGTTTAAATAGAGAGAGAAAATCATCCAACCACTATATTTGACCAGGAAATGACTATATTTGACAAGGAAATTGTAGTGGATGGAGGGATAGGGATAGGAAAATTCAATTAATTCAAAAGTTAGTTTTGTTAAATTTATTACTATATTTGATTAAATTTAATTGTTCATATTTAATGAGAATAAACTAATAATAGACTTATTATTAAAGCTATATAGAAGAATACAAACTAATATTATTAAATAAATTAAAATTGTTTATTAATGGCTCACCTACTTAGTTAGAGTAAAATAATTTTAAATTTATTAGTTCTTATTCATTTATATTAAAGTTATAAAGGGAGCATCATTCTTTAAATTTTACTTCATTAAGGGGAAACTTATTATATTAATTAATACATTATACTAATAATTAAATAAGTCTTAATTTAACTTTATATAATTAATGAAAATAATAAGAGTTATTATTAATGCTAAAGCCATATAAATACAACTTAATATTATTAATATTAAAGGAAATGCTAAGAAATTTTTATTTTTTTTACATAAAAGTTCGGCTACTTAGTTAGTTAGAAAGTTGACTCAATACTAAAATGAAGGGTTAGTTAGTTAGAAAGTTGACTCAATACTAAAATGAAGGGTCTAACAGAATTGAAAAGGGGCAATTTCTTAGTTAAAAATTATTTTAAGTTTATTAAGGAACTACTCAGAAAGAATATGGAAGTTTCTAATTAGTTAAATCGAAGAATGAATATTCATTAATTTATATTAAAGTTTAAATGGGATAATTTGCAACATTATTTAGAATTCCTTTATTAAGGTAAAAAATATTATGTTAATAATGTTAATTACTAAGGCTTAAAAATATTGTTATTGCCTCTATAAATAAATATCTTATTATAATAAGAGAACAAGTAACGTTAAAAAGGTTAAATAATTACTAAAATCAAATAGCAGAGAAGGGGTAAAGGACAACACGAGGTCAGAGGATGAGAGAAGATCACAGTAAAGGAACAACATAAGGGGCAGGGGGGCAGGGCAGGGGTGGCTACGAAGAAAGTGCAGGGATCCAACATCTGCTAATCTTCTAGCCATCATTCATATTGAGATTGCTCATCCGTTTTTCAATTTCTATGGCTTCCCTAAACTTCCAGTGATGAAAAGGGGCAATCTTGGAAATAGCACAAGCCTCCTCAATGCATACGTGATGCTTAGTTTTTTCTGTGTGTTTTGCTAGGGTGGAAGACTGGGTCCTCCCATGTTTTATGTCGGCTGAGTGGTCATGAATCCTTTGATTAATAGAGCACACAGTCTCACCAACAAAGGGGGTCCCATAGGAACAAGAAGTAACATAGACACCTTTCATGTCCTTGGGGTTGATGAGGTATTTAACAGATCTAAGAGAGCTACAGATGGTGTTAATGGGTCTAAACGAAGGGGTCACATTACGCCTATTGAGGATTCTCAAAATTTTATCACCGATCCCTAGATGAATGGGAGATGAACCCCTCAGACCCTATCCTTAGGGTCTTTCTTAACCTTGGGACCTTGGGTAGATTTAAGGAAAGCTTCCAGACTTTGGTGCCTACTATAACAATTATTAAAAAAAAATTGAGGAGATGGGTTTTCTCCTTCTCAAGGTTCTTCTCATCAAATATTCTTAGTGCATGAGTCGTTGGCATGTTGAGAACACCCAACTTTTGAGAAGGGAAATGATGGGAGCTGGCATGAAGATACTGCTTAGTATGAGTTTTCTTCCTAAACACTTGGTGGGAGAAAGAATCGTCATCATTTTTTGAAATGAGAACATCCAGGAAAGGCAAAAAATCATCAACTTATTCCTCCATGGTGAACTCAATAGAGGGGTATTGATTTTTGAGACATTGGAAAAATAGATCTAACTCCTCGTGGCCATCAGACGATATAACACCAGTGTCATCAACAAATCATTTCGAAAGCTTGGGAAGAGTCACACAGAGGAAAAAGTGTTAAATTAAAAGTCTTCCATAAAAATATTAGTAAGCACCAGGGACAGGGGTGATCCCATGGAAACCCCGCAGTTCTGTTCAAAGAATTCACCTTCAAAGTTGAAGAAAGTAGACATGGGAAAAATTTCGGCTAAATGAGTGGTATCGGGATCAGTTAGGCAATTGATGACCTCAATGGCCTCCTTTATAAGAATGAATGTGTAAAGGGAAACTACATTTAAACTCACAAGAATGTCATCAGGGTCGAACCTTATGCCCTTAAACTCATTGACAAAAGATGAAGAGTCTTTAGTGAATGACTCTGTGAGGCCCACAAGGGGTCTAAGCTTCGAGGCCAAGTATTTAACAAGGAGGTAGGTTGGACCTCCAATGGAATTGATAACGGGCCTAAGGGGAGCCCCTTCTTTGTGAATCTTTGGAAGCCCATAGATCCTCAGAATGATGGGACTACTCACAATAAGCTTATGGAAAAAAGAACCCACAGTGCTACTAGGTTTTATAGCTAGAGCGACTGTTCTGGAGATCTTTTTTAAGGGATTCTTGTTAAGATTTTTATAGCTATCACTATTACACATATGTTCCATCATCTTATGGTGATAATACTCTTTGTTAAGGATGATACTAGCCCCTCCTTTGTCAGCTTTAAGAACCATGATGTCCTTGTTTTGGTTCAAGGATTCATGTGTTCATGTGTTCAACCAGTTAACTAATGATTCAATCATAAATAACTAATGAATATCAGATTTAAGAGCTACCCATTTGAGATTGGAGTTCAAGGGTAGTGTACTATCAGTTGTATAATAATCAAAATTGTATAGATGGTGCGTGCAGGCAAAGGAAGATCCTAAAGGAACAGTGCGATCCAATTAAATAGGGGCATAATTCCTTATTGAACAAAGAAATGAAGTAGGAGCTTGGAAGGCTAGGAAATTGGCTAAGCATTGGCTAGAGTCAGCCTAGGAAGTAGTGAGATAGATAGAGATAGTGTAGAGGTTTCCTGGGCTTATGTAAAGAATTATAATCTTCTCATACTTTTTACTAATGAAATATATAGATAGTGGGGGTTTCTAGCTATGGATTTGCCCAGGAAATCATTGTGTAATGTGTTGATTGAATTATTTCTCTTGTATTCTTATTGATTTCTCGATCTATTAATTGTTTCTTCTAATGAGTAGAGTAGATTCAAGTCTTTTGTTTTAGAAAATATAATAAGAAATCTACAAGGAATTTCTACACCCGGAAGTTTGGAACCCCACGGAGCTACGTTAACAATCCCTTATTGTATCTCGCATTCGTAGGGCTGACTGCTAGTGGGGACCCAGTACAATTAATTTGAAAATTGAATCATTTTCCCTTTCATGTGGAAACCATAGTGTTAGGATGCCTTGGAGGCATGTTGTCAGCAATGGGCATCACGGGTGTCTAGTGGGCCACTTATGGGCGGTAGGCATAATTCATTTGGTGTGAGCTCAGAGCATGGCTGACATCACATGGGCAACGTTAGACCCTGGAGGTTGGAACCCCATAAGGAAAGAACGTCCCAATGAATTACCCGTGGTGAATAGCGTGAAGATATGATGTCAAAGTTGTCTTGGAGGTGGCAATCCATTAGCTAACAGGTTGGGTTCTATGGAGGAGAACCAACTCGGTAACATGAAATACCGTGAGGCCTAGAAGATGTGGCATGTCATGGTTTAGATTATTTCTGGGGGTAATCCATCCATTGTGATTCGGCATGTCGAGCGGCCTCAAAGCCGGTGCTATATATATGAGAAAGTGTACGTACATATTTGCATGGAAAAGTTACATAATCAAGGGAAAGAAAGATTATCTAAAATATTTACCCCATTCCTCAATTGTAATTGAAGGGGCAAGGATATATTACAAAGTGGTATTATAGAATCTGGGTTCAGTACTTGAACTATATGGGCTTCGTCGTGGGAAAGTGAGGACATTTTTTTACATGATTATACAATACTAAGTCAGTTGGACTGTGTTCATTGATTGATTGTTAAAGTTATGATATGATATATTATTCGATGGTTAAGAGATCCATGGGAGAAGGAATTATGAGCGTTAATGTGCTTTCTCATTATTTATGTACCAACTAGATGATTGAATGACTGTTGCATCTAATTATAGATGGATTTTATATTAACAAGGTTTTTTTGTTATCAGAGGAAGCCCATTATACTCGATAAATGAACATCCATGATATTGGTTATGTTTAAATGTTATTTAAGAATGTCTAACGATGTGTGTGATTGATAGCAAATCCAAAATTGTATCACATAAAAAAGATACAATAATAAGAACCAGAATGGTTGATTACAGTTTCGACCAGTCCCAACATGGAAGTGATTGGGTCAAAAATAATGATGAAGAGATATCAGTTGCGAAAGGGGGAGGAAATCAATACCCAGATTCGATGGACACTGTGAGAAGCCTTCGAGACGAGGTGAGAATTTTTAACGCTGATAATGAGAGGTTGGTTATATCCCAAGAGATTCAGGCTCAGATTAATGTAGTCATCCTACAAATTCTCTCGTACTGGCAGACCAAAATCCACCCATTATCGATCGGGATTTGAAGTAGGAAAATGATGCAAAATCATGTTTGTTAGGGATGAATAAGTTCTTTAGAATACATGACTACTCTATGAATATTAAATCTTGAATTCCCTCCTAAAATTTAAAAGGAAGGGTAGATATCTATCTCGAGGACTTTTAAAATACTAGATCCATCACTGATGAAGAGATGAGATGGGATGAGATTGAGAATATTTTCAAGGAGCGGTACCTATCTAAACATTATTACGACAATAAGGAAATGGAATTTTGTGAACTAAGAATGGGACATATGACTAACAAGGAGTACGCCACCAAGTTTTAGGGTTATTGAGATATGTTCCATAACTCAAGGATGAGAAGGTCAAAATCCATAGGTTCGTTAAGGGGTTTCCTAGGGTATTAAGAGATAAGATTGAATTATTGGAACCCTAGACTATGAAGGACGCTATTAAGAAGCTAGAGAATTGCTATGAGAAAGCAAGTGGAGGGCTGAGACTAAGAGTAACTCGATAGGAAAGAGAACCTCTAGTTGAAATGTGAGTTGGTCTAGGAAGCACCCAAAAGTAAAATAGAGGAAAAGCCAAACCGAGACAAGGTAGTCTTAACAAAAGGCTAGCAATGATGTTAAAAGGAATGTACAATAACTAACATTGGTGCAGCTCGGGATTGAAGGCCAAGAACCATATAAGTGTTGGACTTATGGTGTGGACTTATGGTGAAGGGATTTTCCTCATCAAAAATAGGTTGGACCAAAAATATACAGTTCTTAGGACAAAAATTATGGTGGTCAACCTAGCCCAAAGTATGCCTAGGATTTATGCAACATTGGAAAACCACCAAACATATCATCAAGCATCCATCATTCAGATGGGAGGTAAGCTAGAAGAGCAAGTTTCTTTTATTTTGATTGATCTAGGATATAGTTATAGCTATATCAACCCAAATCTTGTTGTTGAAAAGTATCAATTCTAGCAATGTTGAAAGAAATCCCTATAAGAAGCTGCAAAAGAAAACAAAAAATTATTCTAAAATATGTCTTGAGAAATTAAATAAAATGAATATTTGATTAAAACTTACATAATTAATTGTATTTCAGAGAATTATGTTGCTGAGTGAAATTACAAATAAAATCAAATACTTCCATGTGTCTTACAATGAGAAACTAGATAAATCCTAGTTGAGCTTTATTAATGCATTTAAATGAATAAGTGTTGTGAACATAAATCCCATCTATAGAGAGAGGCAATCTCTCTAGCCCAATGAATGGGTCTAGCAACAAACTAAACAAACTAATGCAAACTTTCATAGTTTATGTTTAAAAATGTGGAGAGAGAGAGAGAGATCTACCTCACTCTGATGCTAACCTCTAAATCCTTTGATGAAGAATTCAACCCCTTTATTTCTAGGCTTTCTCCTTGCTTGTTCTTTATGCCCAAGTACCTGTAAGAGAGATAAAAAGATAATAAATGATATAAGAGCATACATAGTATATATCAAACATAAAATACTTAATATGTCAAGGAGTATTAAGGTAAATGAATAAATACTTAGAAATTTATGGAAAGTGAACATCAGATGTATATTTTAATAAACTAAGAAGGAAATCATGCAACCATTTCTTTCATGTTGGAGACCTCCTTTTGGTGTATTTCTAAGTCCAAGCCAAGACTCTTCAAGAACTCCTTCTCCAAGTAAGATGGGAAACATTTGGGCATAATCTTAGCATACGAATGCAGGCAATCAATGACCTACCATTTGGGGATGGAACGGAGTTTATTTGTAGTAAGGGAGAGGGAGTTATGGATCCACAATTGATGGAGGAAGGTCCACATCTCAAGTGGAAGGCCCTTAATGGTAGAATCAGGAGCTCCAAATGGAAGAGCTCGACCATATCTACAACCAGCAACATCCATCGCGTTGTTTCTTGAGGTTTCTAGCATGTGAAGCTTCTCCCCCATTCGGGAAAACTTACCAGAAGAGGTTCAACATGGGTTTTCATATCAAAACATATGTTGGCAGAGCTAGGTGGGTAGAATGCAACTTTCCATCAGCATAGGCTTGCATTGGAGCAAAGTTCGATGGTCCTAAAAACTAGGATTTTAGGGAAACTTCTCCATAATTGACTCAGGGAAATGTTTCTTCTATTCTTCAAGGATGTTTTTGTATGTGTATGATGATGAGTACACTTCATAGTTTCCAAGATTTTGGCACTTCGAAGTGTGACAAAATATTGTGTAACAATAAGGATTGCCATTCCTTATTATTGTTTCACAGTGTACTTGGCTTTAGTAGGGGTAGGGGAGATATGTGAATTTTTCACATCAAACTAGAGATGACTCATAAAATGAGTAGAAGGGAAAAAAATTTCATTAATTTATAGAATTATACATGAATAATAAAACTATAAAAAATGGCTTACATCTACCATACTTCAACAATTATCATCGTAACGTTATAAAATGTACACATGGCCTTTAATCAAAATGTGCACACCAATTCTAGAGAATAATATGCATTTTAATTGGTCTAAATATGGGTGCAAGTATATAACCATCTAGCGCATCATGTGAAGGTCATAGGCAAGGTGCCAAAATCATGTCAAATCCTAGCACTACCATTAATATCAATTCATAGCCAAAAATAGCTAAAAGTACTAATTTCTCATTTTAGGGATCTAGGTTTTGACATCTACACTTAGATAGATTTGACACTAATTTTTAGCTATATTTTTACACTATTATCTAGTTAGTTTCAGCAACCTAGATAAACTAACTTCCTATACTAATAAGAAACTAGCTTCTTACATTGATAATTAGCTAGCCTCAACAAAACCAATTAACTAGCTTCGATATTGACAGTGAGCTAGCTTCTGACATCAATACTCAACTATATTTTATGCTAATAAGAATCTATTAACATGAACGAAACTAGTACGTTACAAAATTATGTGGAAACAAAACGATTCTAACATATTTCTATTACATTTTTTCACATTCATGTAATTCAATGGTCTAGCAACAAAAATGGAATTTCATAGCTTTAACAACCATTATGATAGAACCTTTTACATTTTATTTAGTCTCACACTTTATTAGCTACATCAAACCAAGATCAATCATGTCTCTAAGAAAAGGATACAAAACTATACTATGTTTAGTCCTTTTATGATATTTTGATGATCTACTAAATGTAATGGCACTTTCACTGTAGCCAAAAATGTTCACACAATGTTCTTTATAGCTTCCTTGGTAGCCCCTATAGTAACAATGCATTCACCCTCCACACTTGAAGAAGCAACAATAGACTACTTCTTAGCCATCTAGTTAATGACTCCACCAAAAAGGTCAAATACACCTATAGACTATCAATTATATACATCTCTAGCCTCATGAAGATCTATAAAATATCATAAATATAATTATTCATTTCGATTTTTCTTTTGACATAAAACATAGTCCTTGATCTCCTTCAAATACAAAAAAATATTTTCATAGTGACCCAATGCTCCCTCGTTGGATTAGACATAAATGCAATAACAACTCCCATTAAATTTGTAATTTTTCATTCCTTCCATATTCTATAGCCTTGAAACTGCTTTATTTTTAGTTGTGCTTTCTTGATGTAAGCTCCATATTTCTTCACTTGTTGCTATTGCAATTTTTCTTTGACTTCTTTTATATTTGGTATAAAAAACAATTTAGGCTTTCAAAGCCTATATTCTATAGCTTGCTCTTGAAATATTTATTCAGTCATGGACTACTACCACAACTCTTCATCTTCAAACTATGAACTTTTCCATGCTTCTTCCACTTCATATTCGTGATGTTCTTTCTACCATATTTCTTGATAGTAGAAATTGATGTCTTATTGGCTCCATCGTTGAAATTTTGTTTCATTGCTTTCTTCTTCATCTCTAGAAACCTCCATGCTCTTTCATACATCTTTTTCTTCATCTTCTCTTTCAGCTATAACTATAATTGGATTGTCATCTTGTCTACTTGCACACTCTAAATGAACATTAAAAACATCTTCATTATTCTCTGCAGTGAGAGTTTTCTCTGCTTCTTCTTTCTTCTCTACCTTTTAACTACATTGAGGCTATGTTCCATTGTTATTTTGTTAGAGGATACTCTCATCAAAATCTCATGATTCACTTTATCCTCTTCTTAATCATCAATTTCTCCAAGATCATGCACTACTTCATGAGCAATTCTAACCATTTCTTCATAAATTCAAGTTATAGTCGTAGCTTCAACCCTCAATTATTCATTAAACATGAAGCTTTCCATATTTCCACAATCATTCATTGTCTCAAGAAAGATACCACAAATTTCATCAACTTAATTTTCATCCACTGTATGTTGAGATATCTGAGCATGTGTGTGCTCATTAAAAAATTCAACTTCACCAAATTCATCATTTGTTATTGGATACATGAGAGATGCACTTTCAACTCTAAAAACCATTACTTCATATGAAAATATGTCTTTGTATTTTCAATCTTAAATGCCTCAAAATCTTATGCAAATAGGTCATCATCAACTACAATCATACCAACTAGATCACACATGTTATTCACCTCTTTATTGGAAAATTCACCATCATCAAAAAGCTCTATTGTTGGATTAACCAATTCACAACTCACTCTACAATCACCATCCACATGTCTCGTCAATAGCAAAGGCTCTTAGTGGAAGTAGCTCATGACCTTATTAACTCATTTGGTTCTTTCAAACCTTGCTAAAACTTGCTCTGATACCACTTGTTATTTAAATGCAGAGATAAAAATGCAAACATAAGACAAATATGTACACAAGATTCTACTTGAATAAAGAAGTTTTATTCAATATTAATTACTCTCTCATATACATCCATTGAGTTGATGTTATTCTCTGTTATTACTTCACATTACAATGACCTAACCATGAGTATATAAGCACTAAACATTCTAAATATGGAATCACACAAACTCTAACTTTCTTTTTGTCATGCAAACTATGACTTGACACTTTAACTAAACTTTTCTAATTTGAATTTAACATAAATCAATATTTTTCTTTTCCTTAAATTATCTTTTCTTAAAAAAGCATTAGCTTTTTAACTCTAACTCACTTGACTTGTAATATTAGACTTAGCTCGATTTCCTTCATTTAACTCTTCATATATTGCATGCATACGAGAGTGCTTGCTATTTATATCAAGTGAAATGATTTTGATATATGACAAAGTTGCGATCGATGGAAGTAAATCAAATAGGAAATTTGGGGATAGGTTTGTATGAATTGTTTACTCTTATAATTTTTAAATTGCTATAAGAGACTAGAGTTCACTTGGTTGTAAGATAGTTGAATATTTGAAAATTGTTAAGTCAATTGGGTTGTTGATTCTATAAGATTACTTTCATTCATATCAATTGCAAACTGTTTATGTTAAGGCATAATTGTATGGAATGATTATCTACATACTCCAATCAGTGTTAAATCTATGAATTTTAATAATCATGAAATATAAACAGTGAGGTGTAGTATAGAATCACGTATTTTTAAATTGAGAGAATCGATGAGATAAAATGAGTCATGATGCACCACAAACCTATAGTGATGGGCCATCTGGGTGTGCTAAGCCAGCCTCTGATGTGGGTGACTATATGGGCATGCCAATGAATTTTTAGGTTAAATTAAAGTTTACACTAGAGGTAATCTTCCAACCTCCTTCATAATTATTTATATATCCATATTCATTTCCTTTGATTGCTTTTCCTTCCCTTGGTCCAAACTATAGTGCTCCAGGAAAACTCTAAGTGATAAAAAGTAAGAGAGAGAGAATAATGATAGAGCTCAAAACATGAATTGAAAAAAATCTTACACTTGCCAAAGCCATGCATTGGTCCTCAGAAGCCTTTTTATGGATTACACATCCATTTTATTCATTTACCATTATTTTCCTTCAATTTTCTTCTCACATGCAACCTATGCCCTTTTACCTTCCTTTTCTCTTATTTTCCTTTATTTTCATAAACAAAAATGCCAAAAACAACCTTTTTCCTTTTAATTCCTTTGTCTTAGACTTTTCCAATTTTCCTTAGGAAAAACAGACATCCAATGATGCCCACTAGGATATCGTTTCCCAACATTCAACTTTGAATTAGTGTCACTTAATTGTGGTCTTATTCTGCCTTAATTAACTTTGATTACATGAAATTTTCACCGGGGCTGTTACACATAGCTTGAGTGACATGACAACATATATTATTGGAACAAGATTAGTGGATATGTTCTGAAAACAACATTCCCTGAGTCTCATATTAGAGGCCATGAAGCATAATTCTAACAAACATTATTTATTCTTGGTTATTCCATATGAACCCTATAATTCAATGGAAAAATTTTACCAATCGACAGGAAGATGCACATGTAATTTAAGTCAAGGAAGCACACTATTTTTTCCAAGTAAATTTATAGTAGAAAACTTTTCCACTTTGTGGTACAAAGCTATTGCATCATACACTTCAAGAGAAGATAGTCATGATTATTTTCCTCATAATAATAATAATAATAATAATAATAATAGTTATCTGATTTAAGGTCACCGTCTAGCCATACACCAAAATTAAATGATGTTAAACAACTACATAAAATCATTTTAATAACACATTAGACCTAGATTTACCCAGGATCACCCAATGGCCATGACGAAATTTCGTTCATCAGAATTTCATGCAACAAATTCAATTACTATGCAAATTTCAATGAGGAATAATTTATAGCATGTATTCAGCTAAGAGTTATCAAAATCAAACTAGGAATGGCAATGTAGTTGCAATAGTAATTACAAAACATGGCATCTCTTAACCAAGTTTTCTAGGTGTGAGACGTCAACCTTAATACTGCTAAGTGTTGTGTAATACAATTTTAAACAAAACCCACAAAATTTAAGAAACTCTTTTTTATAAATAACTAAGTAGTTGAATAGTTGGAATTGCATATCAAAGACTGAAATCTACTAGTAGGCTCAGATAAGGTTTTCATAAAAGGATTATAATTCCATACAATCAATATCATCCCATGTCCTTTCCATGATATCCTTAATCATGTAGTATAACAAACGTTTTAGTAAAAAACTAATTGCCTGAATAGTTTTAATTTCATATTGTAAATTGAAGTTTTACAAGAGGCTTACAATAGATATTTATAAAAACATCATACCTTGGTACAACTAGGATCACCCAATGCTATTGACATGATATCGTTCATCAGGAAACCATACTAAAAAATTAATTATGGTGCAGAGTTCAATGAGGATCAATTGAGAGCATGTATTCAGCTAATAATTGGAAAAATCAAAGTATCAATGTTTCTTTCAAGTAAGAAACAAATATTCACTCAATTTTAAGGAAAAACCCATTTTGAGTGGCTCTATTATTCTAATAAATATGCACCCTCTCTAGTCCCCCGAGAAATTTCAACATTCCTACAAGAGAAAAGGACCTACCGACCAAAGAAGAGTTGAAAATTAATACCAGATGAGCAATTTCTTGTTGTGATGAGTCCCAATTTTCCGTCAAGTGTAATATTTAACCCTCGATGTTATCAAAAGTAATACTTCTATATGTAGCATAGGATCTGTGAACTTTATCAATGTATGAAGAAGGGATCCAATTTTCTACCATCTAAAAGGAATGTATTACATCTAGGGCAATGACCCAATAGAACAGACTCTTCATACAATGTACAATAGAAGCATCTCTCTCAGAAGGGACTCCCATATAGTTAGACATGGACCTCTACTAAGCTCCATAGGGATTAACCTTTCCTCTACCTACTCTGAAGATCTACAGAGAGGAAAAAGGGACACAATTCACAAGATTGATAATGCTAAGCCCTTTACAAACACTAGTGAATGAATCAACACCTGAATCCTGAAAAATCCTACAAAGTTGGTATGGAATTAAAGGCAACATCCTCTAGCATAGTACAATTATTCAGAAGCTCTACAAACCCTAGATTTGAGACGCATTCACAAACACTAAAAACCCTAGATTTGAGATGCATTCAAAAATCCTACAAACCCTAGATTCGAGATGTAGGAAGAGAAGGATACCCTGATAGATGATAATTAACAGTGCACTAAGTAGTAGGGATTTGAAACCTATGTTCCCTAAACCATTCCAAAGGAAATTCGATGATATGTTGCTAAGAATGATTAAAGTGATTTTGAGTGTTGACATTGGAGCTGAACATGGGTGATTGAAGTGATAAATTGTGATGACAAGGGTGGTTATTTCATATTTTGTAAGCATAAATGAATTTGAAGGCACCATAATACATTCTGAAAGGTGCGCATATATATATATATATATATATATATATATCTGTCTATGTGTGTGTGTTTTGGTCAAGTCGCTCATGGGTTCTATTAGTCAAGACAGAATGATGAATTCCCATTATTGCAATTAAAGATGCCTAGCATTAATGTAGGCAATTCGTAAGATACATATATCAACACACATATCAAATTACTGAAACAAATATTTAAATTGACCAAATACTGTAAGGTGTTATTTACATTATTTACATTTTTGTACCTTCATTGTGTCAACATCCATATTCGTGCCCGATGATTGTGGTTACAAAAATATTTTCATTTATTGTGAGATGTCATGGCTGGTTGCAATGAACTTGATAAATATATAGTATAAGAGATGAGGGTCATAAAGTTTTTTAGATATATTTAAATGGGCACAAGAATCTACTGTAAAATCTCCTTCAAGATTCTAGAAAAAATCTATATTGTTAGAGTAGATAAATTTATACACCAAAATGAACACTAATCATGGCCAACATTGATCAAAATTAGTGCTCCTTGCTACAACTCCAAATTCTTCATATGCTAATAAATGCTTAATTATAAAAGAGAGGTGGGTTAGGAGGAGGGATGGATGGTGTCTTTAACTAGAGTATGGCTAGGGTTTAGGGTCTAAACCCATTCTCGGTGGAAAAATTGGCACACAGGTTAGAGGTTGTATACATCCAATGCATTCATAGAGTTGGTTCAAGACGTTATTTGGCCAGAATGGATTTTCTTTGAATTGGTGGGTCCAAATTGAACTGATCAACTTTGATAATTATGATAATGGTAAATCATTTTGTGTAAAAAAAGAAAAATATAATTAAACTTGTGAAATCATTAATTAGCAAGGGGATATTATGATTTTCTCTCTCTCCTGAGATAAGTAATCATTGCCAATATATCAACCTTGGTACCAAACTCCATAGAATCCATATTATTTCTATACAAACTCATTTTAGTTGTAGCTTTTGCACCTGGATAAAATTTAGACTCTCACAACACTACAAGTAAAAGGTTGGTTGATGCAGAATTAAAATCTCCATACATTACCTTCTTCATTGAAAATTGATACCTGTGAAGAAAATAATGATTTATATTTTCTTTCCATGTTGTTTGACAATCCATAAATCTCTTGAAATTTTTGCGTTCTAGTTGAGCTCACCAACCATGAAGTTTGATTATTCTAAAGTGGTCCATAACTACAAGACTTAACAACTCTGCAATTGTAAAATACATGTTTTGTTGTTTCCTCTCTTTGAAATATCATAAAACCATTGATATTATCACATTATAGTTGAGTTGACTAAGCATGAAGTTTTCTTATTCTAAAGTGGTCCATGCTTACAACGCTCAACAAAATCTACAATTGTGAAAGACATGTTTCACTATTTATTTTGTTTCAAGTGTAAGAAAACTACTTGTTAACACTATTTCAATATTTTATGAATTGCACTGACAAAAAGGAACTAATTGATTACCAACCAGCCTAAAACTTGGGACTTGAAAGATGTTCTAATTTCAATATGGTTTGACATTGCTTTATACATATATTATCATTATCCTAAATTTTGTTGGTTTCATAACAAAGAAGTGCTTGCCATGTACTATTTCCAATTGTTCTGAATAGGTCAGCTTGCATCTATAGTTGTATATTAAAGAAACCACATTTTAGAATAATAACGTACAAAACTACAACATAGTATTGTTTCCATAGTTATAAAGCATTGGGAGTGATTTTCATGTTCTCTTTTAAATTGAGAACCCTTATTCCTATTCCATAGTCTCATTGAGTCTTTACCCCTCCTTAGAGAACTTTTTTTGATAGAATTAGGAAGATATGCTAACTATAGTTGAATCCAAATTTCCAGGACAACTTCCTCGATCCGATATGTTAAGCATACCAAATTCCTGCAAAAAAGAGAAATTTTGGTTCCAGATGGATCTACAACATGTAGCATGCAGCTGATGAGAGCATCAAGAAGTATAAGGGCATATTTGTGGCCAAAGGATTCTCTAAGGTAGAGGGAGAGGACTATGAGGAAACATTCGCACCAGTGAAATTATGTTCCTCGATCATAACCTTTCTAGCATTAGCTACAGAGATGGGGTGGAAGATCCATGAGATGCATGTGAAGACCACCTTTCTTGATGGTGTTGTTGAGGAAGAAGTTTACAAAGGGAAAGGAGAGGGATTTGAGACATATGACTGGGAGACATGTGTACTCTCCAAATAACCTTGTATGGTCTCAAACAAGATCCCTTAGCATGGTACACTCAGACTTATACATATCTCAGTGGATTGGGATTCACCAAAGTGAAGGAATGCCAACCTATATCACATTATGGTATATCGAAAGTTGCTTATTTGGTATTGTATGTTGATGACTTGATACTTGGAGGAGATGATTAGTTGATTCGGTCTTGCAAGGAGTACCTTGCAAGAGAATTTGAGATGAAGGACATGGTATTGATACATTACTTCATTGTGATGGAAGTATGGCAGAGTGATGGTGAGATGTTTGTGAGGCAAGGGAAGTACACCTCCAAATACATCACAAATTTTAGATCAAGAACTGCAAGTCTATGGACACAACTATAGATACAAACTAGAGGAATGAGTGTGATTCTTCAGGAGAGGCAATAGATGCTAGCATCTATAGACAAATTCTGGGATCCTTGATGTATATGTTGAACACAAGGCTTGACATAAGTTATGAAGCTAATCAGTTGAGTTAAGCCATGGTGAAGCTTACCAAAGCTTTATTGGAAGGCAACAAATCATGTTTTGAGGTACCTGAAAGGCACAACCGAGTATGGGTTATGTTACAAGAGGAAAAAGGGAGTGAAGCTCCAAGGCTTCACTGATGCAAATTGGGTAGGGAGTACATTAGACAAGAAAATCACTTTGGTTTCATCTTCAATGTTGGGTATGTAGCTATTTCTTGGTATAATAGGAAACAGAGGTATGTGGCACTCAACTCAATAGAAGATGAATGCACTGATACAAGTCAACAATCATGTGAGGCCATATGGATCAAGAAAGTACTTGTGGGTCTTTTCAGTCAGCACATGGATTCACCAATGATTTACTGTAAAAATTAGAGTTGTATCAAACTCTCTGAGAATCCAGTATTTCATGACAGGTCCAAGCGCATTGATATCAGGTACCATCACTTGTGGAATTGTGTGCAGAGGATAATTATGATGCTACATTACATTCCAACTGAGAATAATGATGCATATATATTGAAAAGGGCATTGTTAAGAGGTAAATTCAAATTACACAGGTGTAGGATGTCAGTAAGATGACTTGGATGGCAGTTGGCTTGTGTGACATGGCCTTGTCTACTTGTTTACTCTGTAAATTTGAGTTATAGGCTAGAAGTAGAGCTGTGTATTTATTGGTGCTAGAATTTAGTAATCTAATTCAGTTATTCTCACTTTGACTCAGTTAATTGAACTAAAGCAACTAGTCGAGTCAGTTGAAGTACAATTGAGTAGGAGAATTGTTGTTAACTCAATGATGTCTCAGTTAAACTAGTTAATGAGCTAAAAATAGCACATACATGAATGGAATTTGAATTTCCAGATTGAAGTGGAGGAAAAGGCACATTATAATGATTCATTATATACTTGTTGATTGTAGATGTTCGGCATTGAGCCACGCAATCAATTACTTGGGATATGAACAATGAAATAGTGAATTCCCCTAGTATTTAGGAGTTAATTTCCTCACGCATTGTGCAAAGAAATAGGAGAAATATGGGGCTTTGAATTGACTGAGTGTTGGCTAGAGCAGGACAATCAGTAGGAGAATAAGTTTGCAGTGTAGGGTGTGCTTCAAGATTGAAGCAAGACATTGTAATAGTTTCTCATTCTCATATGATTAATGAAAAGTAGTGGAAGAGTTTTTACCTATTGGGTAAATCCCTATAAATTATTGTGTTGTTATGTTCTTTTAATGGTTGCCTGTCGTTGCATGTTTTTCTAAATTGTGATTTCCATTTGAGATAATAGTAGATGAAATTTGTAATATCTTTTTTTAGTTTGAATACATCAGTAGATGCAAATTTATATTAATTTATACACTCTTAGGGTGTTGTACGGTTAAAATATCTTGGAGATGGGTGGCTAAAAATGTTCCCAACACTCCTAGTTATGCTTGGACCACACTCTTGGCCTTTAGGATTCTCATCCAAAATAAAACAACATTTGGCCAAGTGTATAAACCCTGCCCTTACCTCAAATTTTATCACTCGCGTCGATGGATTATGGTTGGTATCTATACACACAACATGGTTCCACTAGGGTGTGGTTTCACCACTGCTCACTAGGTGTTGGGCCTACTAGCATGTTAACAAATTCATGTTCTCCCACTTCCTCTCGACCTAGAAAACATAACATATATGGAATAAAAATAAGCCTAGGCTAGGTTCAGAAAGCATAACTACAACTGTTGTGTGCCAACCCTCCTATAGTTTCTAGGAGACTCGTGGCCCAATTCCTGATACCTAAATTCCCAGTTTTTATAAAATAACTAGTGTAAGGATTGGTTAAACTAAGTATACCCATAAATTTGGAAATCAACTAACTGAATATGAACACATAATTGCGCATTCGCCACGTACATAATAATGAATATCATATTCTAGGCACACTTTAAAATTCATGTGCATACATGACACCATTCTAATCATGAAGATACAGTTAGCATGAAAACTCAGATATTCATTTACATTTACACACATGTAAGATATTGCAAAATTCACAATGTAACAAAATACATCACACTCGATAAGGTAATAGAGGTAAGAAATGTACACTTATGTGTGTGCTTAACGATGGTTGAAAAATGAAGGAAGTATTGCAACTCTCCACCAAGTTGTAAGCCATCCGCATTGTAATCTTTCTTACAATTGATTACCCTGAGCTAGATCCAAAGTCTGAGGTGGTGAATATTAAGGGAAATTCAAATTTGAGGCTTAATCACATAATGAGGAGAAGTATTCCACTGTTTGGTTAGTTTATAAATTGCTTTGCAATATTAAGCACCAAAGTGACTCATCGATTGAATGCAACGATAAAAAAGTTGTCACTAATCGTATCAACAAAGGTCAAAAGTCCAGAAGTGGAATTAATGTCCAGGAAATCTTGCTACGAAAATTTTTCGCATTCTTCAGAGTGATCTATCCCCAAAAAATGAAGAGTGAAAAAAATCGTTGTCGTTATATAAGATAACATGAATGGTAAGTGAAATAACAACCTCGATATAGGTGCGTGACTATACTAGCGTGCAAGCTAGCATACTTAGGGCACACTCTTAGAGTCAAATTTTTAATTGTTAGATAATATTCCCTTAAATTGATATGTTTTTTTCTTAATTGTTAATTGTTTTAAACGGGTTTTGTCTTAAAGTGGCCATTGTCATCAAAAAAAAGTTTTGTCTTAAAATAATTATCGTCTTAAAGGGGTTTTTCTTAAATATAATGCTTTGTCTTAAAATATTTTCGTCTCAAATTGTTTTTGTCTTAAATATAATGATTTGTCTAAAAATATTTGTCTTAAATATAAAGTTTGTCTTAAAAATCTTTTTGACTCAAACTGTTTCTGTGTTAAATTTAAAGTTTTGTCTTAAAATATTTGTCTTAAAATGTTTTTGTCTTAAATATAAAGTTTTGTCTTAAAATATTTTTGTTCCATAGTGTTTTTGTCTTCAATTCTATATTTAAGACAATTCAAATGATATTTTTTTTTGTAAAATAACTAAAATAGAAGACGATTTTAAGAGAAAAGACTTATTTTATCTTCAAAAAAACATCTTAAAAGTACATTGGTGTAATACTACATATTCTTCATATAATTTTATACTTCATGTATATCACCACATGTTCTTTAGAAAAAAACATAAATCAAACAAAAATGAAAGTCCATTTCATAATGTCAACATGGTTTAATCTTGACACCCACCTATATTCAACTTGGTGTAATAGTGCATATTCTTCATATAAATTTATAGGTCATACTTATATCAGCCCATATTCTTCATATAATTTTATACTTCATGTATATCACCCGAGGTTCCTTAGAAAAAAACATAAATTAAACAAAATTCAATGTCCATTTCATAATGTCAACATGGTCTAATCATGTTACCCACCTATATTCAATTTCTGCATCATTGTCTACTTATATTCAACACTTTTACAATTGTTCACAACAAATATACATGATCAACAATTTTAATTAATTCAAATCTATCTCTTCCTTCTTCTACCGAGAAAAACCTTGTTGTTGGCTTGTTAATTCATGCATATAGGCCAATACAAGAATGGTCTCTACATTAATAAATAAATAGTTTCCATAATAACATAATCCTTATGTACTCATAAATAACTAATTGAATCACTTCATGGCATAGAATATCAGAGTCATAAATAACTAAGTGCATCACATCATGGCACAGAGGATCTCCAGAGACTTCCATACACTATTGTTTTGTAAACTAATGCCACTACTTATATTAAAAAATAGAGGAATTTTTAATCTGCACACGGTATCGAAGATGTAAAGAACAGAAGATGTCTTCATTCTGGTTATAGGATTGAAGAGGATGAAAAAAAAAAAAAACAATTATGAAAGCCAAAATTACCAAATTTACATACTTCCATCATATCAGATTAACGCATACAAACTTAGGAATTTAGATTACTAACATAACATTTTGAAGTTAAGTCGGTGATTCCATGTTGTTGTGGTGTAGCTTAGCCAGGACTCCCACGAGAGGAGCATTCATGTACATTGTGGGCTCAAGCCTAGTCGAATCGACCCTGTTATTGATATGAAATGGGGGTTTAATAACTTGTTATGCTTACAAGAACCTCCCACTCCAAAGCTTAACAAATATATGATCCAGCTCATGTTGACAATTAATGAATTAAGTACTTGAAAGAGATGTATGTGTAATTTATTTTAACTATTTAAGTGCTTTAATTCAATTTGTTTTTGTTGATATTAAACACACATAACAGCTATATGATGTAGTAAATAAACCTCAACACATAATAGAAAATTTAATGTAGGAGTTCACTCGAATATCGTGGGCTACGTCTCCTTGAGCTTTCATCATCTTGACTTGGCTCTATGGGATTATGGCAAAGTTTATTTTACAAGTTCCACACTTAACCCCAAAGGTTTTTGAATTGAACCAATGGGCTTATAATACAACCTATATCCTTGTCGTGGTTGTCATCACTCTGCAAACAGATCTAACCTCCCTTAGACTTGATTCCTTTAATTAGTGCATTGAGCTACCCTGAGCTTCTTGATTGCACTAACTCCTTTAGAATTCCTTAGCTATCATTAAAACCCCTTCTATTGTATCCAACACATATCATACACCAACAATAGATCATCATTTTCTCAAAATGAGCATTACATCACCAAACTAGGCCTTCCTCCATGGTTGGCACTAGGCTGCCTGAAACTTCCTTGTAGCATCTTAGCCTTTAGAAGTATCCAAATGATTCTGAAAATCCCCGCAATGGATTTAGAAGGCTCATTATAGTCAGGAATGGCTTTTGGTTCGTTGAGAATGAGTACTGGTAGCTCCTACAACTACCTCCGACCCCTAGTGGCCCTGAGCTTCAAAATATCCCTAGATGAAAATCTCCATGAAGATGACTTCTTCGGCTTCTCTGGAATATTCCATTGGCTACAGGAGGCTCCAATTAACCTAGCTAGCCTCTTGCTTCACTCTCCCTGGTCGAAAAATACTCCTGGAATGCATTTAGTCACTATCCCTTAGGGATGCTCCACTCAATCTGGTGAACTCGCACTTAACTCGAGTTAAATTTGGCAAAATCCACCTTTTTCGCCACTCTACCAAGCTAAACCGTTGGAGCCGACTCTTACCTTAACCGTTTTCGTGCATGTGATCGTTGTAACCCTGATAGTTTAGGGATAACACTGAATAATTCTGGCAGTCAACGCCCAACTCTGTGGTTTGTTGGCAAACGGTGGTTAACATTGTAGTGTGTGAACAATTGTATGGGACTACTTGCGAGTAAGACTGTTAGCGATCCTAACCCCCAAACCTCCATATGTTATAACATTAATATGCCATGCGACCATTTTAGCTTAAGAAACACCATTGTAGGAGGTGGTAGCACACGGCCCTGTCTTCTTGGTGGTCAAGGGTTCGACTCTGTCAGACCCCAAAAAAATTTATAATATCATTCCAGGGCCACGTGGTGACCTTTGGGCTTGCCATGTGTTGGCACATGATTGGTCACCCAAAAGGGAATATTCGATGGAATATCTCAAGGAATATTCTTTGGAATATATTTTTTCTAATATTTTCAAAAATCAAATTATTCTTGGTCAAATGTCCATAAATTGTAGCTTAATAGACTTTTCAAATTGTGATAACTCCTTCATACCATGTCTATCTTTCGAACTATTCCTGACACCATAATCAGGAACACGAGGAGATCTATCAGATTATTGGACACTCTTTTGAACACTTTGAAATTTGAGCTATCATTAAGGCCCTAGATCAATATCTGATCAGTTATCCTCAACCCCATCATAACTATCATCAAACCTATCATAGCTATCAGCCCCTCTATCATAGGTATGAGGCCTTCCCACAACTCCATGTGTTAATTCATTTGGGTTAGGTGCTTGTATGTTGAACCACAAAGTGAAACCTTCTGTACATGATATCTTTCTGGAATCCTCGTATATCGAAACTATGGAGGACCCTCTGTGATGAGCTTTCTTTGAATATTTGTCACCAAAACCCACCATGAAAGACATACCAATGGGATTCTTACCCAAAATGTAATCGGCCGGTAATATCAATACCAACGAAATGCACCAACAACTAAATTATTACTGCATCCAAAAAACTGAGGCAGTCTAAGCACAATTGAATTTGTGAGTGACACCTTTGCTGGATGTTTTGAATTATTATGATAGGAAAAATTAATTTAAATTTATGTAACATTGAATCTCTTATGCTGTGAGAAAGCTAGAATGGATATAGAATTGTTATAAACTCTTACCCTTCTTAATTAAATATTTTGCAAAACTCAAAAAAGTCACAGGTATATGTACTTGTTGTTTGGGAAATGCGATAAGAATTCTTGGTTCATAGGTTTGATCACCACATTGTAGACATTGTATACATTGGTTAATTCTTTAAAGTAAGTCACTGTAAACTGATGTGACGAACGATGTGCCTATAGCATATTGTGTATTTGCACCATCTATGACATACAACAACATTGGTTAATTCTTTAAAGTAAGTCACTGTGAACTGTTGTGAGGAAGGATGTGCCTATAGCATATTATGTATTTGCACCATCTCTAACATACAACAACCCTCGTGTCCAAGTGCAACATATACAAATACTACTAAAGACCTAAATTTTGAAACTTGGAACATTAGAGGAGGAGCTTTCAAATAACTGGTATAATGGAATTTTTGAATTGAGGACTTCACTTCTGCTTAGCCTCTGTAAATGTGTAGCTTGGTTTCACCAGAGAAATATAACTGCCACGATTATTAGTTTTATGATGATATAGTCACTTGACTGGCTTGAAAATTTGGTGATCAATATGTTTATGTGGATATCAACTTACACTAAACATGAGCATTTCAACTCCAGTACATTTGAGATCCCAGTTGAACTCATACTCATTGGAAGTATAAAAATTCTGCTGTAATATGTATTTGGTATAACCTGAAAACCCAGTTGCTTGATATAGCCACACCGCTGCCCATGCAACCTCATCCTGCATGTTGGTTAGTCGAGGAATAATAACATGAGGTCATGAAGTTAGTCACTCTGTAGTTTAAATAATGGTGTGAACTGAAAATGAAAAATCACTTATAATGATGGGAAACATTACATCATAGCCTTAGACTGAGCAATAGAAAGGGCACTCTCCTCCATATGTTTTGGGGTATTTGGGTCAGCAAAACGAATGAGTTGCAATAAATGACATATTCAATTACATGAGTATCATAAAAGGTTGAAGAGGGAAATACATTAAATTAATTTTAAATTTTGAACAAATGAATATCATGAAGTACTAAAAATAAGTTTGTGGAATAAAGTGAGGTTTCTGGTAAGAGGTTAGTTCATAAATATATGCACTTAAAAATTCACAAAATCCTAAGCTAATACAAAAGTATTTCATCATATTATTAATAAAGATTTGAATCTACAACAATCTAGCACTCAAAATAACTCCAATTTCCAAACAAATACAGTGATCGGGAAGAAAATACATTAAATCAAAATAATCCCAATTTCCAAACAAATACAGTAATCATAAAGAAAATATATTAAATCAAATTTAAACTAGAGGTTCTTATAAAAGAATTCATCAATTTCCAAATAAATACAGTAATCATTAAGAGAATATATTAAATCAAATTTAAACTAGTGTTAGTTATAAAAACATTAATCACCAAACAAACAGATTATGTGTTTTGAACAGGTAGAATTTTTTTTGGAAGGGACATAATCTTATACTAAAGTAGTTCTTTTGAGCAGAAGACTGGAGTAATGTTTGTCAATGGTTGCAAAGATGATGGAGGAAGCAGCCAATGCTACAACAGTCTCTGTTGCGATTTCTGTTCCGTGAGTGGATGTATCTATTTTGTACAAATTCCTTGGATTGTCCATTGTATCTGGATTCTCCCAACAGTTATGGTCTCCAATTGGATCTCCCACAAAAATAGCCAGTGAAACTTACGCTCCATGTTGATCTTTTGGACTAATTTCGTAGACAATATATAGTTAGTTAAATTTTCCCTAGTGTTTCATATGAAACCGAAATCATTAGAAAACACCTATAGGTGCAGTCATTAGTGGTTATTTGGTGTGATACTTGGGGTGATTTGATTGGGACATTAATTATTTCACTTGAACCCACAGCTGGTTTTTGGTGGCGCTTGCTTTGATAAGATAATCAGTTCCCCACCTAATAGCATCCCTAACGTTTTTCAACTCTGCAGCTGCTACAAGTTCATCTCCATACTGAAGGGCTCCCCATTCCAGCATGGTAATGGTGAATGCCATGGGAAGCCCATATTTCACATTATCCCTAGCGTCATAGTAAGCGCACACTAAATCCACATGCACATATACATACTATGATCAATGTGAAACATAATTGTATCCTCAATTCTCAAAGAAATCTCAATTTAAAAAGTGGGTATGTTCTTTACCATAGTATCTCAGAATTTCTAGAAGTATCTACGAATTGCGAGGACATGCTGAGTGAAGCATGGATCTATCAATTTAAGTCGTGGTGAGAAATTTTGAATTGATCTCAGCATTCCTTCATTCACAACTTTCCAGTTTTAGTTTTCTTCGATTCATATGCATTTTCATGACCATATATAAATCCAGACCATGCAGCCCCATAAACAGAGTTTCTTGTCAGATGGTTATCCTGTAACAATGCATTTATTTTTTGGGCATATTGACTTGGATGAGATTCACTTAATAAATCTTTCTAAGTGATTCACTTAATCGACCTTTCCCAACATATATGTGGTTTTTCTTTGCAATTTATTGAATTAGGCAGCCGTGGATAAGTGTGAAAATCTTGAGAAGATTTTGGAAATCATTTCTATTTTTGTTTTGTTTTTATTGTAATTATTTTACCATACACTGAATAATTGCTGAAATTTGAAATTTGAAAATACCTTTCAATGTCTTGTTTTCTGTTTGTTATTTTTTTCTTTTTCTCTGAACACACTTGAGCTTGCTTTGAACACTTTTGAGTGATTTCTAGGATCCATTGATTCTTCTATAGGTGTGTATGCAGAAATCCACTGCTTCTTCTACAGGTGATTCCATAGCCATGAATCCACTTCTACAATTTTGAAGTTTTTGTATATTTATGAACTGTAGGAAGCAAAAGATTTGAACTAGATGGCATGTATATAACACGCTCTCATAGAGTGGTGATGGAGAAACCTTGATACAAAAATAGGTTCCAACTATCTATTGTTGCATTGCTGAAATTTGAAATTTGAAAATACCTTTCAGTGTCTTGATTTTTGTTTGTTAGTTTTTGCTTTTTCTATAAACAACCTTGAGCTTGCTTTGAACACTTTTGAGCGATTTCTAGGATCCACTCCTTCTTCTACAAGTGCATCTATAGAAATCCACTTCTACAATTTTGAAGTATTTGTATATGTATGAACCACAGGAAGCAAAAGATTTGAACTGGATGGTATGTAGATAAGGCACTCTCACAGCGTGGTGATGGAGAAACCTTGATGGAGAATGAACAATTTTCTGGAAAGTGATTACTTGGAAGCTGAGTACAACAACAAGATGTTAAATTGAAGGAAAGAAATTGTAATACAAAACTATGACTTTTAATATATACATTTATTGAATAATTGTTGAAATTGCTCTCACTCTTTTATTTTATACATTGACTAAATAATTGCTGAAATTTGAAATTTGAAAATACAATTCACTATGTTTTTTTTTATGTTGCTTGAATAATTGTTCAAATTTGAAATTTAAAATACCTTTCACTGTGTTGGTTTTTTGGTTTTTGTTTTTCCAACGCACCCATCTTAGATATTCTCTTTTGCAATTCCACACTTGATGATCTGCTCTCCTGCAACTCGCTTGGTCACTTGCCTTTTGTTGGGCCTTTGACTAGATACCAAAAATAGAATTAGCTGTTAGGCTAGCCATCTATCGCTAGATCAATACCCCGAAAGGACTTTGTGTAAATTAAAATTGGATTTGGTAACTTATGGTTTTCCTGTGTGTGCCTCATATTTTCTATTTTATTCATTACCTTTACCCCTTAAAAAGTAGAACGGTGGCTAGAAGATTATAAGAAGTACCAGCTATATGTGTAAGATGACTATACGTAGAAAATCTTGATTAAAGGAAGAAATGTCAATTGTTATATCTTCGTCTAAGCCTATTTGATAATACATTTATATTCAATATAAAACAAATAATTTACATATTAAAATAAATAAATAAAACTTTACTTTTGTAACATTTTAAATAATAGGTAATTTATTCAGCGAGCATCCCATATATGACACCGACGCACAAATTATAATTTTCTAAAGCTCTTCTCAGGTAATCATATAACATGACATGTTCTCTTCACATGCACCATCCACCTAACCTATTTCTGGTATGAGAGAAATGAAAAATGAGGTCACTATAGCTTACGAAAGGAAATTTTGAACTGATCTCAGCATTCCTTCATTCACAACTTTTCGGTTTTAGTTTTCTTTCGTTCATATACATTTCACGACCATATATAAATCTAGACCATGCAATCCCATAAACAGAGTTTCTTTTCAGGTGGGTATCCTGTAACAATGCATTGTTTTTCTGCGCATATTTACCTAGATGATATTCACTTAATCAACCTTTCTAAGTGATTCACTTAATCAACCTTTCCCAACACATGTGTGGTTTTTCTTTGCAATTTATTGAATTAGGCAGCCGTGGATAAGTGTGAAAAACTTGAGAATATTTTGGAAATCATTTCTCTTTTTGTTCTATTTTTACTATAACTATTTTACCATACATTGAATAATTGCCGAAATTTGAAATTTGAAAATACCTTTCACTGTCTTGCTTTTTGTTTGTTATTTCCTGCTTTTTCTCTGAACACCCTTGATCTTGCTTTGAACACTTTTGAGCAATTTCTAGGATCCACTGCTTCTTGTACAGATGCGTCTGTTGAAATCCACTGCTTCTTCTACAGGTGAGCTCGTAGCTATGAATCCACTTCTACAATTTTGAAGTATTTGTATATGTGTGAACCACAGGAAGAAAAATATTTCAACTGGATGGCATGTAGATAAGGCACTCTCACACGGTGGTGATTTAGAAACCTTGATAAAAAAAATAGGTTGCAACTAGCTGTTACCACGTACTGTACCTGTGTACTATACTTGTAGCACTTGCAACAATGAGCTCTCTTTGATTATTGCATGTCTACCTTTCTGTATTGTACTTGCAACACTAGCAATGATGAGCTCTCTATGATTGTTTCATCTATGTACAGACACATACCAACATGACCTTTACAGATGCCAACGGACCTATCCTCTACACGGGCCGAGGTTTATAAGTGAGGGTGAGAGCCAAGGCTAGTTGTTGAAATGATAAGAGTGTGATTGTTCTTTATTCTATGGTTATTCACTCACAGATGAACCAAACTCTTTGTGGTGGCAAGTGGCTAGAGTTGCTGGCTTTGCGGTAGCAACCAGAGGTGGCAGGTGGCTAGCTTTGTGGTAATTTGTACTTTATTCTTATGCGCTCTACCACGATCCATCCATACTTTGGTTAAAACCTTTTTTCGGATCTAGATATTCAACAACCCAGCATCCAGACTTTTTCTAAAACCTTTTTTCGGATCTGCATATTCAACAACCTCACAATAAGACCTCCAATATAAAACTTTGGATAAAAGAAAAAAAAACATCAAAGCTCGAAAATAAAATTTTGGATAAAAGCAAAAAACATTAGTTAAATGCTCTGGTCAACTCAAATTAATAGGGAGTCAACACTGATGTGAACGCTATATTCCTTGCTATGCCAGAGGCAAGGACTAATAATGAATAAAGAACATGTAGGTTTATAGCCATTGATTTTATTTAACCTTGGATAATTTCGTCAATATGGTCCCATTTGTTAATATTTTATGAATGCATTACACCCAAATGTATACATTTCGTAAAACTCTCACCAGCGGACTTAATATCATCAACTCGAGTAATGTTGAGGAAGGATTTCCTCCCTTACCACACATTATGTAGGTCTAAATGCAAACAAATGTTTTTATTTACCAAGGAATGAATCATCATGTGTGCATTGTTTTACAAACGAGAAGAATGTCCCTTGGTTTTTAATATTAATCCCTTGGGTTTATTAATATTAGTGTATATGTTCGTATGGTTTATTATTAATACTAGGGTTCAATGTCGTTCCCTTTTGTTTATATTTCCTTGGGTTTATTAATTGCTTTGGATTATAATGTTAATCCTTATATTTATAATATTAATGTCATGGTTTAATGTTTATTTTAGTGTTTATAATATTTATCTTTGGGTTTATATCTCTTAGGTTATAATATTAGTCCATTGTGTTTGTGACAAATATTTTCTCAATATGGAAACCAATCATGGTCAACCATGGTAAACCATTATCAACATTGGTCAAACATTGTCAACCATGGTCAATAATGGTATGCTATGGTACAATGCCATAATGTGACAAATATTATCTTAGTATGAAAATCAACCATGGTCAATAAACACGGTGACTTTGTGAAAATGATTGTCTCATGGTCCAACGTCACATCATGACAACCATGGTCATCCATGGTCAACCATAGTTCAATGTCACATTGTGACAAAGATTGTCTCAATATGAAAATCATCCATGGTCAGTCATGGTCAACCAAGGTCCAATATTGCATTATAATAGATTCTCTCAATATGAAAATCAATCATGGTCAACGATAGTCAACCATGATCCGATATCGCATTATGACAAAGATTGTCTCAATATGAAACTCAACTAGGTCAACCATGTTTGTTTTAGGGTTTATAATATTTACCTTAGGGTTCATATACCTTGCTTTTACAATATTAATCCATTGGGTTTAATATTATTCCTTTGGGTTTTTAATATTAATCCCTTGGGTTTAGTAGTTCCTTGAGTTTATAATATCAATCCAATGACTTTATTAATCTAAGGGTTCATATTCCTAGTGTGACAGCCTCACTCGAGGGGCCCATGCAAATCGCATCATAAATGTATTGTAAATATTGTACGATGAATTTAAATCAAAACGGGGACTCACTGAAGGACACAAATTCGAGAGCTGAGAAGGGAGTCGCTTGATTGGGATGTCTTGGTTTCTTGTACTAGGAAGAAATCTGAAAGTGCAATACAACCATTAAAGACTAGCAGGCATTAGAATTGAAGAAAAGAGCTCTTAAAATTAAATGAGCAAAACAAAGAGGTATTTAGGCCCATTCCGCTTGGGAAGAAACCACAAGAAAGAAAAAGGATAGGAATTTATGAAAAGGGATGGTGTGTTACAGGCCAATGAGCAAGAAACAGTAACGACGATTAAGGAAGAAACCAAGAAGAGACTGAACACGAAGGAAAAATAAGAGAGAGCAATGGGAGAGAAAAAATGGAGACAAGAATATAGGAGCAACATAAAGGGAATGAGAAAAGGTGTGGAGAGGAGGAGAAGTTTGACATGAACTCTCCATAGCTAGAACCAAAGAGAAGAGAAGAGAAGGGGCTTGACATTTGATCCCTTGAGGTTGTGAGTTGAGCTACAAGTCTGTAGAGCCCTGTAATAACTTGGGGTCCCTAAAGGCTATGGATTGAGATAAAATCCCTAGAGCCTTATAACAGCTTAGGTCCCTAGAGGCTATGGGTTGAGACTTAGGTCTTTAAAACCCTGTAACATCTTGGGTCATAGACAGGGTGGGTTGGGATCAAATATTTGGATCCCTATAATAACATGGGTACCTTGGAGGTTGTGGGTTGAAGTAGTAAAATCTGGAGCCCTATAAAAACTTGGGTAGAGGCCATCCTAAAGTAGAAGTTGAGGAAGACCAAAATGAAGACTAATGGTTAATGCCCAGATGGCACAACATATTTTGGACTCCCTTGAAGGGTTTGAATGACTGTGTGAGCACTAGTGGGTGAGTTTGGGAACCTCTAGACTCTCGGTGTCAACCAAGCAAAAAGATTCCAGCTTGTGGGATTGAGGAAGGAGGTCCTATAGAGTCCCAAAATGCAACGAAAGATTGGCGAGTTAGTCCCAAAAGTGAGCATCCCCCAAGACTCTGGAATTGGCCTTAAGGGTGACGACTACAAGCAAGTGTGGCTGCAACCATCTATGGTTGGGTGGAGATTCCTTGTCCCATACTTAGTTTCCCTGTTTACTCCAAGATAAGTAATTGTGTAGTTTTTCTAATGTATGATGAATAATGTTACTATGTTGATGGATAATGGTTTGAATGTAGGGACTGCATTGTATTGACGAAGACACATTTATGAATTATATCCCTTTTGTGTGGTGTGATGTGTTAAATGGTTACATCTATGTATGTATTTTTGTGGAATATATGCTCTAACATGTAAGAAAGTTGAAAAGAAATAATATGTTAACAATTGTTAAATGACATGCTTGGGTTAATAGTGGGTTTTGTGACCCTTTACTAATATAAGATTACAAAGAGAGATAGCTTATGCATAATAGGGACATTATTCACTCGATTCATTCAGGGTCACATTACAAGTTGTTGTGTTGCTCAACGAGCACAACTTTAACGTTTGGGGGGATTTTCCTTGGTATCAGTTGAGCCACTAGATTTATCTAAATGTCCTTTAGCCTTACATTTTTAGCGGGTTGTATATCTGTTGTTGGCATTGTAAAGTGATAGTTGAGTGACTTGAAGGCTTTTCTTATCGAGATGGAGTTGTTTCTAGGCCTGATATAAGTCTTGACATTGTTGGCATGTGGAAAGTGAGGTTGGATCCTCCTTATTGGGGATGACAACATCCCCTCCTTTGTCGGCTTTAAGAATCACGATGTCCTTGTTGTGGTTAAAGGATTTTAGGGCTTCAAATTCATACTTACTAATATTGTTTCTAGGGGGCTTTGCCTTCTTGAGGACAACAATGCATTCTTTCCTAATAGTGTCCTTAATATTATCAAGTAAGCGCTTAATCCCAAATTCAACGTTGCACATAATGTCTTCGACTGGAATCTTCTTCGGGGCAAGGGCAAAATTTAATCCTTTCTCAATAAGGCTAAAGATAGAAGGGGGAAAGGAAAATTAAGAAAGATTAACAGCCCTATTACTCTGAGAAGGATGAAGAAGCTTATTATTATTATTATTATTATCTTCAAAAGTATACAACTAGTTGTTAGTAATAGTCTTATAATGAGTGAACACTATTATTCTTAGTAATAAACCTTATATTATCAATGTTGTTGTTATTATTATTACTAATAATTCTATTGAAATTATAATTATGCAAATTATTATTATTATTATTAAAAGTAAAATTAAAATCACTTAACCTATTCTACTGAATAAATTCACTATTACCATACTTAATAAACCAATTATCGGAATTAGAAGAGCACGAAACAAAGTAGGTTACAGAACGCTGGTTGGGAGAATCGAGGAGGCTAGACCACACTTAAGAGAACACCAAGCGGGATAGGATATCAGATGCTAGTTATGAGAACCTCCAGCATTACAACGAAGAGACAGTAAGGATATAAGAACCAGACTATGATTACCCAAATCAACAGTTAAAGGATACCGAGTGGAGGACCGCAATGGTTCAATAGACATGAATGGTCTGACTAGATGAACAGAAGAGGAGATACTACAATGGGAGGATGGAACTGCATCAAAGGAACAGCGAGGAAGGACCCGAGGGTGATCAAATCGGCAGGCAAGGGAAGGTTGATTAGAATCACTGGGAAGGGGGTGCTTCGGAGGGTGACCGGATCCGCAGGGGAGGCAATGATCAAAGGGAGATCGAATGTCAAAGAAAGACCTCTCATCAGAGGATCGATCAACCGGAAGGCTGACATCTATGAGAGAGTACTTCTCATCAATTTCTGCTGAGGCTGTCAGCGGAGGAGGGACAGAACGTGGGGAGGAATGTAAATCAAGAATGCGGGCTAGATCCAAAGGTGAAGGTAGCAGGATCGAGCACGGGGATTATGATAGGTAAGAGAGTCGAATAGGGTTAGAATCAGGAATTAAAGAGGCAGGGGTAGGCTTGAAAAGACCAGGTGATCTGGCTGATACATTCGAACACACTAGCATAGCTCGTTGCGTAGGGGAGCCTCCAACACCAGAATGTTTATTAACCTAGGACCAAAGAGAAAAAATATGGTTAATAGAAATCCGGTTGGGGGATGACTTAACCATGGGCAAAAGAGGATCGTGCTATGACGAGGATTTTTCAGACAACTTCTGAAACTTCGTAGTGTGCTTCAGTTTCCAAAATTCATCCATTCGCAATGATTTAAGACCATAACAAGCATCAAATCTAGTCCAAAGGGAAGAGGACATAATTCTAGAAAGTTCTAGATGCAAAGTGAAAAGATTTCAAGAAAGTTGATCCAGAACTGTCCTGACCCTACACATCTCAACAATACTAAACTAGCCTTCAAAAAGACACAATGGTTTATGGGAGTGTTGAGGCGATGATTAATCTGGAAAAAAACGGGATGATATAAGAATCTCTGCTTTTCTTAAGGAACGCTAGATTTGACTTCAACTTCAAAACATGCAAGGGTGCCAGTTCAAAATGATGAATCTTAGTCACAATGGCCCTTCTGTGCAGGGATGTAATTGTTGAGTTGAGGCTTCCGTGATACACATTAGCATTGAGAAGATTTTCAATGAAAATCACATCATAATTCATTTGTCGATAAGTTTCGAACCAATAAGTGTGGTTCATCGTCAAGACAAGTTGAAGAACGACCATGGTAGCAGTTTAAATAGAGAGAGAAAATCATCCAACCACTATATTTGACCAGGAAATGACTATATTTGACAAGGAAATTGTAGTGGATGGAGGGATAAGGATAGGGAAATACAATTAATTCAAAAGTTAGTTTTGTTAAATTTATTACTATATTTGATTAAATTTAATTGTTTATATTTAATGAGAATAAACTAATAATAGACTTATTATTAAAGCTATATAGAAGAATACAAACTAATATTATTAAATAAATCAAAATTGTTTATTAAAGGCTCACCTACTTAGTTAGAGTAAAATAATTTTAAATTTATTAGTTCTTATTCATTTATATTAAAGTTATAAAGGGAGCATCATTCTTTAAATTTTACTTCATTAAGGTGAAAATTATTATATTGATTAATACATTATACTAATAATTAAATAAGTCTTAATTTAACTTTATATAATTAATGAAAATAATAAGAGTTATTATTAATGCTAAAGCCATATAAATACAAGTTAATATTATTAATATTAAAGGATATACTAAGAAATTTTTGTTTTTTTTTTACATAAAAGTTCAGCTACTTAGTTAGTTAGAAAGTTGACTCAATACTAAAATGAAGGGTCTAACAGAATTGAAAAGGGGCAATTTCTTAGTTAAAAATTATTTGAAGTTTATTAAGGAACTACTCAAAAAGAATATGGAAGTTTCTAATTAGTTAAATCGAAGAATGAATATTCATTAATTTATATTAAAGTTTAAATGGGATAATTTGCAACATTCTTTAGAATTCCTTTATTAAGGTAAAAAATATTATGTTAATACTGTTAATTACTAAGGCTTAAAAATATTCTTACTGCCTCTATAAATAAATATCTTATTATAATAAGAGAACAAGTAATGTTAAAAAGGTTAAATAATTACTAAAATCAAAAAGCAGAGAAGGGGTAAAGGACAACACAAGGTCAGAAGATGAGAGAAGATCACAGTAAAGGAACAACATAAGGGGCCAGGGGAGGGGGGGCAGGGCAGGGGCGGCTACGAAGAAAGCGCAGGGATCCAACATCTGCTAATCTTCTAGCTATCATCCCTATTGAGATTGGTTGTCCTTTTTTCAATTTCTATGGCTTCCCTAAACTTCCAGTGATGAAAAGGGCCAATCTTGGCAATAGCACAAGCCTCCTCAATGCATACATGATGCTTAGTTTTTTCTGCGTGTTCTGCTAGGGTGGAAGACTGGGTCCTCCCATGTTTTATGTCAACGAGTGGTCATAAATCCTTTGATTAATAGAGCACACAGTTTCACCAACAAAGGGGGTCCCATAGGAACAAGGAGTAACATAGACACCTTTCATGTCCTTGGGGTTGATGAGGTCTTTAACATATCTAAGAGAGCTACAGATGGTGTTAATGGGTCTAAACGAAGGGGTCACATTATGCCTGTTGAGGATTCTCACAATTTTATCCCCGATGCTAGATGAATGGGAGATGAACCCCTCAGACCCTATCCTTAAGGTCTTTCTTAACCTTGGGACCTTGGCTAGATTTAAGGAAAGTTTCTAGACTTTGGTGCCTACTATAACAGTTATTAAAAAAAACATTAAGGAGATGGGTTTTCTCCTTCTCAAGGTTCTTCTCATCAAATATTCTTAGTGCCTGAGTCGTTGGTATGTTGAGAACACCCAACTTTTGAGAAGGGAAATGATGGGAGCTGGCATGAAGATACTGCTTAGTATGAGTTTTCTTCCTAAACACTTGGTGGGAGAAAGAATCGTCATCATTTTTTGAAATGAGAACATCCAGGAAAGGCAAAAAATCATCAACTTCTTCCTCCATGGTGAACTTAATAGAGGGGTATTGATTTTTGAGACATTGAAAAAATAGATCTAACTCCTCGTGGCCATGAGACGATATAACACCAGTGTCATCAACAAATCATTTCCAAAGCTTGGGAAGGAGTCACACAGAGGCAAAAGTGTTAAATTAAAAGTCTTCCATAAAAATATTAGTAACCACCAGGGACAGGGGTGATCCCATGGAAACCCCACAGTTCTGTTCATAGAATTCACCTTCGAAGTTGAAGAAAGTAGACATGAGAAAAATTTCGACTAAATGAGCGGTATCGGGATCAGTTAGGCAGTTGATGACCTCAATGGACTCCTTTATAAGAATGAATGTGTAAAGGGAAACTACATTGAAACTCACAAGAATGTCATCAGGGCCAAACCTTATGCCCTTAAACTCATTGACAAAAGATGAAGAGTCTTTAATGAGTGACTCTATGAGGCCCACAAGGGGTCTAAGCTTCGAGGCCAAGTATTTAACAAGGAAGTAGGTTGGAAATCCTATTGAATTGATTGATCCAGGTGGATATTGGTGGCCACCTGCCAAGTCCACCTGGACCCCCACCATTTTCTTTCTCAGCATTTTCAGTTTCCTTAATTGTAGCACAACTTACTATTTTTAGCAGTTTTTCGGGTCCTGAACTTTCGGAGCCGTTTTGAGGCCCTAAACGACGTTTTTTGAGGATTCCAAGGGCAACATGGGTCCATCAAATGGACCAATGTTGCCCATTCCAAAAATGGTAGTACTCGGATAGATCTTTCTAACGAGCTATTGTATGCGTCAAACAGAGATCATATGCCAAAGTTACGACCCCGGGAAGTTGATGTACCAATTTACCCCAAACGGGGCCCACAGTTTGGCGTTTCATCTCCTAGGGTTAGGTTTTGGAATGTTAAGGGTTTTCCATTGTTTCTCAACAATAAATAGGCCTTCGAGCCTCATTGTAACATAGTTCAGAGGCATGTAGCCATCACATCTCTTCTCAGAGATAAGCTACCATCGCCCTAGCTTGTTTATTTCCATTTCTCGTTGTAAGCATATTTCAGTATTTTCCATTAATGAAATGAAGTATTATTTCCGCTGCATCTTTGTGTATATGGTTATCTCTATCATTTTTTGCGTTCCTGTTTAAATCCGGATCAGTGGTATCAGAGCGGTCTGCTTTTTCTCTACTTTTCTTTGCATGTCCCCAACAAGGTCGGGATATAAGGAGTTAGGGCTTGAACTGGTTGAACCTTTGCAAGACCAGCCTCGCAAATCCCGACGGCCTCCCATGGCGGACGAGAAGAAAGACGAGGGGGCAGGAGATCCCATCAAAATGTTGCTCGAAGAAGCCCTCGAGCGACAACGGAACGCGATGATGGACAACTTTGCCCAGATCCTTCAGCGGCTACCCAGAAGCGACGCATCGGCTTCCAACAGCTAGTCTGGAAACGCCACACCCTTTAAGGTACAAGTTAATTTTGAAATCCCCATATTCGAGGGTCAGATAGACGCAGATGCCGTAGATAAATGGTTAAATCTGCTAGAGGTTTATTTTTCTGTTCATGAATTTTCGAGTCGGGAAAAGATTATTTTTGCTCTCCTCAAAGCAGCCCCCCACGTCAAGGACTGGTGGGAGACCTACTGTGAGCAGAAGGATGAAAGTACTGGCTCACTATTTTTAGTCGCACCCACCTGGGATTCGTTCCGGGATGCCGTCAAGGAGCAGTACTACCCTGTTGGAAGCTATGAGGATGAATACATAAAGTGGACCACGCTGCGGCAGGGAAGGGACCAAGACGTGCCAGAGTTCACCAATCTTTTCCATACCCTTCGCACAAAGTTGGGTATCAAGGATTCGGAGCAACATTTGATACTCAAATACCGTGGCTACCTGCACAAGTACATCCAGGAAGAAATACAATTCCTAAACATCCCCTCGCTCGGCGCAGCATACCGATATGCCGTCAAGGTCGAGCAGAAGTTTAAACAAAAGAACCGAGACTTTGGATCTGCGAATCCAAAGCAGGGGAAAGGTGCCCCGAAACCACAGAACAAAGGACAAAGCCAAGGCGGGACAGCCCAAGACAACCAGCCGAAGCTACAAGCAAAGAACAGCGCCGCGAAGCCGAGAAAGGACACTGGAAAATGGTGCGAGTTCCATAATAGCTCCACTCACAACACAAGTGAGTGTCGGGCCAAGCAGTCACTGGTGGCTGAGCTAAAGGTTTCAGAATCAGATGCATGTTCCGACTGTGAGTCAGAACTCGATAAGGGGTATGAAAAAGGGAAGCAGATCATTGATGCGGATCCCAGCGCCACTGTTGCTACCGCAAAGATCTAGAAAAATGAACCCGAAGATCCAGAGGAGGAGGAGCGTCTCTTCCACTCTCAGATGTGGGTAAAGGGCTCCCCGATACAGTTCATTGTTGATAGTGGGAGTCAAAAGAACCTCATTTCGGCAGAGGTCGTGAAGCGGTTGGGCTTACCGACCACAGCACATCCACAACCATACACCATTGGGTGGCTTCACCAAGGACAAGATCTTCGCGTGAGCCAGCAGTGTCACCTTCCATACAACATCAAGCCCTTCACGGATGAGGTATTGTGTGACATTGCTCCCCTTGAGTTTGTGATATATTACTAGGACAACCATACTTGTGGAAGCGACATGCTGTGTATGAATCAAGGCCCCGTGCTGTTATTATTACATTGGGGAATAAGTTGTTCAGGATACCAGAGGTAGCACCACCTGCCGCCATCTCTTTGATTACTGCAAAACAATGCAGTAAGATCATTTCCAAAACCAGGAAATTTGTTTTCCTGATGATACGCCCTCAAGGAAAGAAGAAGACAGTGGACGCGGCCTCCAGACAGGGTCCCTCTGCACGACAACTACAGATGGACAAGATTGTGGAGGAGTACGAGGACATCTTCACCTCCCCGCCAGGGGTTCCTCTGCACTGTCAAGTCAAGCACCCCATCGATCTGACCCCAGGTGCGCCACTACCCAATGGGCCAATTTATCGGCGCTCCGTTCTGGAGAACAATGAAATCAAGAGGCAGATTCAGGAGCTCCTGCAGAAAGGTCACATCCGTCCGAGTTCATCGCCATGTGGGAGCCCGATTGTGTTGGTACAGAAGAAGGATGGGACATGGAGACTCTGTATTGACTATCGCGCGCTGAACAAGATCACTGTCCGTAATAGGTACCCGATCCCGCGGATTGATGACCTCCTAGACCAACTAAAGGGGGCGAAATATTTCAGCAAGATCAATCTGAAGTCAGGATATCACCAGGTACCAATCGAACCCTCTGATGTGTGGAAGACTGCCTTCAAATCCAAGGAGGGCCTCTTCGAATGGTTGGTCATGCCTTTCGGATTGACGAATGCTCCTGCAACCTTTATGAGGCTAATGGATGAAATCTTGCGGCCATTCACCAACTCCTTTGTAGTAGTATACTTGGATGACATTCTGATCTTCAGCCAGAGTTGGGAAGAGCACCTCCACCACATCCGACAGGTTCTCCAAACACTGCGGCAACACAAGCTATGTGCCAATTTGGAGAAATGCACTTTTGGCATGACCCAGGTTCAGTATCTGGGATACATCATTGATGAACAGGGGGTGCATGTCGATACAGCCAAGATCCAAGTCATTCGGGATTGGCCCTCTCCAACCACTCTAACAGAGCTCCGCAGCTTTCTAGGCCTTGCCAACTTCTACCGCAGGTTTGTGTTGGGGTTTTCTCATATTTCTTGGCCCTTGAGTCAGGTCACCAAGGGAGGGGCGAAAGCAAAATTCTTTTGGTCTGAATCTCAACAGAAGGCATTCATGGAGTTGAAGGATCGCCTTTGCACAGCACCAGTGCTCGCGTTACCAGATTTACAACAACCATTTGAGGTCGAGACAGATGCCTCTGACTATGCTATTGGGGCAGTCCTTACTCAACATGGACATCCAGTGGCATATCACAGTGAAACACTTTCAGACACAGTCCGGAAGTACCCCACTTATGATAAAGAGATGTATTCCATTGTACAAGCCTGCCGACAATGGAAGCATTACATTTTGGGGAAGGAAACGGTCATCCACATAGACCACCGACCCCTGCAGTTCATACAGACCCAAGGGAAATTGCAGAATGATCGCCATCAGAAGTGGTCTACATACCTGCAACAATTCCACTTGAATATCAAGTATAAGAAGGGCAGCACCAATAATGTTGCAGATTGCCTCAGTCGACCACCGATCATGGCGTTAACCACCGTGCTTAACTCTTGTGGGCACGAGACTTCTGATTGGCCACTTCTCTACAAAAGCGACCCAGAATTCGGCCACACATACCAGACACTCTTGGAGGGTCGGCGTGTTGCAGATTTTCACCTCCAGGATGCCCTATTATGCCACCTCGGTCACCTTTGTGTTCCTTCAAGCGAGCGTGCCAAGATGATTTGGGAAGCACACTACAGTTGGGCTGCTGGGCATTTCGGGGTCGAGAAAACAGTGGCAGTACTGCAAAATTATTTATATTGGCCGAATCTTCGACAGGATGTTGGGAAGTACATCAGATCATGTACTGCCTGTGCCATTGCCAAACCGACCATTAAGAAGCACAGCCTCTATACCCCGTTGCCTACCCCTAGTCGACCTTGGGAATCCATCTCCATGGATTACATGTCAGGCCTTCCTTCCACTAAGCATGGAAATGACTGTGTTTTTGTGGTCGTCGACAGGTTCTCGAAGATGGCCATTATGGTGGCCTGCAAGAAGAATATCACAGCAGAAGCCACTGGTAAACTCTTCTTTGAACGAGTGTGGGTGCACTTTGGGATCCCACAGTCTATCATCTCAGATCGGGACAGTCGGTTTCTCAGCACATTTTGGTCGAGTCTCTGGTCAATGCTGGACACCAAACTCACGAAGTCCACAGCCTTCCATCCTCAAACTGATGGCCAGACAGAGGTTGTCAATAGGATGATTGTGCACATTCTGCGCATGTATAACTCAAAGCATCCACGCACATGGGACGAGAGCCTCCCCTATGTTCAGCACATCTACAACCGAGCTCTTCACAGCTCCACTGGCCATAGCCCTTTTCAGGTGGGTTTGGGATTCCAGCCACTATGCCCCATTGATGTGGCCATGCCACTTGCAGCTACTCACATGAATTCAGCTCATGTCCAGTCCGAAACAGATAAGGCCACCAGCTTCATTGAGCGCATCCAACATATTCGCCAGCAGGTCCATGACATTCTTGAGAAATCAAATGCCAAGTACAAGCAGCGACATGATCAACATCGGGTGCCACACAAGTTTCAGGTGGGCGACAAAGTCTGGTTGCATTTGCAAAAGGAACGCCTTACTGTAGCCTATCGGGAATTGAGACCACTCCGATATGGTCCTTACACCATTACTAAGGCTATGGGAGACAATGCATTTGAGCTCAGCATTCCCCCATTCCTTGGCCTGCACCCAGTGTTCAATGTGGACCGCCTTCGGCCATACTTTCCACCATTGCTAGACACATCCGACATTGCAGAACAGCTCAAACCCACAGAATTAAATCCAGATTGCATGGAACAAGCTGCAACTGATCGGATCATGGACACACAGATCAAGAACACTCACCAACAGAATATCCAACTGTATCGAGTTGTCAAAGCAGGCCAACTCCTTCAGCAGGGCAAGTGGCTCACCAGGGAACAGGTTCAGTAAAAGTTTCCTCATCTCATGGAGGAGCTCAACGCAATGGGGACCATTGCTTCCTAAGGGGGGAGGGATGATCCAGGTCGATATTGGTGGCCACCTGCCAAGTCCACCTGGACCCCCACCATTGTCTTTCTCAGCATTTTCAGTTTCCTTAATTGTAGCACAACTTACTATTTTTAGCAGTTTTTCGGGTCCTGAACTTCCGGAGCCGTTTTGAGGCCCTAAACGATGTTTTTTGGGGATTCCAGGGGCAACATGGGTCCATGCAATGGACCGATGTTTCCTGTTCCAACAATGGTAGTACTCGGATAGATCTTTCTAACGAGCTATTGTATGCGTCAAACGGAGATCATATGCCAAAGTTACGACCCCGGGAAGTTGATGTACCAATTTACCCCAAACGGGACCCACAGTTTGGTGTTTCATCTCCTAGGGTTAGGTTTTGGAATGTTAAGGGTTTTCCATTGTTTCTCAACAATAAATAGGCCTTCGAGCTTCATTGTAACACAGTTCAGAGGCATGTAGCCATCACATCTCTTCTCAGAGATAAGCTACCATCGCCCTAGCTGGTTTATTTCCATTTCTAGTTGTAAGCATATTTCAGTATTTTCCATTAATGAAATGAAGTATTATTTCCGCTACATCTATGTGTATATGGTTATCTCTGTAATTTGTTGCGTTCCTGTTTAAATCCGGATCATTGATAATGGGCCTAAGGGGAGCCCCTTCTTTGTGAATCTTTGGAAGCCCATAGATCCTCAGAGTGATGGGACTACTCACAAATAGCATATGGAAAAAAGAACCCACAGTGCTACTAGGTTTTATAGCTAGAGCAACTGTTCTGGAGATCTTTTCTAAGGGATTCTTGTTAAGATTTTTATAGCTATCACTAATACACATATGTTCCATCATCTTATGGTGATAATACTCTTTGTTAAGGATGATAATAGCCCCTCCTTTGTCGGCTTTAAGAACCATGATGTCCTTGTTTTGGTTCAAGGATTCATTTGTTCATGTGTTCAACGAGTTAACTAATGATTCAATCATAAATAACTCATGCATATCAGATTTGAGAGCTACCCATTTGAGATTGGAGTTCAAGGGTAGTGTACTATCAGTTGTATAATAATAAAAATTGTATAGATGGTGCGTGCAGTCAAAGGAAGATCCTAAAGGAACAGTGCAATCTAACTAAATAGGGGCATAATTCCTTATTGAACAAAGAAATGAAGTAGGAGCTTGGAAGGCTAGGAAATTGGCTAAGCATTGGCTAGAGTTAGCCTAGCAAGTAGTGAGATAGATAGAGATAGTGCAGAGGTTTCCTGGGCTTAAGAAAAGCATTATAATCTTCTCATATTTTTGACTAATGAAACATATAGATAGTGGGGGTTTCTAGCTATGGATTTGCCCAGGAAATCATTGTGTAATGTGTTGATTGAATTATTTCTCTTGTATTCTTCTTGATTTCTCGATCTATTAATTGTTTCTTCTAATGAGTAGAGTAGATTCAAGTATTTTGTTTTAGAAAATCTAATAAGAAATTTAAATCTACAAGGAATTTCTACACCCGGAAGTTCGGAACCCCACGGAGCTACGTTAACAATCCCTTATTGTATCTCGCATTCGTAGGTCCAACTGCTAGTGGGGACCTAATACAATTAATTTGAAAAAATAATCCTTTTCCCTTTCATGTGAAAACCATAGTGTCAGGATGCCTTGGAGGCATGTTGTCAGCAATGGGCATCACGGGTGTCTAGTGGGCCACTTATGGGCGGCAGGTATAATTCATTTCGTGTGAGCTCAGAGCATGGCTGACATCACATGGGCAAGGTTAGACCTTGGAGGTTGGAACCTCGTAATTAAATAACGTCCCAAGGAATTACTCGTGGTGAATATATGATGTCGAAGTTGTCTTGGAGGTGGTGATCCATTAGCTAACAGGTTGGGTTCTGTGGAGGAGAACCAACTCAGTAACATGAAGTACCATGAGTTCTCGAAGATGTGGCATGTCATGGTTTAGATTATTTCCGGGGGTAATCCATCCATTGTGATTCGGCATGTCGAGCGGCCTCAAAGTTGGTGCTATATATATGAGAAAGTGTACGTACATATTTGCATGGAAAAGTTACATAATCAAGGGAAAGAAAGATCATCTAAAATCTTTACCCCATTCCTCAATTGTAATTGAAGGGGCAAGGATATATTACAAAGTGGTATTATAGAATTTGGGTTCAATACTTGAACTAGATGGGCTTCGTCATGGGAAAGTGAGGACTTTTTTTACGTGATTATAGAATACTAAGTCAGTTGGACTCTGTTCATTGATGGATTGTTAAAGTTATGATATGATATATTATTCAATGGTTAACAGATCCATGGGAGAAGGAATTATGAGCGTTAATGTGCTTTCTCATTATTTATGTACCAACTAGATGATTGAATGACTGTTGCATCTAATTATAGATGGATTTTATATTAACAAGGTTTTTTTGTTATCAGAGGAAGCCCATGATACTCGATAAATGAACATCCATGATATTGGTTATGTTTAAATGTTATTTAAGAATGTCTAACGATGTGTGTGATTGATAGCACATCCAAAATTGCATCACATAAAAAAGATATAATAATAAGAACCAGAATGGTTGAATATAGTTTCGACCAGTCCCAACATCGAAGTGATTGGGTCAAAAATAATGATGAAGAGAGATCAGTTGCGAAAGGGGGAGGAAATCAATACCCAGATTCGATGGACACGGTGAGAAGCCTTCGAGATGAGGTGAGAATTTTTAACACTGATAATGAGAGGTTGGTTAGATCCTAAGAGATTCAAGCTCAGATTAATGTAGTCATCCTACAAAGTCTCTCGTAATGGAAGAGAGAAATCCACCCATTATCAATCGGGATTTGAAGTAGGCAAATGATGCAAAATCATGTTTGCTAGGGATGAATAAGTTATTTAGAATACATGACTACTCTGTGAATATGAAATATTGAATTTCCTCCTAAAATTTAAAAGGAAGGGTAGATATTTATCTCGGGGACTTTTAAAATACTAGATCCATCACCGAGGAAGAGATGAGATGGGACGAGATTGAGAATATTTTCAGGGAGCAGTACCTATCTAAACATTATTACGACAATAAGGAAATGGAATTTTGTGAACTAAGAATGGGACATATGACTAACAAGGAGTACGCCACCAAGTTTTTAGGGTTATTGAGATATGTTCCATAACTCAAGGATGAGAAGGTCAAAATCCATAGGTTCGTTAAGGGGTTTCCTATGGTATTAAGAGATAAGATTGAATTATTGGAACCCTAGACTATGAAGGACGCTATTAAGAAGCTAGAGAATTGCTATGAGAAAGCAAGTGGAGGGTTGAGACTAAGAGTAACTCGATAGGAAGGAGAACTTGTAGTTGAAATGTGAGTTGGTCTAGAAAGCACCCAGAAGTAAAATAGAGGAAAAACCCAACCGAGACAAGGCAATCTTAACAAAAGGCTAGCAATGATGTTAAAAGGAATGTACAATAACTAACATTGGTGCAACTCGAGATTGAAGGCCAAGAACCATGTAAGTGTTGGACCTATGGTGTGGACTATAGGTGAAGGGATTTTCCTCATCAAAAATAGGTTGGACCAAAAATATACAGTGCTTAGGACGAAAATCATGGTGGTCAAACTAGCCCAAAGTATGCCTAGGATTTATGCAACATTGGAAAACCACCAAACATATCATCAAGCATCCATCATTCAGATGGGAGGTTAGCTAGAAGAGCAAGTTTCTTTTATTTTGATTGATCTAGAATATAATTATAGCTATATCAACCCAAATCTTGTTGAAAAGTATCAATTCTAGCAATGTTGAAAGAAATCCCTATAAGAAGCTGCAAAAGAAAACAAAACAAAAAATATTCTAAAATATGGCTTGAGCAATTAAATAAAATGAATATTTGATTAAAACTTACATAATTAATTGTATTTCAGAGAATTATGTTGCTGAGTGAAATTACAAATAAAACCAAATACTTCCATGTGTCTTACAATGAGAAACTAGATAAATCCTAGTTGAGCTTTATTGATTCATTTAAATGAATAAGTGTTGTGAACATAAATCCCATCTATAGACAGAGGCAATCTCTCTAGCCCAATGAATGGGTCTAGCAACAAACTAAACAAACTAATGCAAACTTTCATAGTTTATGTTTAAAAATGTGGAGAGAGAGAGAGATCTACCTCACTCTGATGCTAACCTCTAAATCCTTTGATGAATAATTCAACCCCTTTATTTCTATGCTTGCTCCTTGCTTGTTCTTTATGCCTGAGTACCTGTAAGAGAGATAAAAAGATAATAAATGATATAAGAGCATACATAGTATATATCAAACATAAAATACTTAATATGTCAAGGGGTATTAAGGTAAATGAATAAATATTTAGACATTTATGGAAAGTGAACATCAGATGTATATATTAATAAACTAAAAAGGAAATCATGCAACCATTTCCTTCATGTTGGACACCTCTTTTTGGTGTATTTCTAAGTCCAAGCCAAGACTCCTGAAGAACTCCTTCTCCAAGTAAGATGGGAAACATTTGGGCATAATCTTAGCATACGAATGCAGGCAATCAATGACCTACCATTTGGGGATGGAAGGGAGTTTATTTGTAGTAAGGGGGAGGGAGTTATGGATCCACAAAAGATGGAGGAAGGTCCACATCTCAAGTGGAAGGCCCTTAATGGTAGAATCAGGAGCTCCAAATGGAAGATCTCGACCATATCTCCAACCAAAAACATCCATCGCGTTGTTTCTCGAGGTTTCTAGCATGTGAAGCTTCTCCCCCATTTGGGAAAACTTACCAGAAGAGGTGCAACATGGGTTTTCATATCAAAAATATGTTGGTAGAGCTAGGTGGGAAGCATGCAACTTTCCATCAGCATAGGCTTGCATTGGAGCAAAGTTTGATGGTCCTGAAAACTAGGATTTTAGGGAAACTTCTCCATAATTGAATTAGGGAAATGTTTCTTCTATTCTTCAAGGATGTTTTTGTATGTGTATGATGATGAGCACACTTCATAGTTTCCAGGATTTTGGCACTTCGAGATGTGGAATTAGAGGTGAACAGGAAGTGTGACAAAATATTGTGTAACAATAAGGATTGTCATTCCTTATTATTGTTTCACAGTGTACTTGGCTTTAGTAGGGGTAGGGGAGATATGTGAATTTTGCACATCAAACTAGAGATGACTCATAAAATGAGTAGAAGGGAAAATAATTTCATTAATTTATAGAATTATACATGAATAATAAAACTATAAAAAATGGCTTACATCTACCATACTTCAACAATTATCATCGTAATGTTATAAAATGTACACATGGCCTTTAATCAAAATGTGCACACCAATTCTAGAAAATAATATGCATTTTCATTGGTCTAAAGATGGGTGCAAGTATATAACCATCTAGCGCATCATGTGAAGGTTATAGGCAAGGTGCGAAAATCATGTCAAATCCTAGCACTACCATTAATATCAATTCATAGCAAAAAATAGCTAAAAGTACTAATTTCTCATTTTAGGGATCTAGGTTTTGACATCTACACTTAGATATATTTGACACTAATTTTTAGCTATATTTTGACACTATTATCTAGTTAGTTTCAACAACCTAAATAAACTAGCTTCCTATACTAATAAGAAACTAGCTTCTTACATTGATAATTAGCTAGCCTCAACAAAAACAATTAACTAGCTTCGATATTGATAGTGAGCTAGCTTCTGACATCAATACTCAACTATATTTTATGCTAATAAGAATCTATTAACATGAACGAAACTAGTAAGTTTTAAAATTATGTGGAAACAAAATGATTCCAACATATTTCTATTACATTTTGTCACATTCATGTAATTCAATGGTTTAGCAACAAAAATGGAATTTCATAGCTTTAACAACCATTATGATAGAACCTTCTACATTTTATTTAGTCTCACACTTTATCAGCTACATCAAACCAAGATCAATCATGTCTCTAAGAAAACGATACAAAACTATACTATGTTTAGTCCTTGTATGATATTTCGATGATCTACTAAATGTAATGGAACTTTCACTCTAGCAAAAAATGTTCACACAATATTCTTTATAGCTTCCTTGGTAGCCCCTATAGTAACAATGCATTCACCCTCCACACTTGAAGAAGCAACAATAGACTACTGCTTAGCCGTCTAGTTAATGACTCCACCAAAAAGGTCAAATACACCTATAGACTATCAATTTTATACATCTCTAGCCTCATGAAGATCTATAAAATATCATAAATATAATTATTCATTTTTATTTTTCTTTTGACATAAAAAATAGTCCTTGATCTCCTTCAAATACAAAAAAATATTTTCATAGTGACCCAATGCTCCCTCGTTGGATTAGACATAAATGTAATAACAACTCCCATTAAATTTGTAATTTTTCATTCCTTCCATATTCTATAGCCTTGAAACTGATTTATTTTTAGTTGTGCTTTCTTGATGTAAGCTCCATATTTCTTCACTTGTTGCTATTGCAATTTTTCTTTGACTTCTTTTATATTTGTTATAAAAAACAATTTAGGCTTTCAAAGCCTATATTCTATAGCTTGCTCTTGAAATATTTATTCAGTCATGGACTACTACCACAACTCTTCATCTTCAAACTATGAACTTTTCCATGCTTCTTCCACTTCATATTCGTGATGTTCTTTCTATCATATTTCTTGATAGTAGAAATTGATGTCTTATTGGCTCCATCGTTGAAAGTTTGTTTCATTGCTTTCTTCTTCATCTCTAGAAACCTCCATGCTCTTTCATACATCTTTTTCGTCATCTTCTCTTTCATTTATAACTGTAATTGGATTGTCATCTTGTCTACTTGCACACTCTAAATGAACATTAAAAACATCTTCATTATGCTCTGCAGTGAGAGCTTTCTCTGCTTCTTGTTTCTTCTCTACCTCTTAACTACATTGAGGCTATGTTCCAGTGTTATTTTGTTAGAGGATACTCTCATCAAAATCTCATGAATCACTTTATCCTCTTCTTAATCATCAATTTCTCCAAGATCATGCACTACTTCATGAGAAATTCTAACCATTTCTTCATAAATTCAAGTTATAGTCATAGCTTCAACCTTCAATTATTCATTAAACATGAAACTTTCCATATTTCCACAATCATTCATTGTTTCAAGAAAGATACCACAAATTTCATCAACTTAATTTTCATCCACTGTATGTTGAGATATCTGAGCATGTGTGTGCTCATTAAAAATTTCAACTTCACCAAATTCATCATTTGTTATTGGGTACATGAGAGATGCACTTTCAACTCTAAAAACCATTACTTCATATGAAAATATGTCTTTGTATTTTCAAACTTAAATGGCTCAAAATCTTATGCAAATAGGTCATCATCAACTACAATCATACCAACTAGATCACACATGTTATTCACCTCTTTATTGGAAAATTCACCATCATCAAAAGGTCTATTGTTGGATTAACCAATTCACAACTCACTCTGCAATCACCATCCACATGTCTCGTCACAATGAGATTCACCATCCTTTGTTATAGTGGGGTTCTCAAGCATCTATATGCTCCTTCTCTACTTCACACGTAGAGGCTTCAACTTCTCACTCTGTAATATTTTCGATGTTTTCTGCATTCATATGCATGTCTGCATGATGGTTTTGACTTTCATATCCTTTATGACTATCATCCATACTTTAGAGGGATTGTCCAAGCTCTATTTTCCTCCTAGAGACTTGCTCATTTACTCTCAGATCTATAGTCAACTTTATGTTGATTCTTCAATAGACTATAATAAAATTTCTTACTTTATGCCGCTTTCCTTTATACCAAATTCTACTTCCAGAGTCTTCCATGGTTCTTAGGAAGATGTAGATTTTTCTACCTTGCACAAGGACATGTCATGCAATGAATTCTTATAATATAAATTATTAAGGCATCACATACCTCATCATATAGGTTATTAGACTGATACTCATTCAACTCTTTACATTAAAGAAAATTTTTCATTCTTAAAGTTTCCAAAAGTTAAATTTTTTACGAGTAAATTTTGGAAGTACTACGAGATATACCTTGATCCATTCATCCTCGAATTGTTCTACTTCATCTACTTGTATTTTAGATGCCCCAACTGTGGCGATAAACTTTATGAGCTCTTTGAAATACATTGGCTCTTCCTTTGGATTTATTTTCTCAGTTTTCTTCAGTCTTGCTTTGTGACCCATGAATGTCATCTTTCTTTTTTATTTTGTCTTCTTTCCTTATTGTGTCAGCCTTCTAGAAATGAATTTTGCATACACTTAATTATCTTTAAAACTAAACATTTTAACCTTGACTTTAATGGTGGCGCCCAATAAGTACTAGCAACTTTGCCAAGCTCCTCTATGTAGATCGTTATCAAAGCTCATGGCTATAACTTATAGTGGAGACTCCTTTGGTCAGTGGCAGTGGTTCTTTGCTTTTGATATGGTGGTGGCTCTGTAGGCTACTCACCCTAATATTTTAATAGTGGGGTTTACAAACTCTCAATGAGCTCTAGTTTGTACTTATGGACCAACGGATGGAAACATTGATTTGTGGGATACTCACAATAGCTAAGGCTCTTAGTGGAAGTAGCTCGTGACCTTATTAACTCCTTTGGTTCTTTGTAACCTTGCTAAAACTTTCTTTCATACCACTTGTTATTTAAAGGCAGAGATAAAAATGCAAACATAAGACAAATATGTACACAAACTTATACTTGAATAAAGAAGTTTTATTCAATATTAATTATTCTCTCAAATACATCAATCGAGTTGATGTTATTCTCTCTTATTAATTATCATTACAATGACCCAACCATGAGCATATAAGCACTAAACTTTCTAAATATGGAATCACAAAAACTCTAACTTTCTCTTCCGCATGAAAACTATGACTTGAAACTTTAACTTAACTTTTCTAACTTGAATTTAACATGAATCGATATTTTTCTTTCCCTTAACTTATATTTTCTTGACAAAGCATTAGCTTTTTAACTCTGACTCACTTGACTTGTAATATTAGACTTAACTTGATTTCCTTCATTTAACTCTTCATACATTGCATGCATACGAGAGCACTTGCTATTTCTATCAAGTGAAATGGTTTTGATATGTGAAAAAGTTGTGATCGATGGGAATATATCAAATAGGAAATTTGGGGATAGGTTTGTATGAATTGTGTGCTCTTATAATTTTTAAATTGCTATAAGAGACTAGAGTTCACTTGGTTGTACCACATTTCAATATTTGACAGTTGTTAAGTCAATTGGGTTGTGGATTCTATAATATTAATTTCATTCATATGAATTGCATACTAGCTATGTTAAGGCGTAACTATATGGAATGGTTATCTACTTACTTCAATAAGTGTTAAATTTATGAATTTTAATAATCATGAAATATAAAAGGTGAGGTGTGGTATGGAATCATGTAGTTTTAGGTTGACAGAATCGATGAACTAAAATGAGTCATGATGCACCACAAACTTTTAGTGATAGGCCATTTGGGTGTGCTAATTCATCCTTTGATGTGGGTGACTATAGGGGCATGACAATGAATTTTTAGGTTGAATTAAATTTTACACTAGAGGTACTCTTGCAACCTCCTTCATAATTTATTTATATATGCATATTCATTTCCATTGCTTGCTTTTCCTTTCCTTTCTCCCAACTAGAGTGCTCCAAGAAAACTCTATGTGACCAAGAGTGAGAGAGAGAATAATGATAGAGATCCAAACACAAATTCACAAAATATTACACTGACTAAAGCCGTACACTGGTGCTCATAAGGATTTTTATGGATGACACCTCTATTTTCTTCATTTTCCATTATTTTCCTTCAATTTCCTCCTCACATGCAACGTGTGACATTTCACCTTCCTTTTCTAGTATTTTCCTTTATTTTCATAAATTAAAATGTTAAAAATGCCCATTTGCCTTTTAATGCCTTTCCCTTATCCTTTTCAAATTTTCCTTAGCCAAAACACACATCTAGTGATGCCCACTAGGATATCTTTTCACAACATTCAACTTGGAATAAGTGACCCTTAACCATGGTCTTATTTTTCCTATATTAACTTTGATTACATGAAACTTTCACGAGGGTTGTTACACACAGCTTGACTAACATGAAAACATGTATTATTGAAACAAGATTATTGGATATGTTCTGCAAACTAAATTCCCTAAGCCTCATCCTAGAGGCCATGAAACATAATTCTAATGAACATTATTTATTCTTGGATATTCCATATTAACCCTAAAATTCAATGGCAAAATTTTCCTAATCCACAGGAAGATGCACATGTAATTTAAGTCAAGGAAGCACACTATTTTTTCCAAGTAAAGTTATACTACAAACCCTTTCCACTTTGTGGTACAAAGCTATTGAATCATACACTCCAATAGAAACTAGTCATGATTATTTTCCTCATAATAATAATAATAATAATAGTTATCCAATTTAATGTCATAGCCTAGCCATACACCAAAGTTAAATGATGTTTAAAAACTACATAAAATCATTATAATAACACATTAGACCTAGATTTACCTAGGATCACCCAATGGCCTTGACAAAATTTCGTTCATCATAAATTCATGCAACAAATTTAATTACTATGAAAATTTCAATGAGGAATACTTTATAGCATGTATTCAGCTAAGAGTTATCAAAATAAAACTAGGAATGGAAATTACAAGCAAGGTTAGTCGCAATAGTAATTATAAAACATGGCATCTCTTAACCATGTTTTCTAGGTGTGAGACATCAACCTTAATACTCCTTAGTGTTGTGTAATCCAATTTTAAAGAAAACCCACAAAATTTTAAGATAAAACATTTTAGAATAACTAAGTAGTTGAATAGTTGGAATTGCATATCAAAGACTAAAATCTACCAATATGTTCAGATAAGGTATTCATAAAATGATTATAATTCCATACAATTAAGATCATCCCATGACGTTGACATGATATCCTTAATCAAGTAGTACAACAAATATTTTAGTAAAAAACTAATTAGATGAATAGTTTGAATTTCATATTGTAAATTGAAGTTTTACCAAGAGAGTTACAATAGATCTTTATAAAAACATCATAACTACATAAAACTAGGATCACCCAATGCTATTGACATGATATCGTTCATCAGGAGATCATACTAGAAAAATAATTACGGTGCAGAGTTCAATGAGGATCAATTGAGAGCATGTATTCAGCTAATAATTGGCAAAATCAAAGTATCAATGGTTCTTTCAAGCAAGAAACAAATATTCACTCAATGTTAAGGAACAAGCCAGTTTGAGTGGCTCTATTATTCTAATAAATATGCACCCTCTCTAATCCCCCTAGAAATTTCAACATTCCTACAAGAGAAAAGGACTTGCCGACCAGAGAAGACTTGAAACATATTACCAAATGAACAATTTTTTGTTTTGCTCACTCCCAATTTTCCATCAAGTGTAATATTTAACCCTCCATTCAATCAAAATTAGTACTTCTATACGTAGCATAGGATCTGTGAACTTTATCAATATAAGAAGAAGGGATTCAATTTTCTACCATCCAAAAGGCACGTATTACATCTAGGGTAATGACCCAGTAGAACGGACTCCTGATACAATGTAAAATAGAAGCATCTCCCATAGAAGCGACTCCCATATAGTCAAACTTGGATTTGCACTAAGCACCATAGGGATTAACCTTCCTTGTGCCTGCTTCGAAGATGTGTAGAGAGGAGAAATGGACAAAATTCGCAAGATTGATAACGCTAAGCCCTTTACAAACTCTAGCCAATGAATCAACACCTAAATCTTGAAAAATCCTACAAATTGGGTATGGAATTGAAGGAAACCTCCTCCAACATAGTACAATTATTCACAAACTCTACAAACACCAAGATTTGAGATGCATTCAAAAACCCTACAAACCCTAGTTTTGAGATGCATTCACAAGCCCTAGAAACCATAGATTTGGGATGCAGGAATAGAAGCATACCCTAATAGATGAGAATCAATAGTGCACTAAGTAGAAGGGATTTGAAACATATGTTCCATGAACCATACCAAAGGAAATTTGATTATATGTTGTTGAGAATGATTAAAGTGATGTTGATTGTTGACATTGGAGCTGAACAAGGGTGATTGAAGTGATAAATTGTGATGACAAGGGTGGTTGTTTCATATTTTGTAACCATAAATGAATTTCAAGGTATCATAATACATTTCGAAAGGTGCATATATCTGTGTGTGTGTGTGTGCCTGTTGTGGTCGAGTCACTCATAGGTTCTATCAATCGAGAGAGAATGATTAATTCCCATTATTGTAATTAAATATGCCTCCCATTAATGTATGCAATTCCTAAGGTACATATATCAACACACATATCAATTTATTGAAATAAATATTTAATTTGACTAACTAGTGTAAGGTGTTATTGACATTATATACATTCTTGTACCTTGATTGTGTCAACATCCATATTCGTGCCCGATTATTGTGATTACCAAAATATTTTGATATATTGTGAGATGCCATGGATGGTTACAATGAACGTGACAAATATATAGTATAAGGGATGAGGGTTAGAAAGTTTTTTAGATATATTTAAATGGGCACAAGAATCCGCTATAAAATCTCCTCCAAAATCATAGAAAAATTTTAGATTGTTAATGTAGATGAATTTATCCACCAATATCAACACTAATCATGGACAAAATTACTCAAAACGAGTGCTTTCTGCTACAACTCCAAATTCTTCATATGCTAATAAATGCTTACTTATAAAACAGAGGCAGATCAGGAGGAGGGATGGATTGTGTCTTTAAATAGAGTAAGTTTAGGGTTTAGGGTCTAAACCCGTTCTTGGTGGAAATATTGGCACATAGGTCAGAGGTTGTATACAACCAACACATTTAGAGAGTTGGTTCAGGACATTTTTCTGGCCAAAATGGATTTTTTTTTGAACTGGGTTCAAACTGAACTGATCAAATTTGATAATTATGATAATGGTAAATCATTTTTTGTAAAAAAAGAAAAATATAATTAAACTGGTGAAATCATTAATTAGAAAGGGGATATTATGATTTTCTCTCTCTCCTAAGATAAGTAATCAAGGTCAACATATCAACCTTGGTACCAAACTCCATAGAATCCATATTATTTCTATACAAGCTCACTTTGGTTGTAACTTTTATAGCTGGATCAACTTTAGACTCTGTCAACTCTACAAGGAAAAGGTTGGTTGATGTAGAATTGAAATCTTCCATACATTACCTTCTCCATAGAAAAGTGATACCTATGAAGAAAATAGTGCTTTATATTTTATTGCCATGTTGTTTGACAATCCATAAAGCTCCTAAAATTTTTGCATTGTAGCTGAGCTCACTAACCATGAAGTTTGATTATTGTAAAGTGGTCCATAACTACAAAACTCAACAACTCTGCAACTATAAAATACATGTTTGATTGTTTCCTCTTCTTGAAATATAAGAAAACCATTGAAATGGTCACATTATAGATGAGTTGACTAAGCATGAAGTTTTCTTATTCTAAAGTGGTCCATGCTTAAAACACTCAATGAACTCTACAACTATGAAAGACACTTTTCACTATTTATTTTGTTTGGAACGTAAGAAAACCATTGGTTAACACTATTTTAATATTCTATGAATTGCATTGACAAAATGGAACTAATTGATTACCGACCAGTCTAAAACTTGGGACTTGAAAGATGTTCTAATTTCAATATGGTTTGACATTGTTTTAAACATCTATTATCCTTATCCTAAATTTTGTTGGTTTCATAACAAAGAAATTCTTGTCATATACTATTTCCAATATTTTTGAATAGGTTGGCTCACATCTATTGTTGTATATTAAAGAAACCACATTTTACAATAATAAGGTACAAACTACAACATAGTATTGTTTCCGTAGATATAAAACATTGGGAGTGATTTTCAAGTTCTCTTTTAAATAGAGCACCCTTCTTCCTCTTCCATATTCTCATTGAGTCTTAACTGCTTCTTAGAGAACTATTTTTGATAGAATTAGGAATATATCCTAGCTATAGTTGAATTCAAATTTCGAGGACAACTTCCTGAAAATGATATGTTAACCATACCAAGTTCCTGCAAAAAAGGGAAATTTTGGTTCCAGGTGGATCTACAATGTGAAGCATGTAGCTAATGGGAGCATTGAGAAGTACAAGGCTATATTTTTGGCCAAAGGATTCTCTCAGGTAGAGGGAGAGCACAATGACAAAACATTTTCACCAGTGGAAATATATTCCTTGATCATAACCATTCTAGCATTAGCTATAGATATGGGGTGGAAGATCCACGAGATCGATGTGAAGACCACCTTTCTCTATGGTGTTGCTGAGGAAGAAGTTTACATAGAGAAACCAGAGGGATTTGAGACACATGACTCGGAGACGTGTGTAGACTAAACATAAGCATGTATGGTCTCAAACAAGAACCCTCAGCATGGTACACTCAGACTTATACATATGACTGGGAGATGTGTGTAGACTAAACATAAGCATGTATGGTCTCAAACAAGAACCCTCAGCATGGTACACTCAGACTTATACATATCTCCATGGATTGGGATTCACCAAAAGTGAAGAGATGCCAACCTATATCACATTGTGGTATATTGAAAGTTTCTTATCTTGGTATTGTATGCTGATGACTTGATACTTGGAGGAGATGAGTAGTTGATCTGGTCTTGCAAGGAGGACCTTGCAAGGGAATTTGAGGTGAAGGACATGGGATTGATACATTACTTCCTTGGGATGGAAGTATGGCAGAGTGATGGTCAGATGTTTGTGAGGCAAGGGAAGGAGACTCGTGGACCAATTCCTATACCTAAATTCTCAGTTTTGACAGAATAACTAGCTTACATATTGGTTAAACTAAGTATACCCATAAATTTGGAAAACAATTGACTGAATATGAACAGATAATTGCACATTCACCACCCACATAATAATGAATATCATATTCTAGGCACACTTTAAAATTCATGTGCATACATGACACCTTTCTAATCATGAAGATATAGTAAGCATCAAAACTCAGACATTCATTTACATTTACAAAAATGAAAGATCTTGCAACATTGACAATGTAACAAAATACATCACAGTCAATAAGGTAATACACATAAGAAATGTACACGTACCTATGTGTTTAATGATGGTTGAAAAATGAAGGAAGTTTTTCAACTCTCCACCCAATTGTAAGCCATCCACATTGCAATATTTCTTGTAGTTGATTACCCTAAGCTAGATCCAAAGTCTGAGGTGGTACATATTAAGGGAAATTCAAATTTGAGGCTTAATCACATAACTGGGAGAAGTAGTCCACTGTTTAGTTAGTTTATCAATTGCTCTACAATAGTAAGCACCAAAGCAACTCATCAACTCAATGCAAAGATAAACATGTTGTCTCTAATCGTATCAGCAAAGGTCAAAGGGACAGAAGTGGAATTAATTTCGAGGACATATTGCTAGGAAAAGTTATCTCATTCTTGAGAGTTAGCTATCCCCACCAAACAAAGAGCCCAAAAAAATCATTGTCTTTATATAAGATAACATGAATGGTAAGTGAAATAGTAGTGTGCAACCTAGCAGACTTATCATTTGGATTTTGTGCCCAGCTTTTGCACAGTGTCTTGTGTTTTAACCACATACCTAATTCCATGGGCCAAGTTGTTTTGGTTAACAACTTATTAGGGTTTAACCATAGCTATCATTTGGATTTTGTGCCCAACGTTTCCACGATGTGTTCGTTTTTTTAACAACATACCTCATTAAAACTGTGAAAGCGTATATCTGTGTATGAGTTTGCAATCTTAGTTCAAGAAAACTGGAGAATGACCATACTAGGAATGATGTTCCAAACAAACTAGGAGAGCACACATTATAAGAAATATAACTCTACATTGCTACGTGGTTGTAGTCATTTGGGTAGAGCGGAACATAACAAGAATGGAAACAGATTGACAGCACACCTAATTACCTTTAACAATGAAAGAAAATCTGATTTACTCAGCCCAAAATCTAAAAATCTAAATGCAGGCGGCCTATGATCTCTAATTCAGAAGATTGTAACTTAGGTAACCTTTGATCTCTAATTCAAAATAATGTAAATTAGGAAACCTGTGTTCTCTAATTCGAAAGATTGTAAATTGTAGTTTTATATGAACTACAGCATGCATTTCTCAGCATCGTTATTTTCCCATTTTGGGTATGATTAACAGCACTTCTAGAGCACTGAGGAATATATAGAGATGCCGAAATGAATAATTTTATTACATTTTGGATTTGTCCGTGTGTGACAGCAGAATATCCTCTCCACCTTATCCTGTTGCTCCTGCTTGACAGTTTTCCTGAAGGTTGGGCTTCCAAAAACAGAATTGACTTGTAATCCAACTGAGCCAAGACAAACTGAGGACCGGAAAGAGAAATGCAGCAAGAAGTATACGCACAAACCTTATACCCACAAATCTTTGAACAGTGAAAGCCATTTCTGCCGCAACTTATTATTAAATTAAATTAAAATCTGCTGAAGTTAATGAGTATATATAATTATTCTCAGCCAACCAAAGTGTGATGGCGATTATAAACATTTTGGACATAAAGGAAATTAGGTCTTTTTGTTTTGCATGCATGTTTGACGTGGGGGTTATTCTGAAGGCCAAAGAAGTCTTGTGGGTGTCAGTTGGACATGAAAAGAGGAAAATTCCATGAAAACATTAACTGAATGATAAGTCACTGTATATGATGGCCTCTTCACCATTTCCTCATTGTACTATTAACCCACAAATGTTAATTTTTCTTAAACAGAAAAAGTTAAGGAATTTATTTGTCCGACACAAACTCAATATTGCGATGAGGATTTCTATTGATAGGCGAAACATTAACTTTTCAGAACCCCTAAAAATAAAATAAGAAACTTATTTTTATTTAATTAAAGTTTTTATTTTGTAAATTAAAAACTATAAAATAATAATTTTTTTTTTCCAAATTTTAATTAATTAAAAAATATAATTTAATGGAATGGTGAGAAGAGGGATAAATTTTAATTTGAAAGTTAAAAGGTTTTTTTGGGGTGAATTGTTAATTTGTTGGTGTGCATGCATTAGTTAGTCTTAATTACACTATAATAGAGATGGGCTTTAAAGACAATATTTGAGACAATTTTCGGGAGAATTGTCTTAAGTTGACACAAAAAAACTTGTGTATTGTTTTAAATATTGTCTGGTGTCTCAAATTTAATGTCTCAAAGTTAATGCCCTATTTTTTTACACTATAAGGACAATATAAACACAAGTGTTATTGTCTCTTAGGAGAAATTTTTTTCGGTAAATTATCTTAAGTTAAAACAAAAAAAATTGTGTATTGTCTTAAAAAATTGTCTCTATAAAGACAATATATAACACAAGTATTATTGTGTCTCACAACACAATTTCATTTCTGTTTTTAGAGAGACAATAATTTGGATTAAATACATATTGCCTTTATAGAAACAATATGTCTTTTGTCTCTTTAAAGACAATATAAAATAAAGAATCGAGAAAAATATCTCACCATTGATATAAATCAATATAAAATGTATTTAATTAAAAATATATTGATTAATTAATATTAGGGCATAGTGGAATCGAACCACCAACCTCCTACTTCACATGGCACTCTTCCATTGAGCTAACACTCTTTAAAAACTTATGTGATAAGGTTGGGAAGTTAGAGGATGTGGGAGAGATACACGAGGTGATGATGGAGCTTCAAGAGGGTTTCAAAGATGAGATGAATAGGATGGAGATGGTTGAACTTTCACAGTATTGGAATCATTAGCATGATCTTGTATAGGTGCTTGTAAGTGTAATAGAGTATCACATAAATCACCCATCTACTTACATTATATTGATCTCAGTCTTGTAAAGGATAGTGTGATTAATGAACATAACATTTCAGTCATACTGATCTCTAATAATAATCACAAAAGCACTAGAATCACTAAACAAGGCTAGTGGAATCACAAAAGAGAAAGCTTTTAACAAGACATCACTTAAAGGAAAATTGGTCTAGGCAAAAACCACTTGTAATGGAGAAAGAAAAATTGTGGCATAACCTTGGGAAGAGAGGAGAATGAAAAATTGTGGCACAACCTTAGGAAGAAGGGGGAGACTGTTACCTTGATTGGGTGACTTTTTTTTCTCCAAATGACTTCTTGAATTTTCTCTGAAATCCCAAGAGGGCTGTGAGTACCTAAACACAAAAAATGGGGCCAGATGTCTGAAGATATTCTATCAAAATAGTAAAAGACATTGTTAGTAAACCAATAAGGAAACTACAAGAAACTGGCACAATAGACTATGTGATGGCCCTTTTCCTTTGCAAGGAATTCCATTGAGCATCTCAAAGGGAAAAATTGAACTGTGGATAAAAAATATCATTGTACTCACTCTCACTCATTTACTAATAATTAACCATGCATCATGATAATTCCACACCCATCTTAATAATTTTGGAGGAATTGAACTATCAAAAAGTGTAGTGGTGTGACTATATTTATAAAGAGTTTTAATCATTAACATATATTTCAGTAGGTCTTAAACATTCCATTGAAATTTCCTTATATGCATCATATCAAAAATACAATTTCCCACTATTGTATATTTAACGATCGTGTATTTGATTGCACTGAATGCAACACAAGTTCATGAAAAGAAATACCCCACTCAATACTAACTAATTTACTTCCAATCAAATCAATAAATACCTAAAAAGTGAACTAAGATTTTTGAATTTTCTGAGGGGCGTTATAGGTAGATACATTATGGATTCCATGGAGGAGGGGGCGAGGGCGCCATGGGGTACATTCATGGAACTGAAGAGAATATTGCATTCTTATCAATCTGTAATCATAGTTCATTGCCACCCTTCCATAATGCTATCAATGCTGCTACTAAGCCAACATTGTTGACGATTGTGGGCTCCGTTTGGTTGTAATTGTTACTAGAATCACGAAAACCATCGAAAATATTAGGCTGCTAACCATAGCTATTGTTAGTACATGTGGATTAGGCGAAAATATTAGGCTGCTAACCATAGCTATTGTTAGTACATGTGGATTAGGGTTTGGAGAGTCTCCTCATTTGTAACCATCTGTGCATTTGTAATTTACTCCATTTTGAGGGATAGAAGTTGCACGATGATGCACATGCTTTGGGTAACAGTTGCCATCAACCATAATGTAGCTCATGCTAAGAGAGTTTTTACCTAAAAAAATAGTTTATCTGCGTAAAAAAACCAATCCTCAAAAAATTAAGGGTACAGGGTTGTAGTCAAATAAATTGCCCACACTAGGCCATTAAATGATTAGCAGATGTGAATAAATATTGATATATTTGAGTTTAAGTTTTTGAAATGTGAATGGTTTTGATTTGATTCTTATAAATTCATATTTGGGTAGAAGTTTTGAGTTGGCGAGTGAGCACTAAGTGTGGCTCACATCAACTAGACAAAAATAACTTTTGTACTCACACTTGCTACCTCGAAACTGCAACAGTTTCTGGTTGGAAATTTCAACCCAAATAATAATTTGCGATGGATTCAAAATAATCCAATCAAATAAAATACAAAACATTAATATACCTGAGTTGTTAGAAAGTCACAAAGGGCTTGGCTGGGGAAGTAATTTGGAACACAATATGAGCAAAGGATATATGCAGTAGCGAGATAATCGCTATAAAGTGATGCTAGAAAAGTTGTATTGAAAACATACGCGAGGGGTGAACGATTCACATTGTTCAGTTGAATCAATCCACCTACAATGAAACACGTGCAATATATCAAATTCTGAATGTATTAAGAGGAATGAAGCTCTCTAAATCGTAAGAATGGCTCACCTCTAGTTCAATTGAACGATTTGAAAAAGGGAAGATATCAACACAATAAGAGTGTTTTCTGGATAGCTTTGCAACAAGTTCTCATATGATAACCTGGATCGAGGAGAATCCTTAGCCTGGCTAATAAAACCTATATGCAATATATTATAATTCACGAAAGTATTTCCTTGCCACTCAGATCAAACAAGTAATACTACTTTGGTTCAAAATGAATAGAGCTAGCCACTGTAATGATACTTTCAATTCCTTATAATGTTGTCATGATATTCTCCTTCATGTGTTGGTAAGGATTCATTGTGGTTTTGGTAAGAGAAGTGAGCACAATATGGAAATGGAATTTTCCAATACTAGAATTTGTTTAAACAAAATTTAATGGTTAGTAAACAAAATTTAATGATTAGTATTCATGAGCTATCTGATGTGGGTATTTTCTTAAAATTATAATCAAATCCATGACTGAGAAGATCCATGAAAAGAACTCTTAATTCATATAGATTTGTTTATTTATACATTTTATAATATTTATATTTTTCTTTTTTGGTTTTTTATTTTATTTCTCTTCAACAATTATGTATTTTCTATTTTATAAAAATCAAAGTATATAAATTACTGTTTGATTACAATTTTTTAGTCATACTTGTTGTTATATATATATTTTTTATTTTCTTCTTATTTTTATTTATTTATTTATTTATTTTTTCCTTTTTTCTATGGAAAAATTGTGTATTTGTTGTTTCATAGAAATCAAAGTATACAAATTAATGTTCAATTATGACATATCTATCAAGAGTTATGATATTCTATTAATACATAACATAAAAAAGACAAAACATAAAAACATGCAAGGACATTCTTTTAATCATTAAATTAACTATAAGCTCGAGTGATGCTTCCTTTGATCTTGTGTCATCATCAATGTTGAATTCTCTATAGATATGTAATACCTCAAACTCTAAAAAAAATTACTCTAATCCATGAATTATTTGTTGTTAAGGATTTTATGGCTAAACTATATAATGTGCATATCTGTAAAAACTAATCAATAACCATAAGAGAATTTGCCAAAAGTTTCTAAGCATTTCAATTACATGTACATTGTAAAGTCAAGGATCAACCATTACCCAATTAATTCTATTTTATTATTAGTTTCACACCTTAACCCCAAGTTGAGAAAAAAATTTGCATTATTATTTAGGTAAAATTTAGCTCTGGCCAATACCGAATTCTTCATATGTCACAATGAAGATGTAACTATTACCCTGAAAAGTAAATTAATAAATTAAATTGTTTAATTATAAATTTTCCAGAAACAAACTGGTTTAATAACAAAAAAACCAAAATAAAATAATTATTCTAACCACAATATATTTCATATATGTATTTTATTTTATCTTGAAAAATTCACATGTATTAACGGAAAAGTAACCAATCCAACCCAAGAAATCATACATAAAATAGCCAAACTCAACAACTCAACTAAAGCAGACATATTCTACCAAAGTAGTAAAGCCTGCAAATTCTAGATATTAAGGGTGAAATAAGGATCTTAAGAATATGGAATTTGTGCCTACCTAGGCACTTGGTAGCTTATTATCCCAGCTAAAGACACCATACGACGCTATGATGCACTCGCATTGCTGGAAATCCCCAAAGTAGTCACCAACTGAAGGTAAGAAGAATTCCTAGTGGCATAGTACATACTAATCATAGTAGCAACATACTAATCATAGTAGCGAATAGAATTATAATATTGTTTGATCACAAAATTACTTTGGTTGTTTATAACTGCTTATCCCTTGAGAACTCGAACATATTAGTGGCACCTTTGACGACCTTCTTTGAGTAATTAGTGTCATCCTTGAATACAATCGGTACGACAACGAGTGCAGTGTCCATCTCCGCAGCCAAATGTGAACTGACTGAGCATTGAGTTACAGGACAAAGGTACTCCATGTCTTCAAGCCTCATCCAACACTACTGATCATCTCGAGTTGTGGAAGTTTTCAATCGAGGGTAGACCTAGTCAAAAGAAAAAAATATGAAAATTGAAAGGCCATTGAAAATGGGCATCTTCCACACATAATGAAAAATCTCTGACTATCAAGAAACACATGAAACAACTAATTTCTCTCCTCATTATCAAAATCCAAAAAAAATCTTAAAATTTACATCTATATAATTTCATAAATTAAGAATGAAAGAAGAAAAAGTGTTTAAAGAAATTTCACAACAAAAATCATTTCTTGGGCATGGCTTCACCTGATAATTGATGATATCTATTTTTGTGCCAGAGGAATTGAATGTCTTAAGCATATAATATTTTCCCCATTTCATGATCTCCTTGACATGGTTAAGGTCTATGATACCTTCATACCTCTGACTATATTCAATCATGCTCCAAATAACCATAGTCATGGTAAAGAATTAGGGAAATAAAATTTGATGTGGTCTCCCGCATCGTAGTATCCTCCCACCAGATTCACAGGAGGCGTCGAACTATTCGAACCGTCCTGCATTCCAGAGTCTCCTCTCCATGACACATTGTTTTCCTTAGTCAGATGCACCGCTGTGAACAGGTGGTCAGATTTTGTGTTTGTACGCATCTTAACACAAACTAACAGGCAAAAATATTATGGAGAGAAATAGATGGTTTTATAAGCAATTTAATTAATTGTATTGAAAGTATCAGAATTTTGAGTTAACCTATGTCAAAGATTTTGTCGTGGAATCTGATCATTAGAATTGACCTCCATAAATTCAAATATTAAACAATATCCATATGAGAATTCTACTTTTAAAGAACTTGAGAATAATTAATATTATTTTGATATTAATGGAGAAAATAGTTACGTTGTTGTAACTTTCTCCCTAATTTAGGATTAGTTCCTATAGTTATGGGGTTTGGGTGCAACTTCCTATTTCCTAGTATTGTATTTAATGATGTAATCTTTGATTGATTCATAAAATATAGTGGACGAGAGTGATCTCTCAAGTTTTGTGAGTGTAGTCTCGAGGTGCAGGCCACACCTGAGAGCTACAACTCTTTCTTTTCAATTCTGTTCACATTTTATCTTGGTATCAGAGCTCAGATTGAGTGAGCCTGATCTTTTGTCACCTGTGAGGCTGAAGTGCCTGTAGTAGCTAGCTTGCCTGTGTGGCTGAAATAGCCTGTGTGGCTTGAAGTGCCTTTGTGGCTGTGTGTACACGAGATCTCTGTGCTCGACTGAGCAGGTGGACTGCAGAACACCTGGCTCAAACTCGAAAATTTTGGCACGGATTTTGCACGGATTGGCACGGATTTTGCGCTCACAGTCGCGCCAGAAGAGGAATTAGCGCGGATTTTGAGGAATAAACTATGCCAGAGTGCCAAAAAGCCCGATTAGCGTGGGATTTTACCGGGAAAGTCGCGCCAATTAAAATACTCTAAGCGATTTTGAATTAGCGCGGATTTTTCGCTCGGGGTAGCGCCAAGGGATCTGCGAATAGATTGAACTTCATTTGGCGGTTTGCAAGCGATGCAGATCGGCTGAGTTGTAGATCCGTCTAGAAGAGACAGATCGGGAAAGCGCCAGAGGAGATGTGTGAGAAACCTCGACTTCGTTTGGCGATCTGCAGGGAGAGCAGGATCGGCGAAGTGGCAGATCAATCTGGGAGAGGTGGATCGGATCAATTGTGATCAGATAATTGTTTCGGCTGTGTTGGAAACGCCGAATTTGCTCATTGGAGCGGGAGTGCGAGACACTGCAGATCGGTGGCAGAGGTGACAGATCGATCTGACAGGTATTGTTTTTTGTTGTTGTTAAGTAGATTCACAATGAGTAATACGATGGAATCTTACCTTAACGAGTATGGTAAACTCAACGGGTCTAACTTCACGAATTGGAAGTTTAAGATCTAGACCCTGCTCGAAGGTGCGAACGCTTGGACTATAGTGACAGGCGATGAGCAGAAGCTGACTGCGAGCACGCAGAAGGAAGACTGGGAAAAACGAGAAAACAAGGCCAAAGTCCTGTTAAAGATGTCTGTGAAAGACAATGTCATTGCACACATCAGAGACTGTAAAACGTCCGCAGAGATTTGGATGAAAATCAAGAATCTGTATGAGACCCAGAATACAAACAGAGTTTTGGCTCTGAAAAGCAAGCTATTTTCAATGAGGATGGACGAAAGGAAGTCTGCTACTGCATTTGTCACGCGAATTAAGGATGTTAAAGACGGATTGGTGGCCATTGGAGTGGTGGTGGCTGATGAAGATCTTGTTGCAATTACAATGAATGGGATGCGTGATGATTTCCAAACCTTCATCACTGGAGTCTCGGTAAGGGAGAAAACACCCACGTTTGATGATCTCACTGCAATATTGCAGCAAGAGGAAGAGCGACGGCAGAATCTGAATCTGAACCCCCAAAGTGACGATCTTGCGCTGGTGGCAAAACGACGACTATCCAAAGGGAAGCAGTCATAGCAGCAATCAGTCCAAAAAGGAGGAACAACACATAAACATCACTGCCATAAAGGTATGCTTGCAAATAACTCTGAAAAGAAATGCTTTTATTGTGGAAAGAAGGGTCATATACAGAGAGATTGTTATTATAAGGAGCAGGCTGATGAGGCAAGGAGGAGACAGGTAAATCCAAAACACAGAGGATATTTTGTTGAAGAAGAAGACTTTAGTCATGAATTTCGACTGTTCACAGTCGACTGTGCCCTTTCTGCATCAAATGAAGATGACTTCTGGTATGTCGATTCCGGAGCATCCTCTCAAATGACAGGTAATAAAGAATTTTTCGACAGTCTTGAAGAAATTATAAATGGATCAAAAATATATCTAGGGGATGATAATGGATATCAGATTAAAGGTCATGGGGTGATTTCAGTTAAGTTACCAAATGGAAAAATTAGTCACCTTTCAAATGTTTTATATGTACCTGGAATAAAGAAAAACCTGATATCTGTATCCATGATGGTTGATCAAGATATGCATGTCGAATTCTTCAAGACTTACTGTGTGATAAAGGATTGCAGGAATGAAATTGTTGCAACAGGCATGCGAGCTGGAAGCCTATACAGATTGGATGAAAAAAGTATATCAAAGCAAGCCATGGTTGCGGGAGAGTCGACAGCTGAACAACTTTGGCATCAGAGGTTTGGTCATCTGAATCTGCAGGATCTCATGTTGTTACAGAAGAAAGGTATGGTCGAAGGTCTCCCCATCTTTCGTAACATTCAGTTAAATTGTGAAGGTTGTGCCTTAGGAAAGATGCACAGAGAACAGTTCCCTGTGCATGATAGGAGGAGGCAAACATAAATCTTAGAGCTAGTGCACACTGATGTATGTGGTCCCATGCAGACAAGGTCGCTAGGGGGAGCATACTATTTTTTGTTGTTTACTGATGACTGCACTAGGTATTCATGGGTTTATTTTTTAAACAAGAAAAGTCAGACTTTCCAATGTTTTATAGATTTCAAAACACTGGTGGAAAGAAAGTTTGGAAAAAGTATTAAAATTCTCCGATCTGATCAAGGAGGAGAATACAAATCAAAGGAATTCATGAAATACTGCAAATATCACGGGATTGTTCAGCAGTATACAGTGCCACACACACCACAGCAAAACGGAGTTGCAGAGCGTAAAAACTTAACCCTGGTAGAGTGCGCAAGGAGCATGCTGCAAGGTAAGGGTCTATCTAATACTTTTTGGGCAAAAGCGATAAATATTGCTGTATATCTGAAAAATAGAAGTCCTACTAGGTTTCTTGGCTTCAAAACTCCTTTTGAAGCCTTGTATGGATTTAAACCAGTAGTAAATCACTTAAGAGTCTTTGGGTCAAAGGCATTTGCACATGTACCCAAAGCTGATAGAAAGAAGCTAGACCCTAAAGCAGTCAAATGCATCTTTGTTGGTTATGGCACAGAGTTTAAAGAATACAAATTGTTCAATCCTGAGTCTCGTAAGACATTTGCAAGTAGAGATGTAGTCTTTCATGAACAGGTACAGGAAAGGAAAGCTGATGTTGGAGATGATTGGCACATTCCATTGCTGTTGGAGGAAAGCAGCGAGGATGAAAGGGAGCAGGGCGAGGAGCAGAAAGAAGAGAATGAAGAAGAACAGCAAGAAGGTGAAAGAGCAGGCCCAGTTATTGCAGAAGAAAACAAATTTGAGGTAAGTCCCCTACCAAGAAGGTCAGGTAGGAAGACTCAATTACCATTGAAGTTGAGAAACTATGCGTTGATGTCAAAGTTTTTGAACATTATAGAGCCCTCTAATTATAAAGAAGCTAGTCAATTTGAGGAATGGAGAGCTGCAATGAATGGGGATATGGAATCAATTCTTAGAAATAATACTTGAGAATTAGTAGAGCTGCCTAAAAATAAAACACCTATAGGAAGCAAGTGGTTGTTTAAACCAAAAATGAATGCAGACGGAAGTATAGATAAGTTAAAAGCTAGGTTGGTTGCAAAAGGATATTCACAGAAGGAAGGTATAGATTTTGATGATACTTTTGCACCTGTAGCAAAGCTAAATACAATTAGAATGCTTATTGCTTCAGCTACTAAATGTAATTGGGAATTACACCAGCTTGATGTTAAATCTGCATTTTTAAATGGTGATTTAAAAGAAGAAATTTACTTAGTACAGCCAGAAGGATATGTAAAGCAGGGGCAGGAACATCTTGTTTGCAGATTGAAAAAGGTTTTATATGGTTTAAAGCAAGCACCTAGGTCTTGGTATGAAAAGGTTGATTCTTTCTTTGTAGAGTATGGTTTCCATAGAAGTTTAAATGACCCTAATTTGTATACCAAGTACAATAACCAGGGGCAGATTATTTTGATTTCTCTATATGTGGATGATATGATTCTAACAGGAAATGCAGATGACTTAATCAGAGGAATCAAAAGGCTAATGGCACAAGTTTTTGAGATGAAAAATCTAAGAAGCCTTAACTATTGTCTGGGATTAGAAGTATTCAGAGATATTGGGCAAACTTTCCTTACTCAAGGGAAGTATGCGAGAAATCTGTTGGAAAAGTTTGGTATGGATCAGTGTAGAGCAGCAGCAACACCTTTGCAGCAGAATTTGAAATTGAGCAGTGACGATGGTACTAAGTAGGTAGATGCCACAGTGTACAGACAGCTGGTTGGGAGCCTTATATATCTTACAACAACCAGACCCGACTTGGCATACTCAGTTAGTGTATTAAGCCAATTCATGTCAAAACCGCGTGAAAGTCACTAGACAGCAGCAAAAAGCATGTTGAGGTATCTTTGTGGTACTGTTCATTTTGGTATTTTATACACTGATGTATCTGATGTTACTCTAGCAGGTTTTTCAAACTTAGACTAGGCAGGTAACCTGGATGATCGGAGGCCCATCACAGGTTATGCATTTAACATAGGTTCCAGGGTAATTGCATGGAGCAGCAAGAAACAAAGTACTGTAGCTTTGTCGTCATGTGAAGCTGAATATCAAGCATTGTGTGCAGCAGCATGTGAAGCAATCTGGTTGAGGAGACTTCTTAACGATGCAGGAAAAGAACAGAAGCAACCCACTTCTATCAAAAGCGATAACGAGAGCACTATCAAATTAGCATACAATCCAGTGTTTCATAAAAACACCAAACACATAGACACCCAGTTTCACTTTGTTAGAGAAAAAATACAGTCAAAAGAAATTGTTGTCGAATATTGTAAAACTTGTGACAATGTGGCTGATATTTTTACAAAGCCTCTTGCACGAGTGAAATTTGTATTGTTTAGAAAGATTCTAGGAGTTCAGGAGAACCCTTTCTCCATTAAGGGGGGGAGTTGAGAATAATTAATATTATTTTGATATTAATGGAGAAAATAGTTACGTTGTTGTAACTTTCTCCCTAGTTTAGGATTAGTTCCTATAGTTATGGGGTTTGGGTGCAACTTCCTATTTCCTAGTATTGTATTTAATGATGTAATCTTTGATTGATTCATAAAATATAGTGGACGAGAATGATCTCTCAAGTTTTGTGAGTGTAGTCTCCAGGTGCAGGCCACACCTGAGAGCTACAACTCTTTCTTTTCAATTCTGTTCACATTTTATCTAAAGAAATGTTCACGAAGCCTTTTGATAACTCTGGAGAGGATTGAAGTAAATTCATCTTGTGGTGGTGTATAAATGAATTTTCAATATTAATAATATTAAACATATATTTAGGAGAAATTTCAAAAACAAAAGCGAAGTCAAATAATTCACTTCGCTCCCTGCATCAAATTCTAAACTATTTCTAAATTTTAGAAGACAATTAAGATATGATAATCTAACTCCAGATTGAGGACTCATACGCCCTTCTGCGAAGATTATGAAACTAAATCTAGTTGCAGTTCAAACATTGCAATCTATTAAACCGCATATCAGATGCTAGGCTGATCAAAATGTTCATATTTTGAAATGGGTGTTCAAAATTGAAATATCAAATCTTTAACTTTACAATATTCGGGGGAGATCCGAAACCGAGAGGTAGATGGGTATGCACATTTAGATTGAGAGCTTTAAAATTTTAAAGTGCACATAGGACTCTGTTTATATGGATTATATAAATTGAGCTTTGTAACTTCAAATGACTGTAGCTCCTAGCTGAAACTGCGCTACACACCACCCAGTTTCAAAACAAATCTATTAAAGTTCATGAATTTAGAAGCTACATTACCATATAGAAAATGTGAAAATCACTCCAATTCGAATGCATGGCCCAATCGAGAATGATTCAACTCCAAGATCATCAAAGCAGGTGATGATACCAGAACCAATTAGCAGGTGATGATACCAGATTCAATCCTAACGGGTCCCGATTTAGTCACAATCTTGTCAAGTGCCCAATTCGAACTAGTGTAGTCGTTTTAACTATGGAATTGAGATCGATTTAGGCTTCAAAACGAGTTTAATCAAAATGAAAAATGGGAATGAGAATATTTTCCAAGATCTGGTCCACCCTAACTTCTTGCCTCCCCCCATTCTCGTGAGTGGTGATTTAGATGGTAACGGATCTATTAAATTAAGGTGCATACCCACCAAGTCCATATGGACCCCCTTGGACTCTTTCCCCTACCCAGTTGAGCGGCTGGTTTTCAGTAGGTTTTACGCTAGGCTAGGCCTGATCACTTAGACCATCTAAGGCTCGATGATCGGTAGGTGCTTCACACGCTAATATCCTCACGGGAAGGAGGGGTGAGAGAGACTTATTGCACGATCCACCCAACCGCTAATAAATGCTGCATAAGAAAGAGGGTGGGAGTCAGCTAGAAGCCCCAAGTGCACACCCATTTATAGCTCTTGGGGTGCACATCCATTTAAGTAAGGATTACATTCTGTTGGAATTTAATTCCAACTGCAACAATAAACAACTTGACAGAAATCTAATTTCCGTAGATATTCCAGGCTGTTCGATGCATCAAAGTCACGCCTGATATTTTGCACAATAATGTGCATTAAATCCTCAGAAATGAATTCCCCTGCAACCAACGACTTGATTTCTTGAGAAAGGCATCACCGCCTTACTACATTCAATTCACAGATAAGCGTTAGAAGATATTTTGATTATTTTATTGTTTAAATCAGATATGTTTTAAACATATAAATGTAATGAGCGGCAGTAGTGATTCATCTCTGTGCAAAAAGTAGTGCAGCAATGCTCGAATGTAATTTATGTTGAATGTGAAAAGAATGTGCAGCAACACGAGCTCATATGAATGAAGCTTTTTGCACAGCAGTGAAGGGACTGAAATGTAAGGTTAGCAGTAGATTGATAGAGAGCAGAGGAGAGCACGCAACAGCGTGAAGATAATACTTGCCAGATAGTGAAACGCACAACAGCGCACAGCAGGAGTAGATGCAACAACGCAGCAGAGAGCAGAAAGGGAAAAATGCACAGCAGTGCAGATATTTGAATGAAATTTGTTTAACAGATGTTTATTTGTGTGGAACAGAAGCGTTCCTTGGTGAATCTGTTTTGTAATAGAAGTAGTGAAATTCCCTCAGTATGAGGAAGACAAATCTGTAACAATTAGTTTATTTTTAATAAACGCAAGTTAATTTTTCCTGTTGCTGTTACACCGTAACTCAAAAAATACTTGACGTAAAAAAAATTACGTTGCTGCAACACCACGAATAGCGTTGCTGCAACACAAGTTACAGCAACTGAAAAAAACTGTGTTGCTCTTTTCAGCAAGCGATTTTCTGTTTTTCTGTGCAAAAACAGAGTGAAAAACAGAGCAATTTTTGTCTCTCTGTTATGGAATTTATCAGAAAATTCCAACATGGTATTAGAGCTGGTCTAGGCACTCAGTGAGTCAAAAACAAAGATTGTTTTTCACTGTAGGAGCTGTAAGAAGTTCGTTGAACTGATTTTTTCCAGCAGAGAAAGTTTTTGCTTGTTTTCAAAATACAGTCAGTATCTTTTCTTTACCAATACAGGTTAAGATGGCAGATGCTGGAACAGGTTTGACAAATCCCCAACTGCCACAGTTTAATGGGAAAAATTATAGTTATTGGTCCATAACAATGAAAGCATTGTTTGCTTCTCAAGGAATATGGGAGCTGGTTGAAACTCACTATGTTGAACCTGCAGATGCAACAGCGTTGGCTGCTTTGACAGTAGCAGAAAGAGACCAGTTGAAGAGTGACAGGAAGAAGGATGCCAAAGCCCTCTTTTTCCTCTTCCAATCAGTACATGAAAGTGTTTCTCCGCGGATTGCAGCAGCAACAAAATCCAAGAAGGCTCTTTATGGGCTGAAGCAAGCTCCAAGAGCATGGTACAGTAGAATTGATGCTTATCTGATTGAGAATGGGTTTGATAAATGTGATGGTGAACCCACACTCTAGATAAAACATAATGACGGTAAGATTATTATTGTTGTTTTATATGTAGATGATATGATTTTTACTAGCAATGATGCTTCTCTCATTGCTGATTTTAAAGCAGTCATGAAGAGTGAATTTGAAATGACTCACTTGGGCTTCTTAAGATATTTTCTTGGAATTGAAGTAGACCAAAGTGAAAATGGTGTTTTCATTTCTCAAGATAAATATGTAGAAGTTGTGTTGAAGAGATTTAACATGCAGAACAGCAAGGCTGTTGTGACTCCAAGAGTAGTGGGGCTGAAATTAACTAAAGAAGACATCAACAAATATTTTGATCCAAAACTGTATAAGAGCATAGTTGGCAGCCTTATGTACTTGACTGCAACTAGGCCCGACATTATGCACGCTGTGAGTTTAGTTTCCAGATTTATGGAAAGACCGAAAGAGACTCATTGGCAGGCAGCCAACAGGATTCTAAGGTATGTGAATGGAACGAAGGGGTTTGGTATTTTATACTCCTCTTCTGAAAGTTTCATGTTGACAGGTTACACTGACAATGATTGGGCTGGAAGTGTTGATGATAGGAAAACCACATCGGGATATGTGTTTCATATGGGATCGGGAGCCATCTCATGGGCTTCCAAGAAGCAACTAGTTGTGGCTTTGTCAACAGCAGAGGCAGAGTATGTGGCAGCAACAGTAGCAACATGCCAAGCAGTATGGCTGAGAAGAGTTCTCAAAGATTTGTGTCATGAACAAGAAAAGGGCACAACCATTTACTGTGACAATAGCTCAGCAATAGCATTGTCTAAAAACTATGTTTTTCATAAAAGAACAAAGCACATAGACACCAAATTTCACTTCATACGTGAATTGGTTAACAATGGTGAGATTGTTTTGCAGCACTACACAGCAGAGGATCATCTAGCTGACATCTTGGCAAAACCATTAGCAAAGAAAGGTTTTGATCATTTCAGGAAATGGGTATGCAGCAGTTGAAATTAAGGGGGAGTGTTGGAATTTAATTCCAACTGCAACAATAAACAGCTGGACAGAAATTAAATTCTCGTAGATATTCCAGCTGTTCGATGCATCAAAGTTACGCCTCATATTTTGCACAATAATGTGCATTAAATTCTCAGAAATGAATTCCCCTGCAACCGGCGACTTGATTTCATGAGAAAGGCATCACCGCCTTACTGCATTCAATTCACAGATAAGCGTTAGAAGATATTTTGATTATTTTATTGTTTAAATCAGATATGTTTTAAACATATAAATGTAATGAGCGACAATAGTGATTCATCTCTCTGCAAAAAGTAGCGCAGTAGCGCTCAAATGTAATTTCTCTTGAATGTGAAAAGAATGTGCAGCAGCACGAGCTCATATGAATGAAGCTTTTTGCACAGCAGTGCAGGGACTGAAATGTAAGGTTAGCAGCAGATTGATAGAGAGCAGAGGAGAGCACGCAGCAGCGTGAAGATAATACTTGCCAGATAGTGAAACGCACAACAGTGCATAGCATGAGTAGATGCAACAACGCAGTAGAGAGCAGAAAGGGAAAAATGCACAGCAGTGCAGATATTTGAATGAAATTTGTTTAACAGATGTTTATTTGTGTGGAACAGAAGCGTTCCTTGGTGAATCTGTTTTGTAATAGAAGTAGTGAAATTCCCTCAGTATGAGGAAGACAAATCTGTAACAATTAGTTTATTTTTAATAAACGCAAGTTAATTTTTCTTGTTGTTGTTACACCGTAACTCAAAAAATACTTGACGTCAAAAAAATTACGTTGCTGCAACACCACGAACAGCGTTGCTGCAACACAAGTTATAGCAACTGAAAAAAAACTGTGTTGCTGAAACACCGTTTCCAGCAAGCGATTTTCTGTTTTTCTGTGAAAAAACAGAGTGCAAAAACAGAGCAATTTTTGTCTGTCTGTTATGGAATTTATCAGAAAATTCCAACACATTCCAAAATGTTGTATTGGTAATCTAAGGTGTATAGGGGTGTACAGAGTGAAGGGTAAGGTTTTTTGATCAGTCCTGATAAGGGAAGATAAGAGGAAGTCCCCAGGTAAGTGATTAATGAAGCAATATAGTTCGAACATGTCTATTACTTTCTTCTGGTAAGTGAGTTTCAAAAGCAAGGTTCGTAGTGAATAGCATGCCTACCTACCTTGGATTCCTGGCTGTGGTTTTTTGTCTTTCCTTTTTTTTTTTCCTTGGACTAGAGGTAGGTAGGCTAAGAGTTAAGGTGTATCAGAATAGTTTCAGAAATATTTTTTGGGCAATTTTTTGTAGTTAATTAATCTAAGTTAATTTTAAGTTGTTTAGTTTGTAGAATTTAAACTTTTCAAATTTTTTCATAATACTAGATTAATTTATGAATTCAAAAATGTATTTTAAACTAAATCCATTTATATATTTAAAAAATGTATTTTAAAGAAAAAAAATCACAAATTTACTTCAACTTATATAAGCATTGAAAAAAATCATCTTTTCCATAAATTAAATTAAACCGCATTTTATGTAAATTAAATTTTACGTTCATATGATTATAGAAATTGAGTTTTACTTTGCATATTCCGTACGTTCAAAAACCATTTTCAAATTTTTGCAAACAAAAAATCTCAAAAATAAAAAAGTAACTGATAGAAAGATAGGATACTTAAATTTTTGCTCGTTAAGGAACATGCGAGTCTTCTGAAGTGCAACATCGTAATTGTGGTGTTGGAAGTTCCCAGGATGATTCTTTGGCACAAGTTTGGCAATGAGAATGTCGAGACACACAAACAAAGAGAAACTATACAGATATTGACAATCCACTTCACTGCTTTGGGGCTAAACATGATACAACCCAGACCGACATACTTTTTTTTCTCCTTCTGCTTCCCATGCCCCAAAACCCAACTTTGTTGCATCTCTTCCAATTTCAACTCAGAAAGGGCCACTCTTTCGATGTACAATTCCCTGCTTCGCTCGTCAAAATTTGTGAGAGTCTCCGGTTATTCGGAATGCCCCTCCCCATTGGTCTCGAGCAAACATAATTATCCCCCAATCCCTCCCTTCCTTTAAGTTCTGGTACCCCAAACAAATAGAGATAAAAATAATTAAACTTTGAATTAATCAGAAGGAGTTGCAGCTCACAGGTGAGAACACCACCTGGAGACTGCACTCAATAAACAAGGAGGAGACTCTCGCTCACATTCACTCTGATTACATGAATGAATATTACATATTAAATACATCACTGAAAAATAGGTAGTTGTAAACAACCTCCTAAATTCTAGGAACAACTCCTAAACTAAGAAGATGCGTTACAACCACATAACCATTTCTCCATTATTTCTAACTCCCCCCCTTAATGGAGAAAGGGTTATTTTGCACACCTAACATCCCTCTAAATAACTCAAACTTTACTCGCCCTAGAGGCTTAGTAAAAATGTCAGCTATATTATCACAAGTATTACAATAATCCACACAAATTTCCTTAGACTGTATCTTTTCTCGTACAAAGTGAAACTGAGTATCAATGTGTTTAGTATTATTATGGAAAACTGAATTGTATGCAAGCTTTATTGTGCTTTGATTGTCAGTTTTGATGTTGGTTGCTGCTTTTTGTCCTTCGCCTGCATCAGTAAGCAATCTCCTCAACCAAATGGCTTCACATGTAGCTGCACACAACGCCTGGTACTCTGCTTCACATGACGATAATGCTACAGTGCTTTGCTTTTTACTGCTCCACGAAATAACCGCGGATCCAATACTAAATGCATAACCTGTGATAGATCTACGATCATCCAGGTTGCCTGCCCAATCAGAATCTGAATAACCTGCTAAAGTAACATCAGAAATGTCAGTGTATAAAATACCATAATTGCAAGTACCACTAAGGTACCTCAACACACATTTTGCTGCATTCCAGTGACTGTCGAGTGGTCTGGACATAAACTGGCTCAGCACACTAACAGAGATGCCAAATCAGGCCTAGTTGTCGTAAGATATATCAGGCTTCCCACTAGCTATCTATACAAAGTGGCATCCACCTGTTTTGTACCATCGTCACTGCTTAACTTGAGGTTCTGCTGCAATGGTGTTGCTGCTGTTTTGCACTGTTCCATTCTGAATCTTTCCAACAGGGTTCTGGCATACTTTCCTTGAGTTAGAAAAGTTTGACCAGAATCTTTCCACACTTCCAATCCTAGGCAATAATGAAGATCACCAAGGTCTTTCATTTCAAATTCCTGTGACATTTGCTGCTTGATTTCTTTGATTAAAATATTTGCATTTCCTGTTATTATCATGTCATCCACATACAAAGAAATCAAAATGATTTGCCTCTGATTATTCATCTTGGTGTACAGATTTGGATCGTTGAGGCTCCTATGGAAACTATGCTGAACAAAAAATGAATCAATTTTATCATACCATGACCTGGGTGCTTGTTTCAATCCATAGAGTGCCTTATGGAGTTTACACACTAAATGTTCCTTCCCCTTTTTCACAAAACCAGGAGGCTGTACTATATATTTCTTCTTTTAATTCTCCATTCAGAAATGCAGATTTAACATCTAACTGGTGTAGCTTCCATTTATGCTTTGTTGCTAAACAGATTAGCATTCTAATTGTATTAAGTTTAGCTACAGGGGCAAAGGTGTCATCAAAATCAATTCCTTCCTGTTGTGAATAACCCTTTGCTACCAGTCTTGCTTTGAATTTTTCTACAGTACCCTTTGCATTTATCTTAGGTTTATACAGCCACTTACAACCTATAGGGGTTCTTCCTTCTGGCAACTCAACTAAGTCCCAAGTATGGTTTCTATATATGGATTCCATTTCTTCATGCATTGCAGCCCTCCATTCATCTGATCTACTTGCTTCTTCATAATTTGAGGGTTCTACAATATTTAAAATGTTGGACATTAAAGCATAGTCTCTGAATTTTGCAGGTAGTCTAGTCTTTCTACCTGATCTTCTCGGTAAAGGACTCACCTCAACTCTTCCTGTTTCACCACTGTCTGGGCCTGCATCCTCACTTATTGAGCTATCTGCTGCTACTTCTTCCTCTTTCTGCTCCTGCTCCATTTCTTCTTCTTCTTCATCATTGTTCAGTTCTATCAGAAATGGAATGTGGCTGTCACTGTTAGAGTCTTCCTTTCCATCTCCTATCTATTCATGAAAAATGACATCTCTGCTTGCAAACACTTTGTGAGTCACAGGATTATATAATTTGTATGCTTTATATTTTGTGCCATATCCTACAAATATGCATTTCAAGGCTTTGGGATCTAGCTTTTTCCTATCTGCTTTCGGTACATCAGCAAAAGCTTTAGATCCAAATATTTTCAAATGACCAACTGCTGGTTTGAGTCCAAACAATGCTTCAAAGGGGGTTTTGAAGCCTAGACATTTGGTGGGACTCCTATTCTTTAAATAAATAGCAGTATTAATGGCTTCTGCCCAAAGACCATTAGAAATGCCCTTACCTTGAAGCATACTTCTCGCGCACTCCACAAGGGTCCTGTTCTTACGTTCTGCTACTCCATTCTACTGTGGAGTGTGTGGCACTGTAAATTGCTATATAATCCTATGCTGCTTGCAGAAGTTCATGAACTCATTTAATCTGTATTCCCCCCCTTGATCTGAGGGAGAACCTTGATCTTCTTTCCTGTTTGGTTCTCTATCATAGATTTGAATTCTTTAAAATATTGGAAAGCTTGACTCTTTTTGCTTAAAAAATACACCCAAGAGAACCTAGTGCAATCATCTATAAACAGTAGAAAGTAGTATGCACCTCCTAAAGACCTAGTCTGCATAGGTCCACAGATATTTGTATGCACTAGTTCTAGGATGTCTCTTTGTTTTCTGTTGACTTGCACAGGGAATTCATCTCTATGCATCTTCCCTAATGCACATCCATCACATTCTAGTTTGATATTATGTAAAGCAGGAAGTCCATCGACCATAACTTTATTTTTAAGCAAGATGAGATCTTGTAGATTGATATGTCCAAATCTTTGATGCCAGAGATTCTCAGCTGTTGATGTTGCTGCAACCATCACCTGTCGTGGCATGCTCCTTGCATCCAGTTTATACAAATTCCCCACGCGTACTCCTGTTGCAACTGTCTCCAATTTGCTATCCTGAATGACACATCCATTCTTGAAGAATTGTACCTGCATGTCTTGGTCTGTTATCATAGAGACAGAGATCAAATTCTTTTTAATTCCTGGAACATATAGAACATTTTTGAGATGTTTGATATCGCCACTAGGTAGCTTCACAGGAATATCCCCACAACCTTTGATCTCATAGCCACTGTCATCACCCAAATAAATTTTGGATCCACATGTAGAATCTTCAAGAAACTCAAAATATTCTCTCTTACCAGTCATGTGCGAGGATGCGCCTGAATCGACATACCATGTATTGTCCTCATCTCCTCTTGATGTTGAAAGTGCACAGTCGACTGTAAATAGCTGAAGATCATAGTTGTGGTCTTCCTCTTCTTCAGCAAAACAACCCTGATGCTTCTTCTGTTTGTCTCTCCTTTCATCTGTTTGCCTCTTATAACACTCTCTGATCTAGTGACCAGGCTTTCCATAGTAAAAGCATCTCTTAGCATAGTTATCATTCATACCTTTAGATGGTCTCCTTTGAAAGGAGTTGACCCCTTTCTACTGCTGCTGCGGTTGCTGGTGCTGATGTTGGTGCTGGCGCTGCTTTCCTCTGTGCTGTCTTTTCTTTGCCATCAGAGCAAGGTCATTGCTCTGGGTCTTCAAGTTTTTTCTTCACTCCTCCTCCTGGAGCAGAATCGCTGTCAGCTCATCAAAAGAGGGGGCTTTCTCCCTCGCTGACAACCCTGAGATGAATGTCTGATATTCATCGGTCATCCTGTTCAGTGTGAGGGTAACTAGATTTGAGTCTGATACCCTTTCTCCAATGGATCCCAATTTGTCTTTCAGATCCTTGATTCTGGGTGTGAATCCATCAACAGATTCATTCTCATTCATCTTTAGTGCATACAATTTTCCTTTGAGTGCGAGAACACGATTTGTGTTCTGTGTCTCATACAGACCCTTGATCGTGCTCCAAATATCTGCGGCCGACTTGCAATCTCGAATATGAGGGATAATGTTGTCTTTGACAGACATCTTCAGTATGACTTTTGCCTTTGTTTCTCTTTTATCCCAATCCTGTTCTTGGGTTGTATTTCCGGATCTCTACTCATTTCCCAAGACGATCGACCATGCGTTCGCACTCTCCAGCAAGGTTTGCATTTTGAACTTCCAGTTGGAAAAATTCGTTCCATCGAGCTTGCCGGACTCGTGGAGGTATGATTCCAAATTGTTGTTCATTTTCGCACTGCTGAACACTCCAATTGGCCATCACCGGGCAAGTCCGATTTGCTACCACCGAACAGATCAGGAACTTCTCTGTGCCACCACCGGGCAAGTCCAATCTGCTGTCTCCAAACAGATCAGTGACTTCACTATGCCACCACCGGGCAAAACCGATCTGTTACCACTGAACAGATCACAGAGCTCTGATTCGCCACCACCGGGCAGGTCCGTTCTGCTACCACCGAGCGGATCACGGAACCTCACTTCGCCACCACCGGGCAGATCCGATCTGCTACCTCCGAGCTGATCAAGGATCCTCAATTCACCACCAACGGGCAAATCAAATCTACTACTACCGAGCAGAAACCTTCACGTGCCTCCACCGGGCAACTCCGATCTGCAACAAAGATTGCAGATTTACAGAAAGAAAGGGCTGGCGCTGAGAACAGCGCCGAATCCGCGCTAATCGCCGAAAAATAAAATTCACGTAGTGCAGGAAAATTGGCACGATTAACCAGCTCGGATCCGTGCTGATTTGTTCGTTCTTTTCTCTGGCGCGCTTTTCAGCCTTAATCCCGCGCCAATGGCGCGACTGTACCTCCAAAAATCGCGCTAATTGCTGCAATCTTTCCAAAAAAAAAATTTCCGCTCCGAATCTCCGCTCCAACCCTTCCTTCGACTCAGTGATGATCAATCATCTGATGCCTTTTCGCTTCAGGTGTTACTGCAGCTCCACCTGATCACACAGCTATCTTTACATGTACTCCTACCACTACAGATGTGTAACTAATAATACATCCCAAAAAAAAAAATTAAGGCTACCTCTACCCTAAGCTCTAATACCAAGATAAAAATAATTAAACTTTGAATTAATCAGAAGGAGTTGCAGCTCACAGGGGAGAACACCACCTGGAGACTGCACTCAACAAACAAGGAGGAGACTCTCGCTCACATTCACTCTGATTACATGAATGAATATTACATATTAAATACATCACTGAAAAATAGGTAGTTGTAAACAACCTCCTAAATTCTAGGAACAACTCCTAAACTAAGAAGATGCGTTACAACCACATAACGATTTCTCCATTATTTCTAACTAATAGAAATAAAACATTGTAGTCTATATGTTATCTATTTTGGAGAGATTTTTTATTTTACTCCATAACAGATAATGCGGAGACAACACCCACAAAACCACTTCAACCCTGCAACACCAATGCCCAACTCTGCTCCCTTTTCTATTTGTAGACATCCTGAGGCAAAGAAGGCGACTTCAAATTTGTAGACTTCATTAAGCGTTGACGTCTAGAGAACCCTCTACAAGATAGAATTGTTCAGAACCCTCACTCCATTAAAACCCTAGCTCAAAGCTAGGAGGGAGCTGTGCGCTCGGCGAAGAACATAATGAAACCCTCGGGCGCTGAACACAATGAAACAAACCCTCGGGAACCATGGAGGAGTTACCCTAAAGGAATCCACCTGAAAGAGAACCATAGATGTATGGCCCAAACCAAATGTCACATTGAAAATAATTAGTAAAGAACATTTAGGTGTATAGCCATTGATGTTATTTAACCTTGGAGAATTTCATCAATATGGTACCATTTGTTTATATTTTACGAATACATTACACCCAAATGTTTACATTTAGTAAAACTCTCACCATCAGACTTAATATCATCAACTGGGGTAATGTGGAGGAAGGATTACCTCCCTTACCACACATTATGTAGGTCTAAATGCAAACAAATGTTTTTTATTTAGCAAGGAATGAATCATCATGTGCGGATAGTCCAAAAAGGACTCCTGCCCAGAGAAAACAACGTAACATATACGTGGATTTTAGAACAACATGGTGTCATAAAGTAGAAAATGTACGTTCATGGTAAACCCTAAAAGTTCCTTGTGGATAAGGTTATTCGTTAAATTATAATTTAACGAATAACCTTATCCACAAGGATATAATTTAACGAATAACCTTATCCACAAGGAACTATTAGGGTTTACCATGAACGTACTTTTCTACTTTATGACACCATGTTGTTCTAAAATCCACGTATATGTTACGTTGTTTTCTCTGGGCAGAAGTACTTTTTGGACTATCCGCACATGATGATTCATTCCTTGCTAAATAAAAAACATTTGTTTGCATTTAGACCTACATAATGTGTAAAATGTAAACATTTGGGTGTAATGTATTCGTAAAATATTAACAAATGGTACCATATTGATGAAATTCTCCAAGGTTAAATAACATCAATGGCTATACGCCTAAATGTTCTTTACTAATTATTTTCAATGTTCTTGTGCGAAACACAGATTTATTGAGTACAAATAAATTAGCATTTCGAGGAATTAATGTGACATTCGTTTGGGCCATACATCTATCTTCCCTTGAAATCTATGGGTGTCTTTTATATATATATATATACACAAAAGTTCAACTTTATGAATGATTTATCTTATTATGTTTATATTATTTTGTTATTTTTTCATTAATTTTTTGATGTATTGAAAATTATTTACTTTTATATTAGTCTTTTTTTAGAGTTATTAATTTTTCACATAGAATATTTGTATTATATGTTTTTTAATTGTTTAATTATTTTTATAATTTTTATTTTTACTATTTATTTAATTGTATAATATTATATTACGAAAAAATTTCATTTTACATATTGTAAAATGTATTACAACTTTAATTTCCATATGTGGGTATTGGAATGTTATTTTGTATTGCTTATGTTTCAAGGGCCTTAGCAACACTGCTCATGCATGTACAAAACCGTGGTTATGCTCTATAATAATAGAGATGCTTGTCATTAATGGAACTCATTTTATAACCTTTACAAGCTTTGGGACTTATTGGTTGTCTTAAAAGCGAGAAAAACGTCCCTTGGTTTTTAATATTAATCCCTCGGGTTTATCAATATTAGGGTGTATGCTCCTATGGTTTATTATTAATACTAGGGTTCAATGTCATTCCCTTCTCTTTATAATTCCTCGTTTTTATTAATCGCTTGGGCTTATAATATTATTCCTTATATTTATAGTATTAATGCCACTGTTTAATGTTTATTTTAGGATTTATATCTCTTAGGTTATAATATTAATCCCTTGGGTTTGTGACAAATATTTTCTCAATATGGAAACCAATCATGGTCAACCATGGTCAATAACCACGGTCACTTTGTGACAATGATTTTCTCATGGTTTAACGTAACATTCTGACAACCATAGTCATCCATGGTCAAGCATGGTGCAATGTCACATTATGACAAAGATTGTGTCAATATGAAAATCAGTTATGGTCAATTATGGTCAACCAGGGTCCAATATTGCATAATGACAGATTCTCTCAATATGAAAATCAATCATGGTCAACCATAGTCAACCATGATCAGATGTCGTGTTATGACAAAGATTGTCTCAATATGAAACTCAACTATGGTCAACCATGTTTGTTTTAGGGTTTATGATATTTATCTTAGGGTTCATATACCTTGGGTTTACGATATTAATCCCTTGGGTTTAACATTATTCCTTTGGATTTTTAGTATTAATCCCTTGGGTTTAGTAGTTCCTTGAGTTCATAAAGTCAATCCATTGAGTTTCTTAATATAAGGGTTCATATTCCTAATGTGACAACCTCACTCAAAAATGCCATGCAAATTGCACCATAAACGCATTTAAATATTGTACGATGAATTTAAATCAAAACAGGGACTCAGTGAAGGACATAGATTCAAGAGATGGGAAGGGAGTCTCTTGATTGGGATGTCTTGGTTTCTTGTGCAGGGAAGAAACCTGAAAGTGCAAGACAACCATTAAAGGCTAGGAAGCATCAGAATTGAAGAAAATGGCTCTTAAAATTAAATGAGCAAAGCAAAGAGGTATTTAGGCCCATTCCACTTGGGAAGAAACCACAAGAAAGGAAAATGATAGGAATTTATGAAAAGGAATGGTGTGTTATAGGTCAAGGAGGAAGCAAAAATAATTACTATTAAGGAAAAAACCAAGAAGAGACTGAACATGAAGGAAAAAGAAGAGAGAGCAATGGGAGAGAAAAAAGGATACGAGAATATAGGAACAACATAAATTGAATGAGAAACAATGTGGAGAGGAGGAGAAGTTCGAAACAAGCTCTCAGCAAGAAGCACCAAAGAGAAGAGAAGAGAAGGGGATTGAATCTTGATCCTTGGAGGTTGTGGGTTGAGTTGCTAGCCTCTCGAGCCTTGTAACAACTTGGTGTCCCTAAATGTTGTGGATTGAGATAAAATCCCTAGAGTCTTATAACAACTTTGGTCTATGGAGGTTGTGAGTTGAGACAAAGGTCTTTAGAGCCGTGTAACATCTTGGGTCATAGACAGTGTGAGTTGGGATAAAATATTTGGATCCCTATAACAGCATGGGTACCTTGGAGGTTGTCGGTTGAAATAGTAAAATTTGAAGTCCTGTAACAGCTTGGGTAGAGGCCATCCTAAAGTAGAAGTTGAGGAAGACCAAAATGAAGACTAATGGTTAATGCTCAGATGGCACAACATATTTTAGACTACCTTGAAGGGGCTGAATCATTGTGTGAGCACTAGGGGGTGAGATTGGGAACCTCTAGACTCTCAGTATTAACCAAGCAAGAAGATTCCAATTGGTGGGGTTGAGGAAGGAGGTCCTCTAGAGTCCCAAAATTCAACGAAAGATTGGCGAGTTAGTCCCAAAATTGAGCATCCCCCCAGACTCTGGAATTTGGCTTAGGGGTGACGACTACAAGTAAGTGTGGTTGAAACAGTCTATGGTTGGGTGGAGATTCCTTGTCCCATATTTAGTTTCCCTATCTACTCCAAGATAAGTAATTGTCTACTTTGTTTAACATATAATGAATGATGGTACAATGTTTATGGATAATGGTTTGAATGTTGGGACTACATTGGATTGATGAAGACACATTTATGCGTTATATCCCTTTTTTGTGGTGTGATGTGTTAAATGGTTGCATCTATGTATTTATATGTGTGGAATATATGCCTGAATGTGTAAGAAAGTTGAAAAGAAATAATATTAATAACAACATCTTTCAGAAAAAAATCACATAAGCTATATTCTTATCGACACATTTTGAACCACCCAGTGTGGTTCATCTTTAGGATAATATTAGGAACCATATCCCTATTAACGAGGCCATTGATGTTAAATCACATCACTGACCCTGATACTGCTTTTTTAGTTAAGACTTGCCTCACCTCCACTTTCTTTAGTTTTGACTGTGAATTTTATGAGCAAACCTGTGGTGTGGCTATGGGTTCCACCCTTTCCTCGGTTGTGGCCAATATCTTCATGGAGGATTTTGAATCCAAAGCTTTGTCTTCCACTCTTTACCAACCCAAACTTTGGAAAAGGTTTTTGGATGACACTTGTGACGTCTAGTCTCATGGTAAAAAGGAGTTGGAGCTGTTTTACAATCATCTTAATAGTCAATCAAGTTTGATAAAGTTCACCATGGAATTTGAAGTTGATGGTAGCCTTCCCTTTCTTTATGTCCTTATCTCAAAGAAGGATGACGGTTCTTTTTCCCATCAAGTTTTTTAGAAGAAAACTCACTCAGAGCAATATACTCATGCTATATCTCATCATTTTCCTCCTCAAAAGCTAGGCGTTCTCAAGACCTTAGCCACTCGGGCATTGCGAGTTTCTCACAAAATAACCTTGATGATGAGAAGAACCACCTCCTTAAAGTCTTTAATAAAAATGGTTAAAGCAAGTATCAAGATCTTAAGGATTTTCTAAATGTTGAAAAAGGCCCTAAGAATAAGATTGAACCCAAGAATTGGTCTTCTGGGGTTCATATTCCTTTTATTCAAGGGACTATGGATAGAATCATTAGGGTCTTGAAAAAACATAAGATTCATTCCTCTTTTAGACCCTTAACACTACATAGAGTTCTCTCCATTTTGTTAAAGACCCAGTTCACCCTAAGGTTGGGAAGGGTGTTTACATCATTCCCTATTCTCATGGAACTCCTTATATAAGGTAGATCAGTCAATCTATTAACCAAAGGATTTATGAACATGTTGCAAACGTCAAGCATGGGAGGTCTTGTTCCTTCGCTTTGGTTGAACATGTAGAAAAAAAACCAATCATCACATTTGCATCGAAGAGACTAGGGTCATTGCGAGGATCGCCCATTTTCATCATCGTAAATTTACGGAGGCCCTAGAGATTGAGCAATGTCCTGTTAATCTAAATAGGGATGATAGTTGGAGCATCAGCAGATGTTGGATTCCCGTGCTTTCTTCCTAAATTATATATATATATATATATTCCCTTAGACAATATTAATATTTCTTTTTATTTTTAAAATATTATTAATCCACCCTCTTTACATTTTAATTGATTTCGTTTATTCAATTTTATTGGTTAAGATAGATTTTCATATTATTTAAATTATTATTTATTAGGATTATAAAGAGTCAAATTAGCTTAATTATTAAAACTCCTTATAATATTTTCATAAAAAAAAAGAAATAAATTTAATTTAATGGTTTATGTGCATAAACGCTTTATTTTCATCATAATAGTAAAAATATAAAATTATTTATTTCCTTAACATTTTTTTTTTTCTTTTTTTAATCCTCCTTCTATTAATTTTTTTTATTGATTCTCCCTATTTAATTTTATTAGTTAATATTTTAGGATTAAAAAAAAAAAAAAATTAATATTATATAGATTAAGATTTATTAGGGTTATATAGGGTTTAATAAATTAATTATTATAATTTCTTTTAATATTTTAATAAAAATAATAAAATTTTAAATTATTTATTTACCTTAACCTTTTGTCAAATCTTTTCTCTACCCTTAGTCAAACTAGTCGTTACTCTAATAGCTAGTAAACAACTCTCTACATCTATTTATTTCATTGCCCAGATATGGTTCCTCATCTTATCCTGAAGATGGACCACACTCGATGGTTCGAAACATGTCGATAACTATATATTATGTGATTTATCTCTGAAATACGATGTTATTAATATTATGGATCACAGAAGTCTTAGCTCAAACAAATAATATGTTAACAATTGTTAAACAACATGCTTGGGTTAATAGTGGGTTTTGTGACCATTTACTAATATAAGATTACAAAGAGAGATACCTTATGCATATCCAGGACATTATTCACTCGATTCATTTAGAGTCACGATACAAGTTCTTGCGTTGCTCGACGAGCACAACTTTAATGTCTGGGGAAATTTTCCCTAACATCAGTTGAGCCACTAGCTTTATTTAAATGTCCTTTAGCCTTACATTTTCATCGGGTTGTATATTTTTTGTTGGCATTATAAAGTGATAACTGAGGGGCTTGAAGGCTTTTCTTATTGACATGGAGTTATTTCGAGGCCTGGCATAATTTTTTACATTATTGGCATGTGGCAGGTGAGGTTGGATCCTCCCTAGAGTTTATACAAAGTCTGTGGTCAGTAATCCATGCAGGAGTACATGTGCCTCCCATAGGGGAATTTCCTTCTCATGTAGTGGGTAGACTCGTAGGATAGGAAACCATTGGAGAACCAATCACTCAAGCTTGAGAGGGTTAACGTCATAAATCACCCTAGGCAACCAAGTGTATCATAGTGAAATTGTAAGTCTCATATGGAGGTCTACCAAAATCTTGAGGGAAAGTAACAAGTGACAAGGTTATTTCAGGAAATCATACATAGCAGTGAAACTGGAATCAATGAGGGGTCATAAGTCCTCCTTCTAAAGCACCACCCATTGCAGAGTTGGAAGCCTTTAACTGAGCCATGGCGGGAAGAAGTAAGAAAGCCTTGTTGTATATCAAATGTAGGAGGAGATGAACTTATAAGAAAACTTGTGCCATCCTTATCATCTGAACGGTCAAATCCCTAGTCAAAGGATGCTCCTGATTAGTGCAAGTAGATTCCCTTCACGGGATTGGTCAGAATGATAGGGCATAAGTCCATAGGGTGGAAGACGAAAGATAATTTCAATTGTGAACTAGGGACATAAAGGTGTGAGAGTGTTAAGGTTTTATCAAGATATGGTGATGAAAGTTCTTTTGTTACCTGCACCATTGGGTGAGGGAAGGTTTCCATGAAGAGGGGCCACCCCAATAACCCGGCGTTGAAAATGAAAAAAGAAAATCTTGATTTAATTTTCCAAAGAATTAAAATAGGTGAAAATTTGTAATTCCACATCACAAGGAAGCTTGTAGGGGTTAACTAAGTTAATTTGAATTAGTTGGTTCAACTAATTCGAGTTGAGGGTTTGAATTGAGTCATGTAGAATGTCTCCTACATTATAGGATCCATGGTTGAGTTTATTTTAAGTTGTAATTAATTAATTCAGTTTAACTGAGTTGAAGTTAGTTAAAATAGTTCCAACTGATGGAGGAACTCGTAGGAGGGGTGTTGGTTCATCTATTCAACCAGTTAACTAATGATTCAATAATAAATAACTCATGTGTATCAGATCTGAGAGTTACCCATTTGAGAGTGGAGTTCAAAGGTATTGTACTTTCAGTTGTATAATAATCCAAATTGTACACATGGTGCATGCAGTCAGAGGAAGTTCCTAAAGGAACAGTGCAATCCAATTAAATAGGGGCCTAATTCCTTATTGAACAAAGAAATGAAGAAGGAGCTCGGAAGGCTAGGAGATTGTCTAAGTGTTGGATACAGTCAACCTAGGAAGTAGTGAGATAGATAGAGATGGTGCAAAGGTTTCTTGGGCTTGAGCAAGGCATTATAATCTTCTCATATGTTTTTGCTAACCAAATATATAGATAGTGGGAGCTTCTAGATATGGCTTTGCCCAGGAAATGATTATGTAATGTGTTGATTGAATTATATCTCTTGTATTCTTCTTCATTTCTCAATCTATTATTTGTTTCTTCTAATGAGTAGAGTAGATTCAAGTCTTTCATTTTAGAAAATCACATTAATTTGAATCTACAAGGAATTTCTACACGCGGAAGTTCAGAACCCCAGGGAGCTACGTGAACAATTCCTTATTGTATCTCGCATTCATAGGTCCGACCGCTAGTGCAGACCTAGTACGAGATAAATTGAAAATGGATTCCTTTTCCCTTTCATGTGGAAACCATACTGGCATGATGTCTTCGAAGCATGTTCTCAGTAGTGGGGCATCCTAGGTGTCCAGTGGGCCACTCACAGGTGGCATGCATAATTCATTTGGTGTGAGCTCAGATCATGGATGATGTAACATGGACAAGGTTAGATGTTGGAGGTCAGAACCCCGTAACGGAAGAATGTTCTAGGGAAGTACCCACGGTGAATAGCACAAAGATATGATGTGGAAGTTGTCCTCGAGGTGGTGATCCATTAGGTGATAGGTTGGGTTCTGGGAGGAGGACCAAATCAGTAACCTGAAGTACCATGAGATCTTGAAGGCATGGCACATCATCAGGGTGGATTATTTCCAGGGGTAATCCATCCTTTGTGATTCGGGGTGTCAAGAGGCCTCGGGGTCATCGCTACACACACACACACACACACACACACATATTTATATGAGATTGTGTACATACATATTTGCATAGAAAAATTACATAATCAACGGAAAGAAAGATCCGTTAAAATCTTTACCCCATTCTTCCATTGTAATTGAAGGGGTTAGGTTATATTACAAAGCGGTATCATAGCATATTGGTTCAATACTTGAACTAGATGGGCTTCGTCACAGGAAAGTGAGGACATTTTTTTATGTGTATATGGAATACTAAGTCAGTTGGACCATGTTTATTGATTCATTACTAAAGCTATGATATGATATATTAGTCAATGGTTAACAAATCCATGGGAGCAGGAATTATGATTGTTAATGTGTTTTCTCATTATTTATGTACCAACTATATGATTGAATGACTGTTGCATGTAATTATAGATGGGTTGTATATTAACAAGGTTGTTTTCTTATCAGAGGAACGCATGATACTTTGTAAATGCACATCCATTATACTGGTTATGTTTAAATGTTATTTTAGAATGTCTAAGAATATGTGTGATTGATAGCACATCACAAGTTGCATCACATAAAAAAGATACAATAATGAGAACTAGAATGGTTGAATATAGTTTTGACCGATCCCAACATGGAAGTGATTGGGTCAAAACTAATGCTGAAGAGAGATCAGTTGGGCAAGGGGGAGGAAATCAATCCCCGGAATGGAAAGAAACTCTGAGAAGACTTTGAGACAAGGTGAGAAGTTTTAAGGCTGATAATGAGAGGTTGGTTAGATCCGAAGAGTTTCAGGTTTAGATTAATGCAATAATCCAGCAAAGTATCTTGTACTGGAAAAGGGAAATCCACCCATTATCAATGCGGATTTGAAGTAGGCAAAGGACATAGAATCATGTTTGCTAGGGATGAATAAGTTATTTATAATACATGACTTCTTGGTGAATATGAAATCTTGAATTTCCTCCTAAAATTTAAAAAGAAAGGAAAATATCTAGTTGGAGGACCTAAAAAATACTAGTGCCATCACCGAAGAAGAGCTGACATGTGATGAGTTTGAGAATACTTTCAGGGAACAATACCTATCTGAACATTATTACGATTATAAGGCAAAGGAATTTTATGAACTGAGAATGGTACATATGACTAACAAGGAGTACACCACCAAGTTTTTAGGGTTATTGAGATATGTTCCATAACTCAAGGATGAGAAGGTCAAAATCCATACATTCATTAAGGTGTTTCATATGCTATTAATAGATAAGGTTGAATTATTCGAACCCCAGACTTTGAAGGATGCTATTAAGAAGCTAGAGAATTTATATGAGAAAGAAAGTGGAGGGCCGAGACTAAGAGTAACTGGATAACAAAGAGAACTTCTAGCTAAAATGTGAGTTGGTCTAGGAAAAACCCAGAAGGAAAATAGAGGAAAAACCCTACTTAGATAAGACAGTCTTAAGAAAGGCTAGAAATGATGTTAAAAGGAATGTACAACAAGTAACATCGGTGAAACCTCAGATTGAAGGCCAAGAACCACATAAGTGTTTGACCTGTGGTGGGAACTATAGTTGAAGGGATTGTCCTCATCAACAAGAGGTTGGATCAAAAATCTACAATGCTTAGGAAGAAAATCATACTTGGAAAAGTAGCCCAAAGTATGCCTAGGACTTACACAACAGTTGAAAACCACCAACCATATCATCAAGCATCCATAATTGAGATGAAAGGTAAGCCAGAAGAGCAAGTTTTTTTTTTTTTTTTTTTATTGATATAGGTTATAATTATAGCTATATCAACCCAAAGCTCATCGAAAAGTGTCAATTCTAATAATGATGAAAGAAATCCCTATAAGAAGCTGCAAAAAAAACATAAAATTATTCTAAAATATGGCTTGAGAAATTAAATAAAATGAAGATTGGATTAAAACTTACTTAATTAATTCTATTTTAGAGAATTGCCTTGGTAAGTGAAATTAGAAATAAGACCAAATACTTCCATGTGTCTTATAATGAGAAATTAGATAAATTCTAGTTGGGCTTTATTGATCCATTTAAATGAATAAGTGTTGTGAACATAAATCCCATCTGTAGACATAAGCAATCTCTCTAGCCCAATGAGTGGTTCTAGAAACAAACTGAATAAACTAATGCAAACTTTCCTAGATTATGTTTAAAAATGTGGAGGGAGAGAGAGAGAGAGAGCTACCTCACTCTGATGCTAATTTCTAAATGCTTTGATGATGAATTTGACCCCTTAGGTTTTTTGGTTTTCTTCATGCTTGTTCTTTATGCCCGAGTACATATAAGACAGATAAAAAGATAATACAAGATACAATAGCATACATAGTATATACCAAACATAAAATACTTAATAGAGAAATGAGTATTAAGGTAAATTCATAAATATTTAGACATTTATGGAAAGCAAACATTAGATGTACATATTAATAAACTAAAAAGGAAATCATACAACCATTGCCTTCATGTTAGAGACCTCCTTTTGATGGATTTACGTCCAAGCCAAGACTCTTCAAGAACTCCTTATCCAAGTTAGATGGGAAACATTTGGGCATTATCTCATCATAGGAATGCAGGCAATCAATGACCTACCATTTGGGGATGGAAGGGAGTGAATTTACAGGAAGGGAGAGGGAGTTAAGGATCAACAAAAGAGGTAGGAAGGTCCACATCTCAAGTGGAAGGCCCTTAAAGGTAGGATCAAGAGCTCCAAATGGAAGAGCTCGACCATATCTACAACCAACAACATCCATCTTGTTTCTTCTCGATGTTTAGCATGTGAAGTTTCTCCCCCATTTTGGGAAAACTTACTAGAAGAGGTGCAACATGTGGTTTCATATCAAAACCTATGTTGGCAGAGCTATGTAAGAAGAATGCAAATTTCCATCGACATACACCAACACTGGAGCAAAGGGCGATGGTCCTAAAAACTAGGGTTTTAGGGAAACTTCTCCAGAATTGACTCAGCGAAAATTTTCCTCTATTCTTCAACGATGCTTTTATATGTATGATGATGAGTACACTTCAGAGTTGTCAACATTTTGGCACTTCAAGATGTGGAATGGGAAGTGAACATGAAGTGTGACAAAACACTGTGTAACAATAAGGATTGTCATTCCTTATTATTGTTTCATAGTGTACTTGGCTTTAATACGGGTAGGGGAGATATTTGAATTATGCACATCAAACTAGAGATGACTCAAAAAATGAGTACAAGGGAAAATAATTTCATTAATATATAGAATTATACATGAATAATAAAACTATAAAAAATGGATTCAAGGGCTCTCACACAACTACATCTACCATACTTCAACAATTATCATTATAACATTACAAAATGTACACATGGCCTTCAATCAAAATGTGGAAAACAATTCTAGGAAATAATATACATATTCATTGGTCTAAAGATGGGTGAAAGTATATAACAATCCTGTGCATCATGTGAAGGTCATAGGCGAGGTCCCAAAATCAAGTAAAATCCTAGCACTACCATTAAAATCAATTGATATCCAAAAACAGCTAAAAATACTAATTTCTCATTTTTGGGATCAGGGTTCTGACATCTATACATATATAGCAGTGACACTAATGTTTAGCTATATTTTGACATTATTATCTAGTTAGCTTCAACACTCTCAATAAACTAGCTTCTTATACTAATAAGAAACTAGATTCTTACACTAATATTAGCTAGCTTCAACAAAAATAGTTAAATAGATTCGATATTGATAGTGAGCTAGCTTCTGACACCAATACTCAACTAGCTTTTATGCTAATAAGAATCTATGAACATGAGCAAAAATAAGTTAGAAAATTATGTGGAAATAAAATGATTCCAACATATTGGTATTACATTTTTTTCACATTCATGTAATTCAATTGTCTAGCGACAAAAATGGAATTTCATAACTTCAACAACCTTTATGAAAAAAACTTTTACATTTTATTTAGTCTCACACTTTACTAGCTACATGAAACCAAGATCAATCATTTCTCTAAGAAAAGGAAACTAAACTATACTATGTTTAGTCCTTGTATGATATTTCGATGATATACTAAATCTAAGGGCACTTTAACTGTAGCAAAAAATGTTCACACAATTTTCTTTATAGCTTCCATGGTAGCTCCTATAGTAGCAATGTGTTCACCCTCCACACCTGAAGAAGCAACAATAGAATACTTCTTAGCCATCTGGTTAATGGCTCCACCAAAAAGGTCAAACACACATGTAGACTATCAGGTATCTACATCTCTAGCCTAACCAATATCTATAAAATATCATAAATATAATTATTGATTTTGATTTTTCTTTTGACATAAAACCTAGTCCTTGATATCATTCAAATACAAAAAAAAATATTTTCATAGTGACTCAATGCTCCTTCATTGGATTAGACATAAATAGAATAAAAATTCCCATTAAATGTGTATTTTTTTCATTCCTTCCATATTCTATACCCTTGAAACTGCTTTATTTTCAGTTGTGCTTTCTTGATGTAAGTTCCATATTTCTTCACATGTTTCTATTGCAATTTTTCTTTGACTTCTTTTATATTTGTTCTAAAAAACAATTTAGGCTTTCAAAGCCTATATTCTATAGCTTCCTCTTGAAATATTTATTCACTGATGGACTACTACCACAATTATTCATCTTCAAACTATGAACTTTCCCATGCTTCTTTCGCTTCATATTCATGATGTTCTTTTTGCCATATTTCTTAATAGTAGAAATTGATCTCTTATTGGCTCCATTGTTGAAAGGTTGTTTCAATGCTTTCTTCTTCATATATAGAAACTACCATTCTCTTTCCTACAAATTTATCTTCATCTTATCTTTTAGCTATAACTTTAATTGGATTGTTGTCTTGTCTACTTGCACACTCAAAATCAACGTTAAAAACATATTCATTATGCTCTACAGTGAGATCTTTCTCTGCTTCTTCTTTCTTCTCTACCTCTTCAACTACATTGAGGCTATCTTCCACTGTTATGTTGTTAGAGGATATTCTCATCAAAAACTCATGAATCACTTTAACCTCTTCTTAATCATCAATTTCTACAAGATCTTGCACCACTTCATGAGCAATTCTAACTATTGCTTCCTAAATTCATGTTATAGTGGTAGCTTCAACCTTGAATTCTTCATCAAACATGAAACATTCCATATTTCCATAATCAGTCATTGTTTCAAGAAAGAGACCACAAATTTCATCAACTTAATTTTCATCCACTCTACAGTGAGGTATCTGAGAATGCATGTGCTCATTAAAAAATTCAATTTCACCAAATTCATTATTTGTTATTGGATTCATGAGGGCTGAACTTTCAATTCTACAAACCATTACTTCATATGAAAATATGTATTTGTCATTCTCAAACTTAAATGCCTCAAGATCTGATGTAAGGAGGTCATCATCAACTACAATCATACCAAATAGATCACACATGTTATTCACTTATTTATTGGAAGATTCACCATCATCAACAAGGTCTATTATTGGGTTCACCAATTCACAACTCACTTTGTAGTCACCATCCTTGTTATAGTGGGGTTCTTGAGCATCTATATGCTCTTGCGCTACTTCACATGTATAGGCTTCAACTTATCACTCTACAATATTTTCTATGTTTTCTACATCCATGATATGCATGTCTGTGTTATGGGTTTCACTTTCATAACCTTTATGAATATCATCCACATTTGAGTGGGATTTTCCAAGATATGTCTTCCTCCTATAGACTTTCTCATTTACTCTCATACCTATAGTCAACTTTTTGTTGATTCTTCAATAAACTATAACAAAATTTATTACATTATGTCACTTTCTTTTATACCAAATTCTACTTCCATGGTCTTCCATGGTTCTTAGGAAGATGTAGATTTTTATACCTTGCACTATCACATCTCATGCAATGAATTTTTTATAATATATGTTACTAAGGGATCACATACTTTGTCATATGGGTTATTATACTGATACTCAATCAACTCTTTACATTAAAGAAATTTTTTCATTTTTACAGTTACCAAAAGTTAAAATTTTTACAAGTAAACTTTGGAAGTGTTACCAGATATATCTTGATCCATTCATCCTAGAATTTTCCTACTTCATATACTTGTATTTTAGATGCCCCAACTATGGCGATAACCTTTATGAGATCGTCAAAATAATTTAGCTCTTGCTTTTGATTTATTTTCTCGTTTTTCTTTAGTCTTTCTTTGTGACCCATGAAAGTTGTCTTTCTTTTGTATTTTTCGTTCTTTCCTTATTGTGTCAGCCTTCTGGAAATGAATGTTGCATACACTTGATTATCCTTAAGACTAAACATTTTAACATTGACTTCAACGGTGGCTCCTAATAACTACTAGAAACTTTACTAAGCTCTTCTATGTAGATCCTTATGGAGGCTCAATGGCTACAACTTACGATGGAGACTACTAACTTGGTCAGTGGGCGTGGTTCTTTCCTTTTGATATGGTGGTGGATCTGTAGGCTAGTCACTTGAATTGTTTAGTAGTTGGGTTTACAAACTCTCAATGATTTCTAGTTTGTACTTATGGAGCAATGGATGGAAACTTTGATTTTTTGGATACTCACAATAACCAAGGCTCTTAGTGGAAGTAGCTCATGACCTTCTTAACTCCTTTGCTTCTTTGAAACCTTGCTAAAACTTTCTTTGATACCACTTGTTACTTAAAGACAGAGATAAAAATTCAAACAGAAGATAAATATGTACACAAGATTCTACTTGAAAAAAGAAGTTTTATCCAGTATTAATTATTCTCTCATATGCATCCATCAAGTTGATATTATTCTCTCCTATTACTTCACATTACAATGACCCAACCATGAGTATATAAGCACTAAACCTTCTAAATATGGAATCACGCAAACTCTAACTTTCTTTTACTCGTGAAAACTACGATGACACTTTAACTAAAATTTTCTAACTTGAATTTAACATAAATCGATATTTTTATTTTCCTTAACTTATCTTTTCTTGAAAAAGCATTAGCTTTTTGACTCTGACTCACTTGACCTGCAGTATTAGACTTAACTTGATTTCCTTCATTTAACTCTTCATACATTGCATCCATATGAGAGTACTTGCTATTTTTATCAAGTGAAATGATTTTGATATATGACAAAGTTTTGATCAATGGAAATAAACCAAATAGGAAATTTTGGGATAGATTTGTATGAATTGTGTGCTCTTATAATTTTTAAATTGGTATAAGGGACTAGAGTTCACTTGGTTGTAACACATTTGAATATTTGACAATTGTTAAGTCAATTGGGTTGTTGATTCTATAAGATTAATTTCATTCATACCAATTGCATATTGGTTATGTTAAGGTATAATTGGATGGAATGATTATCTGCATACTTAAATAAGTGTTAAATTTATGAATTTTAAAGATCATGAAATATAAAAAGTGAGGTGTAGTATGGAATCACATAGTTTTAGATTGAGAGAATTGATTAGCTGAAATGAGTCACAATGCACCACAAACCTATAATGATGGGCCATTTGGGTGTCCTAAGTCAACCTCTGATGTGGGTAAATATAGGGGCATGAGAATGAATTTTTACGTTAAATTAAATCTTAAACTAGAGGTACTATTTCAACCTCCTTCATAATTTATTTATATATCCATATTCATTTCCTTTGCTTGATTTTCCTTTCCTTTCTCCAATCTAGAGTGCTCCACGAAACTCTAAGTGACCAAGAGTGAGATAGAGAGAATAATCATAAAGCTCCAAACATGAATTGACAAAAGGTTACACTGGCCAAAGCCATGCATTGGTCCTCAGAAGCCTTTTTATGGATGATGCCTCTATTTTCTTCAGTTTCCATTATTTTCCTTCAATTTTGTCCTCACACACAACCTGTCACCTTTTACCTGCATTTTCTCTTATTTTCCTTTATTTTCATAAATAACAATGTCAAAAATGCCCTTTTCCCTTTTAATGACTTTGTCTTAGCCTTTTCCAATTTTCCTTAGCCAAAACACACATCCAGTGATGCCCACTAGGATATATTTTCCCAACATTTAGCTTCGAATAAGTGTCCCTTAACCTGTGGTCTTATTTTGCCTTTATTGACTTTGATTACATGAAATTTTCACCACGCCTATTACACACAGCTTGACTGACATGACATCATATATTATTGAAACAATATTAATGGATATGTTCTGCAAAATGCATTCGCTAAGCCTCATCTTAGAGGCCATGAAACATAAATCTAACAAACATTATTTATTCTTGGTTATTCCATATGAACCCTACAATTCAATGGCCAAATTTTCCAAATCTACAGGAAGATGCACATACAATTGATGTCAAGGAAGTACACTATCTTTCCAAGTTAGGTTATACTACAAACCTTTTCCACTTTGTGGTATAAAGCTATTGCATCAGATGCTTCAATAGAAGCTAGTCATGATTATTATACTCATAATAATAATAATAATAGTTATCTAATTTAAGGTCATAGTCTAGCCATACACCAAAGTTAAATGATTTTTAATAAGTACATACAATCATTCTAATAACATAGTAGACCTAGATTTTCCTAGGATCACCCAACAGCCTTGACAAAATTTCATTCATCAGAAAGTCGTGCAAAACATTTAATTACTATGCAAATTTCAATGAAGAATAATTTACAGCATGTATTCAGCTAAGAGTTATCAAAATCAAACTAGGAATGGTTATTACAAGAAAGGTTAGTTGAAATAGTAATTAGAAAACATGGCATGTCTTAACCAAGTTTTCTAGGTGTGAGAGGTCAAACTTAATACTGCTAAGTCTTGTGTAATCCAATTTTAAACAAAACCCACAAAATTTAAGAAAAAACAAACTTAGAAATAAGTAAGTATTTGAATAGTTGGAATTGCATATCAAATATTGAAATCTACCAATAGGCTCAAATAGAGTCTTCATAAAAGGATTATAATTGCATACAATCAAGGTCATCCCATCTCCTTGACATGATATCCTTAATCAAGTAGTACAAAAAATGTTTTAGTGAAAAACTAATTAGTTGAATAGGTTGAATTTCATATAGTAAATTGAAGTTTTACCAAGAGGCTTACAATAGATCTTTATAAAAACATCATACCTAATTAAAACTAGGATCACCCAATGCTATTGACATGATATTATTCATCAGGAAATCATACAAAAAAATTAATTACGGCGTAGAGTTCAATGAGGATCAATTGAGAGCATGTATTAAGCTAATAATTGGAAAAATCGAAGTATCAATGGTTCTTTCAAGCAAGAAACAAATATTCTCTCAATGTTAAGAAACAAACCAGTTTTAGTGGTTCTATTATTCTAATAAATATGCACCCTCTATAATCACCCTAGAAATGTCAACATTCCTACAAAAGAACCTGCCAACGAGAGAATAATTGAAAAATAATACCAGATGAACCTTTTCCTATTGTGTTGACTCATATTTTTCCATGAAGTGTTATATTTAACCCTCCATGCAATGAGAACTAGTACTTCTATATGTAGCGTAGGTTGTGTGAACTCTATCAATGTATTAAGAAGGGATTGAATTTTCTACCATCCAAAAGTTGTGTATTACATCTAGGGTAATGAAACAGTAGAACAGACTCTTGATACAATGTACAATAGAAGCATCTCCCCTAGAAGGGACTCCCATATAGTTAGACTTGGACCAGCACTAAGCTCCATAGGGATTATCCTTCCCTTCACCTACTCTAAAGATGTGCAGAGAGGAAAAAGGGACACAATTCACAAGATTTATAGCTCTAAGCCATTTACAAACCCTAGTCAACAAATCTTCATGTGAATCTTGAAATATCCTACAAATTGGGTATGGAATGGAAGGCAACATCCTCCAACATAGTACAATTATTCACAAGCTCTACAAACCCTAGATTTGAGATGCATTCACAAACCCTATAAACTCTAGATTTGAGATGCATTCACAAACCCTACAAACCGTAGATTTTATATGCAGGAAGAGAAGCATACCCTAATAGCTAAGAATCCATAGTGCACTAAGCAGAAGGGATTTAAAACCAATGTGCCCTAAACCATACAAGGAAATTTGATAATATGTTGTTGAGAATGATTAAAGTGATGTTGAGTGTTGACATTGGAGCTGAACAAGGGTGATTGAAGTGATAAATTATGATGACAAGGGTGGTTGTTTCATATTTTGTAAGCATAAGTGAATTTCAAGGTGCCATAATACATTTCTAAAGGTGCATATATATATTTGTTTTGGTCGAGTCACACATGGGTTCTATCAATTGAGAGTGCGAGAGAGAATGATGAATTCCCATTATTGCAATTAAATATGCTTGCCAATAATGTATGCAATTCCTAAGGTGCATATATCAACACACATATCAAATTACTGAAAAAAATATTTAAACTGACCAAATAATGTAAGGTGTTATTTACATTATATACATTATTGTACCTTGATTGTGTCAACATCCATAGTCATGCTCGATGATTGTGATTACCAAAATATCTTCATGTCCTGTGAGATGCCATGGTTTGTTACCGTAGTGGCCAATCTAGGGTGCTAGATTAGACTAGATTTAATATCAACCAAGGTAGGTAAACTTAGAGGCACGTGTCTAAAGTCTATAGACCTAAAAGGATCTCATCTACCTAGCTAAGTGTTTACTGTGACAGGCTACAGCACTCCTTTACAGGAGATTGAAATATGTTTCCTCTCACACTTTATCACTCAGATCATCTAATTTAATTGAATGTTCTAAAGAAACAACGTGTTACGAGTCTGGGTTTTCAACCCTCTTACAATGATATCATTCACAAAATCTCTTTCCATCTAACACACTAAGCATTCATGAAAACCAAAAACTCTTTTAAGCACATTAAAACTCAGATGCATGAAAACAGAGTCCACAGAGATACTTCGAAATTCAATGGTTGATCAAATCTTTTAGAAGATATTGTTCAATAATCTAGCAATCGAATTCTCAAACTATCACCATGAATAATACTTGCAAGAACTTCTAATCGAATCAATAAACTCACAGGCAAGAAAATAACATTAAACACTATTCAACACTATTCAGATTCGAAAAACGCTATGGAAATAAAAATAAAAGTATACCAATCTCCATGTAGGGCCCGTCCACACTTCAATGGCACACTTAATGGATGAAAAAGTTAATGGATAAGCACTGTAATGGTAAAATGATGCCTATAATTAAGTTCTGGAAATCAAATCACATGCAAGAGCAATGTTCTGGAAACAATACACAAGAACAACAACATTCTGGACAATACAATACGCAGTCCTTTTATCTGCTTGTCTCCTATCCTCGTTCACTAACTTTCCCTTCTAATCTAATCTTAACTGATTTCCAAAGAAAAACGAAATCAGTTTAGGCAACTCTGGCTTTTTGCTGCTTTTGTGACCAAAAAGGTTGGGTTTGACCAACATTGACCATGTATCCAAGAGCTTTAGATTCGTTGTTGAATAGATCTTTCACCATGTATGTACATTCGAGATCATGTTCCTATCCTTTGTTTTGATTTTCTTGCCATGCCACGTGTCACATCATAAACCATTTACAGGAAGTCATGACATCCTGTAATTTTGTTGAAATTTCTAATTTTTAACATAAAAATTCACAAATTAAATTTAATGTAAAATAACAACTATAATTCTTTGATTAACCAATTTCAATGGACTATGAGGGATTTATGGGAGAAAAGGATAGACAAATGATGGATTCTAGAAGAAAAGGATGGCAATGAAATGGTACCAACAGTTACAATGAACCTAACAAATATATAGTATAATAGATGAGGGTTAGAAAGTTTTTTGGATATATTTAAATGGGCACAACAATCCGCTATAAAATCTCCTCCAAATTGTAGAAAAAAATTAGACTATTCTAGTAGATGAATTTATCCACCAAATCAACACTAATCATGGCCAACATTGCTCAAAATCAATGCTCTTTGCTAGAATTGCAAATTCTTCATATGCTAACAAATGCTTAATTATAAAAGAGAGGCAGATCAGGAGGAGGGATGGATGGTGTATTTAAATAGATTAAGGCTAGGGTTTAGGGTCTAAACTCATTTTTGGTGGACAAATTGGCACACAGGATAGAGGTTGTATACAACCAACACATTCAGAGAGTTGGTTCAGGATGTTGTTTTGGCCAAAGTGTTTTTTTTTTTTAACTGGTGGGTTCAAACTGAATTGATCAACTTTGATAATTATGATAATGGTAAACCTTTTTTTTTTAAAGGAAAAATATAATTAAACTCATGAAATCATTAATTAGCAAGGGGATATTATGATTTTCTCTCTCTGTTGAGATAAGTAAAAATGGCTAACATATCAACCTTTAGACCAAACTCCATAGAATCCATATTATTTCTATAAAAACTCATTTTGGTTGTAAATTTTGCAACTAGATCAAATTTAGACTCTGTAAACTCTACAAGGAAAAGGTTGGTTAGTGCAGAATTAAAATCTTCCATACATTACATTCTCCGTAGAAAAGTTATACATGTGAAGCAAATAGTGATTTATATTTTCGTGCAATGTTGTTTGACAAACCATAAATCTTCTGAAATTTTTGTGTTCTAGCTGAGCTCACCGACCATGAAGCTTGATTATTCTAAAGTGATCCATAACTACAAAACTCAACAACTCTACAACTGTAAAATACATGTTTGATTGTTTCCTCTTTTTGAAATAGAAGAAAAGCATTGAAATTATCACGTTATAGTTGAGCTGACTAAGCATGAAGTTTTCATATTCTAAAGTGGTCCATGATTACAACACTCAACGAACTCCACAATTGTGAAAGACATGTTTCACTATTGATTTTGTTTGAAATGTAAGAAAACCATTGGTTAACCCTATTTTAATATTTTATGAATTGCATTGACAAAAAGGAACTAATTGATTACCAACCATCCTAAAACTTGGGACTTGAAACAGTTTCTAATTTCAATATGGTTTGACATTGTTTTATACATCTATTATCCTTATCCTGAATTTTGTTGGTTTCATAGCAAAGAAGTTCTTGTCATATACTATTTCCAATCCTTCTGAATAGATCAGCTCACATCTATTGTTGTCTATTAAGGAAACCACATTTTATAATAATAACATACAAAACTACAACAGAGTATTGCTTCCATAGATATAAACCATTGGGCGTGATTTTCAAGTTATCTTTTAAATTGATGTTGGCTTCAGGGCGGTTGACCTAGGTTAGTGTTATTTAGCTAAATAAATCCCTACACTGCTAGCCCTTTCGACATCAGCCCACAGAGTGTGGACAAAAGTCTCACCCGAAGCAGTATGGGGTGATGTTGGAACCAAGTTTTCGCACCCTTAGATGGTTGGGATGTTGTTTGATCTCTTCTATCACTACCTTCGCACAGCCCTGATCTAGGGCTCAGGTACTTTCACACTACTATGACAGCGTGTCGTGCAGATTCTTTAATTACATTAAGTGATTTTCTTATTTTTTTGAATACCTAATTTTATCACCGCGTAATCAGATATTCATAATTGTGTTCAATTATTCAATTTAACTGTATTCATTTGTGCAACATAGAAGCATAACAAAGGAAATTCATACACAAAAAATCTAAACCCATCAATAGAACAAATACACAGAAATTGTAGAGTAAATCCTTTTATTAATATCTTCCAAGTGTTACAGACTTTGTTTACCCTATGCACATAGCTCCAAGGGTCCGCGCACTTAGCTATGGACTTCTACCCTAGGCCTCTGCATACTCAGTTGTAGAGCCTCTACCCAAGCTACAACCCAGGACATAGACTTCTTGGTCTAAAGTGATGACTCTCTTACTCCTTCTACCCTTCTAAATACTTAAAACTTAGCTCTTTTTATACAATCCCATGGTCTATGGACCATGAGTAGATATCTTGCAACCGAATTTCTTTTTCAAAACTAAGTGCATACTACCCTTTGTGACACATAATACTTTCGCGCTCAGCAACCATAAAATGTAGATAATATTACAAAAGCTTGAGTTAAACATGGGATTTTAGCCCCAAAACTTCCCTTCGGGGATCCCGCTCACAACAGGCCCCCAACACAAACATCGTGACTCACCCTCGAGTAACTTGGTAGGCGGAGAGATCTTTGTGCAAAGCCCGTCGAGCTCTACCCTGATGACTGAAACTTTGACTATGCACAAAGCTACTGCCTACTTTGCGTCTTTGACTATCTTCTAGGTTACTGCCCCTACATTGTCACCCTGAAGTTTTTGTTGCATTGCTTTCCTTCAATGTTTCCTATCACTGCATATGCTTCCTATACCAAGGGCTTTAGTTGCGCCTTCAAGACTACTTGTTCATGTAGCGCTGCGTCCACTTGTTCCGTCAGTTGCTAGGCTTCCTATAGCTAGGCTAGCCTCTATGTGAGCGTGACAGTTCGACATGTACCTTTAACTTTTTCATAGCACTGTTGGAGTTCACGAGCTTCTGTCTCTAGCCTCTAGATGTTTGGGTCCTCCTGCAAGCCAGTGAAGACCTCAAACAATTGTTCAAAAAACTGGGTGCAGTCTGCTACTGCACTCTCCATTGTCGTGACTACCTCTATGACAGTGGCCACCCACTATTCCTTTACCTCTAGTGGTGTTGAAGGCTAAGCCCTTAACTGGAGCTCTGTAATATACAAGTTCAGCTCCAACTGAACCCGCGCCATCTCCATCGAAGTGTCGCACATCCCTGTGGCCAATATGTGGACCTTGACTAGCTCCTCATCTGGAATGGCCAATTTCAAGACCATTCTGTAGGCCTCCCTCGCAACCTGTATGATCTTCTTACTCTTGATGGCCCCTAGGATGATCTACTATTTCTTTTCAAATTGTTGCAGGTCCTCGCTGGAGAAATCTCTGACTGTGTCAACGATGTCATGTAAATCTCCCTCCATCAGTGTGATAGGGTCCGGCGAGGTCTTGGTCGCTTTTGATTTCTTTCTAGACCCTCCCTTTTCTCGCTCTCTTGGGTTCTTAATGTGGTTGGACATCTCCTGAGGGTTCGCGTTGTGCTGCTTTGTGTCCTCTTCTTAGGTTTTAGGTGAAGGCAACCACATGCCTTTGTCAAAGCCTAGCTCTGTGCCACTTGTTTGTCTTCCTAGATCCTTCCCTATTTGTTCTGCCTTGGCATACTCAGTGGCCTCCTTCTTCCTCTTTTTGACTTGTTGTGCCATCTTCAGCTTGGCCTCGTCCTTCTTCTTTTGTGTAGTGGACTTGCTTCCACACACCACCTAGTTTGTGGTGTTGTGCCACTCCACCGGCCATTTATCTATTACTAGATCAATGGCATCATCTGTGGCTAGGCACGGAAAGTCGTAGCACTTTTGCACAGGGTCCTTCCATACCCTAATTGATATCCGATGGAAATTAGCTTTGAATTCACCATAGCTCTACAGGTTAGCATATACCATGGGTGACAATTGCAGCTTGTGATTGATAGCCATCCAGATGTTCATTTCCATAAAGATCCAGAATATTTTGTTATCCCACACGTGCTACGCGTCCTTGGTCACCCACAGCAAAGTGTACTTCACTGCTTCAGGATGATCCAGCGTGACCGAGGGGAATTGGCTCTCTTCTGGTAGTTCCCATGCTACGACCACAATCGATAGCAAGAGCCACAAGTAGTGGAACTTCTTGCTTTTTTCTTGCGCCTTGCGACAGTTTACCAAGAGCTTGCCGCGAAGGTCATCTGACTAGTTAAACTGGACTAGTAGCAATGGTGTTTGCAGGGGAGTCTTACTTTCATTAATTTCCTTGGGGACCTTGGACATAGGCTTGCATGGAGGGACACACTCTGACAACCATCTAATAGGGTCTGCACCCTAGGCTTCAACCTCATCTATTTCCACTCCCACATCTTCATCATCCATGGGGATATCTTTAATATCCTCCTCTTCTGCGTCGAGGTTTATGACCTTTCCTTTCTCCTAGTTAGTGGGATTTGTTGGGTTTCATCTCGGCAATATGCATACCGGCATGGAAAGTTTCTTGCCCTTCTTATATTTCATGGTCTCCTTGGTTGGGGTTGGCTTTGGTCTCGGTGTTCTCAAGGATTTAGGGACCTCCGCCAGTACTTCAACTACTTCTAGGGAAACTTCTTCTCCCTGTTTCTCCATCTCTTGTGTCGTCTCTTCTACCACTCGTTTTGTATTGATAACTTCTGGGGATGATGACATAACACTCTCTATCAGTACATGCAACATCTCAGGCAAGTTCACGAATTCAGTATAGTATTTGAGAGCATTGAAAAACTCTGGGTCCATAGGAGTTTGAGAGCTTAACAGCTGAATACTTAAAATGCCAAGTGTTTCTTGTTGGACATCCACTTGTAATTTATAGGGAAATTTGAATTCAAATCTGACTATTCCCCTCGAAATCGGTTCATTAATGCCTGATTGGAGGCAGATTTTAAAGTATCTAAGCCATAAATTTCATCTTAAATGTTGGCCGCCCACTCCATATTGCCTCACTTCTACTGTGTTTTCATGAATAGTGACTTTAACAGTCACTTTCCAGCTGACCTACGTGATTTCTCCCTGGGTAGCGCAGCTCGCTCCATGTTTTCGTAGACCCAGTGACACTTCCTTGCTTTGCACCATCTTCCAATCATGCAGCTCCCCAACTTCGGCAGTGTAATTTATAGTCTCGCACCTCCTTTTACCTGCCTAGTGTGCTAAGATTATGCTACTTTCATTTAGTCACATGGCCAAACTGCCGATGTATGGCATCAAGCGACTTCCATTCACCTTTCCTGGGAAGTGTTCTCCATTTAAATTAACCAGCTATACCGCTCCTTCGTTGATAATCTCCTTAATAACATAAGGCCCTAACTAGTGCATCCTGAATTTTCTAGGGAATTTATCATACTTACTATCATATAGTAAAACTAGATCATTTACCTTAAATGTGCGTAGCTTGATGTGTCGATCATATAATGCCTTTTCATGATGCTTTTGTACCTGTTGGTGAAATCCATCCAAAGCCTCTCTTCCGGGGCTCTAAAATCCATCATACCTGTGAGCACTGCTATGCGTATACTAGGCATGATGTATTCCATAGGCATTATGACTTCCACACCTTAGACAAGCCTAAAAGGGGTTTGTCCTGTCAACTTCTTGCATGTCGTTCGATAAGCCCACAATATAGCAAGTATGTGTAGGTCCGAATCACTTCATTAAGAAATTCAAACCTTGGTCAGTGCATTTTCAAGTGCTTTCTTGAATGCCTCCACAGTCCCGTTAGCCTGTGGGTGATAAGGTGTCCTCTTCTAGTGATATATTTGATATTCCTCTATTAGCGCATTGATCGTCTCATTCAAGAAGTTTGTACCACAATCACTCATCAAGATCCTTGGACATCCAAATCACGTCAGTATATGCTCAAATGGGAACTTCGCATCCATCGTGCCCATTGTAATCCTTCACCAGTTGTGCTTTTGCCCAACGAGTCAAATACTTCGTCACAGTGATAATGTACCTTTCTCATGTCTTCCCTTATGGTTGAATGGGTCCTACAAGATCTATTGCCAACTTCTTGAAGGGTTGCAATGTCATTTGTGGATTCAAAGGAATTCCATCCCTCCATGATGGCCTTCCTATTCTTTAACATACATCACACACCTTGCAATATGCTTTTGAATCCTAACGATGGTTTGGCCACCACAGCCCTATGCATAGGATCTTCTGCGCTATTTCTCTCCCTGCATAATGTCCTCCCACCATGCCCCTATGAGCATCCACAAGGATTCCACTTCGTTCAAACTCAGGTACATACCGTCGCAATATCTCATTAGTCCCAATAATGTATAGATGCCCAACAATGACAGAGAAATCTGTCGCGCACACCACTAATTCCTTCTTTTGCTGGACATAGTATCCTTCTGATGCATTTCTTATTGTTCAAAAGTGTATTATATCCTCAAAATGACCATCTACAACATGCACTACAAATAGCTATGCATCACACAATCCTTCTTCCATGTTTCTAGGTTCCTCCCCTGTCTCGATGCACGACAGATGGTTTGGTCCTGCATTCAATCGTCCAGGCTTCACAGCAACTTCAAAATTGTACTCTTTGAATAATAAGAGCCATCTATAGATTTTCACCCCTAATACAGGCTTATTGACTAGGTACTTCAGCATAGAGTGATTCATATACATCTTAAAGTTTCCTCCTAGCAAGTAGTGCCGGTACTTATGGAGCACATCCACTATAGCTAGCCTGTAGCTTTTAGTGGTAGAATAGTTCTTCTCTTCTTTGGATAATCTGTGTCTTGTGAACACGATAGGATGGTCCAAGACTTCTCCACCCTCCTGTGTTAGTACTGCCCCCAGCACTATACATGACACATCGACATGTACATGAAAATATTTCTTCTAGTCCAGGAAGACTAGAATTGGCATAGTAGCCATATTTTCTTTCAATATATCTAATATTTTCTTACAATCATCGTTCGAGTAGAATGTGACATCCTTATTCAACAATTTTTCCATATCCAGGCATAGATTTTGATAAACTTTATGTAATATCTCGTATGTCCCAGAGTAGCGTTGAGTTGTTTCACACTCCTTGGCGCTTCCAAGTTTAGTATCACCGCGATCTTCACAGGGTCTACCATCAATCCATGTATGCAAACCACATGCCCCAATAGGTTCCCAAAAGGAACTCAAAATAGACACTTCTTGAGATTGAGCGCAATCTGGTATCTTCAACAGGTATCCAGCATCAAGCGCAAGCTTGCTAAGTGGTGCTTAACCAACCCAAACAGCATCCAGTCATCAAAATATACCTCCAGGAACTTATCAATAAATTGCTTGAATGGTGCAAAAACCACGCGTGAAAAGAGTGCAAGTGCATTCTTCAATCCAAACAACATTACAGTGTATTGAAAGCAACCCCACTCACTCACGAAGGTTGTCTTGCTCCTATACTCTAACGCAATTTTTATTTGGTGGTACCCAAAGAAGCCATTAATGAATGAATATTCTTCCTGCGACCTACATTTTCCAACACTTCATCCGTGAATGAAGTCAAGAAAGGATCATGCACACAAGCGTCATTTAGTTTTTTGAGATCCACGCATATCGTTATCTCATCCTTCTACTTCTTCTCTTACACCACCATTGGGCTTACCTAATCAGATTCTTCCATAGGCTCAATGATGCATGCTGCTAGAATCTTGTCTAGCTCTAAGTAGATCTTTTCCTTGTATTTTGGATTGAGATGGTAAGGCCTTTGCTTAACTAGCTTTGCGTTGGGCTTTAACAAGATTTTCATCATTCCTAAGTCTCTGATTATTCCTTTCAGATCCATAAACTTGGTAGGGATTACATCCTAGTATTCATGGAGCAATTCAGTGACCTTATGCACCATCACATCATCCCAGTACTCTGCAATCTTCGCGAATTTGGGTTCTACCTCCATATCAATGTTCACTTGTTTTGTTTTGACTAGTACGATTATATCAGGGTTCTCAATCTATGGTCCTTGAACCTCGTGGTGGCCTTCTATTTCTGGAATGTTCATCATCAGCAGATCCTCGTCCTCTGCTTCAGCAGTTATATTATAACATTTTAGTGCGTGACTCACCTAAGTAGCCCATTTAGGCTAAATTAGATCTAAATGATCCTGCGGTATCCCAAATATAGTTGCTTTCATCTCTTGTAGTGCTTCATCAATACAGTTAAACCCATCCTCAAAACTGAATGTCATCATGAATTGTCCACACAGGATATCCCATTCGCCTGTCGCATGGTGGAGCTTTGTTTCTATAACCAATTCATTGGGATAACATCCACGGTATGAAAGAACAAGTGCACCCACTAAGGTTGGGGCTTTTCTCCATAAGCTTGTGTCTATTTGGCCAGATGCATGCACAGATCATTTTGCCCATCATACTTATCTATTAGTCACATCTTAGGCTTCCCAAATAATGTTCTCATCATACTCCTACATTCATGCCAATCATCAAAGCTTCCCTTGTGTGTACCCCACCATCTTGCAAGCGTAGCGCATAGTGCCCAGTCCAAGGCTTGGAAGCGTTGATTTTCTAGTACCTCCCTTTCAAATGCATCCAAAAAGATATCTATGTCATTTAGACCATCATAAATAGGCAGATTTGTTACCTTTGATCACACACAATGCAACGACTGGGTCATCATGTTGCAATTCAGCATAGCTACTTCATGTAACCAATTTTGCCAGTGTTCTATTTCTTCGTCGGAGTCCGAAGTGCAAGAACTCTCATGATCCCACATAATCCATCCATCCATGGTTGGATTCACCCAATCTTGGTCTCACGTTGTTATCTTATAGATACATTCCACGTCATCATCACTCTCATAATCACGGATAGGTTCAGTATATTGCGATCCTTCAACGGGATCGAGGGGTATTATTACGCGCAATGATTTCTTCTCAAAGATCATCTTTTGCTTCTTCAGATTGATTACCCTATTCATATCAATAGGGCAATCAATTCCCAAGAGTGTGTTGGGTGCTAAAAGGTTCCTTTCAAAACTCCTATTTATCTCACCTTAATTATCAACCCAGGCAAGTCCTCTTATTTCAAGTGTGTACACAATATGTGTATGATATAATCCTAGACAATAATGTTTCTTAAAATGTAATATAGATCTTTCAAACACAAGAGTAAATGGATGCTTTTAATACATGCCAATTGCAATTAAGGAAAACTTAATCCTCTAATGAAATCAAATCATACATTCATCAAAGTAACATCAATCATCAGTTGAGGATACAATAGTGATAACTCATTCCTCTTTTAACTGATTTAATCTAAATCAAATCCAATCCTCAATAATTAATCTAAATAGTGAATGAATATCAATTTGAGAGTTTCAACAATGATAGTTGATAATTTTTACAGTTGATTAAATCAATTCGAAAGTAATTCAATCTGCAATGAAGCTAAATGGAATCGATAATGCTGTAAATCATATAAAGCAAAGATATTCTGTCAATACAAGAAAACAATAAACATCGAATGAAATCAAATCACATAAAGCAAGAAAACTATCAAATCATCACACTTGTGAGAATCAGAAAGATATAATACAGAGTAGCAGCTTAATCCACTAGAGGTCGGGGCCTTAGCCGCCAGCAAATGCTGTCGAGCTACTTCAGATAAGGGGAATGAACAACAACCTCAAATTACATATTAATCATTAAACCTGAATAACATTACAATATGATTGCATTCTCTTAACAACACAAGCCTGTAAAGTAAAATTACAATTTGAGATAATAGAGATCCATCCCCTTTCCTCCCATCCTATCCTATTCTATCTCTAATAATCTATAATAATCTCTCCTCCTTTCTTTGATCTCTGTTTTGATTTAAATACACAAAAAGCAGAGAGAAGTTACAACATATATGATTACAATATGATTCCCATTACAAAATTCGAATGTTAACAACAAATTGATCAACAATATCATATCTGAAATATCTTTCCATCAGCATTCAACAGCAACAGGTCGAATTTCGTATTGCAACTGAAATCATTTTGGAAAATGGTCACAATAGCGAATCTAAGAAAAACGTCTTCAGAGAAACTTCTGTTTCTCTTAATACATATCGAATTTGGGAAAACGACCCAAATCAAAACTAGTTTGGTCCATTCTAGACAAAACTCATGTTTCAGATTATCCAGATTCTTCTCCATTTTCCCAAAACATCTAATGCAAAATTGTCACTTCTTATTCGAGTGAATTTTTGAGTTGGCACATTTAATGATGAGCTGGAGAACAAATCTGCAATATGGAAAATATCTTGGAGGCTAAAATGGTGAGTGATGTTACAAAAAAATTATTAATGAACCATCATTGGTAAAATCATGCATAATAATCATCAATTTATTAGAAATAGAGGAGAAGAAATAATATTTATCCATAAGAGCATAAATAATTATAATATGGAATTATATGATAGACCATGATAAATGACATGATAAATAATGGTAGAAATGGATGAAATGGGAATTAAAGAGTGATAATAATAATGACAAACTAGCGGCCCAACGTACCCCCAAACTGAATATATTGCATGTCCTCTTGCAACCCAAAGTCTATGTATTAACCAATCAATAATACAAAAATTGTCCATCCCAAGAATTCTTCCTCAGATAATGGATATTCAATTTTAGCAATGTTGACAAAGGCGTAACAATTTTTACATTGATGTTCAACTATATGTATATGAAGTTGCATCAAAATATGATATAAGTAACAACAAACTTCATTAACCATTTTCTCAAAAACTCAAATTAGATTTTGTTGAAATTTTGCAAGTAGATTTATAATATATTAACGATTCTATGATTCAAAAATCAGATCGCTTTGATGCACGGATCATGAGATATAAGAAAAATGTCTGTAGGTGATAGTGCATGATTTTGATATTTTATGAACTAATTTAACTTGAAATTATCTGGGTTTGTGTATTTTAATGATACCTCTTTATTATCCAAAAATCACAAGAATTCAATTCATAGTTTTAAAGATATACGCAAATCAATTTCTGCACGGTATAAAAATGAAATTGTACGCCTTAAATGAGAAATAAGGTAGAAAACATCCATCATATATAACAATTCCTCTCCCAAACTGGAGAGTTAACATGCCCTCATGCAATGCTAGAAAACAAATTGAGATGGTTTCTACAATCTGTTGAAACCTATGCTTGGTGTAAAACAACATGGAATAAGGGAGGTGTTGAGAATGAATAAGAAGATCAATGGATGATAAAGAATATGAATGGCATGGTCATAATAAATAAATAAATGAAAGGCACACTCCCCCAAACTGAAAGAATCTATGTCTTTGAAAAATGGGAAGTGGTAAAGATGTGGAATGAATGATGGTAAATAATGCTCAATGGATTTTCATAAAATTCTCCTAAATTTGTAATAAATCAGAAAAGTATGCTATTTTACCTCAAGTTTTACCTCTGAAAAAGAAAAAAATGTGGAATGACATGTATGGACTGGCATTTGTTGAAGCTAATGTAGGCAGAGTTGAGGCTGAAAGTGATGCAAAAGGTGGAATCCAGGCAAGCACATCATGTCTGACTAATTATGGGCATTCGCAAGTTGCTTGAGCCTCTTCTGTTAGTTGCAATAGTGTGGTTGTGCTGCGAATATAATTCTGCCCATACTTACTGTTCTCGTATAAACAATTCACTATTTAGCATGCAATTTTCGTGAATCCACTGTGTTAGTTTGGAATAGCAACATATAAGATGCATGCAAGAATTTCAACCAGAAAAACTTTTGTGTAAATGCAATACTAATATTTTGTCAAATCATCAAGTTATGGCAGAGTTCAGTAATTATATCACATGCTATCCCATAATGGATACATTCCCCCCTACAATTGGAAAAGGGATTCCTTGACCCTAAAGCATATGAAAGGTATTGTGCTGATGGCAAGGCAAGGGAATGAACAATACAACAGTGAATGAAGGAGAGTACACATATCAATGACATGACGGTGAGAGTTATGGTTATAATGAGAGCAAAGTGTGTAAAGATAGTTATGAACAATAGATAGGATGCTTTTCGATTGATGATAAGTTATGCGAAAAACCAAAAGGACAGCAATATGCCAAAAAGATGCTTTGCTAACGGTATTCTAGCTAAAAAATTATGCGATTGATCAGAAAATATTTTCTCATGCGTAAAGGTTCAAAACAAGAAAAATTGAGGAAATAACTTCTCCGATAAAAAGAGAGAATACAAATAGAGTATTATAGTAATAATTGACGATAAGATATAACTTCAATACCATAAGCAGATCCGCTACTACCAGCAGGCGTTAATGGCCTCAGCAGGGTTACTTTTTAACCCATATGAACCAAGATCCTCAATTTATAAATGGAGAGTTTCATTGTTGTTCTACATAAGAGATTAGTGTGCTGGTGTGGTAACCAAATAACCACACTGCCATTCACTGGGATGTAGAAAAAGTGATCAGGCTGACTCGTGATGAGACCTCTTATTCCAAGGATAGTTTGGTTATCCAATGGATCATAACCCTGGTGTGGTGCGCATAATGGGAATGTCACTTTGTTACAGTCTTATGAACAGGGTAGGCTAGCTCGTAATGAGACCCCCTATCCTCCATCTGCGAACAAAATTTTGCTGTTATTACACATTTTTATGATAAAAAGAGGGAGGCTCAATAGTCCTTAAGAGCAGGGATGGTGGAAGAAGTTGAACATGTCAATCGAAAAAATGTACCCATAATCTCATTTATTACAGATACAGAAGATTATAACCAGGAAGGGTGGAACTAGCATGGTATTGAGATGATCGATCAGTATCATGTACAGCAGGAAACAATGCATTAAAGTAGTATATAAATAATTGTGTCCCTTTTGAAAATAATCTATCATCAAGGAGTTGTCCTGTTAAAGATCATAACGTGAATGATATTAACTCGCTTCAATAGAATCCATAGTTCTTGTCCTCATAATACTAGTGTACTTCATGCGATGACGTGGAATCAATAAAATGTGGTTGAGGTGAACTAGAAACAATCCCACAAGAGGAAGGAAGGGTTGTTCTTGAAAATACTCCCAAAGTCTTGTTCCTTATAGGAATAATAAAAACACTCGAAAAAGTGTTGTCCCTTGTAGGAACAACAAAGGAAATGCACGCCAAAAAGTGTTGTTCCCCATAGGGAACAACAAAAAAATGCATGTGAAATAGTGTTGTTCCTTAAAAGGAATAGCAAAAAAAATACACCCAAAAAGTGTTCCTTAAAAGGAACAACAAAAAAATGCATGCAAAAAAGTGTTGTTCCTTAAAAGGAACAACAAAAAATACACCGAAAAAAAGTGTTGTTCCTTAAAAAGAATAGTAAAAAATACACCCAAAAAAAGTGTTGCTTCTTAAAAGGAGCAACAAAAAAAAGCATGCGAAAAAGTGTTGTTCCTTAAAAGGAATAGCAAAAAATACACAAAAAAGTGTTGTTACTTAAGAGGAACATAAAAAAAATGAACACACGAAACTGTTGTTCCATAAGTGGAACCGTTGTTGTTCCTTAAGAGAACAACTGTTGTTCATTAAATGGAACAACAAAAAGACAAACATATGAAATTGTTGTTCCTTAAGAGGAACAACAGTTGTTCCTTAAATGGAACAACAAAAAGACAAACATACGAAATTGTTGTTCCTTAAATGGAACGGTTGATGTTCGTTAAGAGGAACAACAGTGGTTCCTTAAGAGGAACAGCAGTTGTTCCTTAAGAGGAACAACAATTGTTCCTTAAATGGAACAACAAAAACACAAACACGTGAAACTGTTGTTACTTAAATGGAACGATTGTTGTTCCTTAAGAGGAACAACAACTGTTCCTTAAATGGAATAGCAAAAATACAAACATATGAAACTGTTGTTCCTTAAATGGAATGGCTATTGTTCCTTAAAAGGAACAACAAAAACAAATACACACGAAAATTGTTGTTCCTTGTAAGGAACAACAACTATTCTTTTAAAGGGGACAACAATTGTTCCCTAAATGGAACAACATGAAAATGAAATAAACAACAACCTTTTGTTTTTTAGGAGGAACGATAGTTGTTCCTTAAAGGGAACAACAAAAATTCACACAAAAATTGGTTTTCCCTGAAGGGAACAACAAGGGAAAATAGAAAAAAAACTAATGTACAATCTATTATCCAAGAAAATCCAATCAAATAAAAAGAGAACAACAAAAAAGGAAAACTTATATACAAGTTTCAAGAGAATAAATTGTTTAGTGGACTGGTGTTGTCGAAGAGTTTCCTTCTGCAGCAAGAATTTGTATTGTGGAGTCCTCATTGCTCAATTGCCAATGGAGTGGAAACTACAATTTGAAGGAAGCAACACCCGAAACACAAAAACATAAGAAAATTCAGAAAAGAAACAACACTTTATTTAAAAATAGTATGGAATTAAATTAAGTTACAATAGCTATGATGTTATTTAGTAAGGCAAGGAAAAAAGTGATCTTTTGGAAAAATGTATTGGCAACAGTAACATGAATCTTCAAATAGAAATCAATTCTTCATTGCTTCTATTATGAATCCGTTGGGTAATGAATTGGATGAAATTCCCTTGTTTCATTAAAATTTCTTTCAACAATCGCTCGTTCATAAATTGACCTTCTTTATTCTCCTAGGACCTGCAAAAAATAAGTGCCTACCTGCAATAAAACATTAAATCATGGAAAAAGAGAGGTGATCGGCTCCCCTAATCCAAGAATTATGCAAAAAAGAACAAGTATTTACTTTGTATAACAAATCCATGAAGAAAATAAAAAAGTAAAATTTATTTGTCACTTGTGGGAGAGCAGTGGCCAATCATGCTAACCTGCAGTGTTTTAATCGCAACTTCTTTGTTTTTCGTCCAAATTTAGTGATTCTGAATCCACATGATGGCTAACTCAAAGGTATATCTAGTGTAGAAATAGGTTTTAAGAAAAAAAAGAATTGATGGGTCAAATACTCTAGGGAACAGCCAGAAAAACAAAGTTTTAATAGTGTTGATTTATGATAGATAGTCAGTATTTTGGTCATAACTTTCTCATACGATATCGAAAATGAGTGATTCAAATTTCTTTGTAAAATATATCTTCCATTGAGATAGGTCCCTTTAAAAAATTATGTGATCAAGTTGGGAGTTAGAGGATGTGGGAGAGATGCACAAGGTGATGATGGAGCTTCACGATGGTTTCCAAGAGGAAATGAATAGGACGGAGATGGTTGAACTTTCACAATATTGGTAGTATTAACATGATCTTGGATATGTTCTTGTAAGTGTATTAGAGTATCACATAGATCACTCATCTACTTACCTTATATTCATCCCAGTTTGTTAAAGGATAGTGTTATTAATGAACATAAGATTTCAGTCATACTCATCTGTACTAGTAATCAAAAAAGAAAAATCCTTTAACAAGACATCACTTAAATGCAAATTGGTTTAGGTAAAAACCACTTGTAATGGAGAAAGAAAAATTGTGGCACAACCATGGGAAGAAAGGGGAAAGAAAAATTGTCACAATCTTGGGAAGAAAGGGGAGATTGTTACCTTGATTGGGTGACCATTTTTTCTCTGAACGACTTCTTTAATTTTCCATGAAATCCTAAGAGACGTCCTAGTACCTAAACACAAAAAATGGGGTAATATGTCTGAACAAAATCTAGAAAAATAGTAAGAGACATTTTTAGTAAACCGATAAGGAAATTGCAAGGGACTAGCACAATAACATTGTTAGTAAACCGATAAGGAAATTGCAAGGAATTGGCACAGTACACTATGTGATGGAATTTTACCTCTGCAGGGAATTCCATTGAGCATCTCAAAGGGAAAACTTGTATTATGTATGAAAAAGATCATTGTACTCACTCTCACTCATTTACTAATAAATTAACCATGCAGCATGATAATTCCCACACCCACCTTAATAATTTTGGAGGAATTGAACTATCGAAAAGTGTAGTGGTGCGACTATATTTTAGAAACAGTTTCAATCATTAACATATATTTCAGTAGCTCTTAAACATTCCATTGAAAATTCCTTAGATGTAGCATGTCAAAAATACAATTGCCCATTATTGTGTCATTTCCTCTCAGATGAGACAATGTAAAATGTCGGATGGTGATGATTACATCGAATTGAAATCTTTGTTCCAACAATGCAAGACATACCTTTAATGATCATGAGTCATGTATTGCATTGCACTGAATGCAACACATGTTCATAAAAAGAAACTCCCCATTGAATACTAACTAATTCAACTCCAATCAAATCAATAAATACCTACAATCTGAACTAAGATTTTTGAATTTTCTGAGAGGCGTTACAGGTAGATACATTATGGATTTCATGGAGGAGGGGGAGGGGGTGCCATAGGGTACATTGGTGTAAATAAAGAGAATATTGTATTCTTATCAATCCGTAATCAATCTCCATTGGTGAGGTGCTCAGAATTATCCTCAGAAATAAAAGTTTCTGAATATTATCAAGCTCATCTTCATAATGAAGATCTCTTCATTCAAAACCCAATGGTACGAACGACACTCAAAACTGAGTTCATATGCAGAAGTTAGAGAAAGTCAAAATTCAGGTTTGACTTACCTGCATGATAGGATTAGGATGATGTGGCAAGTCTTCAGAGAATAAGGAGGCACTATGTGGCAGCCAATCATTTGCCCTCATAAATCACATATCATAGTGGTAGGTGGAAAAGGTGTTTCAAATCGTCCCCTAGCATGTTGAGGGTTGCGATGCGATGAGGCAATCACAAATCGCAATCGCAATCAGTGAAGGGGAGAATAGGTATCAACCCCGACACCGATGCAGTTTGAGTTCTCGATGCGATACGTCATTGTGTTGCAGTTTTATATTCTAGCGGGTCCATGATATCGCATCGTAAATATTTTTCTGTGTTAAGGAGCCGATAGCCAATTACTGAAAGCAACGAGTGATAAGACTCTCGATGCGATGGTTCTTTATGCCATAGTTTAATATTCTATTGGGTCTGCCTATATCGCATCGCAATGTTCCGCCGCTAAAACAATACCTTCCGCCCACCTGAACTTGCCAATTTCTATTTGTGATACGGTCGATAGGATATGGCCCATGGTGTAGAGAAATTCTTCCCGGTTAGGGTATTTTAGGGCTAAAATGTATTTTTCTGTCGATTTTAGAGCATTTTGTGGAAATTAGTGGAGAAACTAGGAGACTTCATAACGCCTTTAATTATTATCCAAATTGGATTCAAAAAAAGGTTAGAAGGCCATTTTTTAGTATACTAAACTAATTGAGACAGGTTTTAGAGGCATTTGAGCATTGTAAACACTCTTTTTGATGTAATTTGAGTGTAATAGATAGGCCCAAGCAATTGGAAGGTGGACCAAAGAGACATAGCCCAAGAGGTTGAAATCCTTTATCATGTTCTTGTTGTGTGTAGTATATTGATTTCAATTTCTATTATATTGTTGTTGTTTTGCATATGCTTTTATGTTAAATTGGTTATAACATTTACGTAAGAAAATCTCATGGGAATTTGTTAATGGCAATTTTTTTTGAATACTTAAGCACTTGAAAAAAAAATTATAAGCATCTTAGGTTTATTTATGAATAGATAATTAGCATAGCATTACTAATCTGCTCAAAATTAGATCAAGTTTGGCATCAGAGCACTAGTTTTGGTTACTGGGTTTTCTTTGTGAAAGAAGGATTTAATTGTTTGCAAGTTTATGTCATGCTCACAAGGTTAAAGCTCAAAAGAGGTGAAGGAAAGCTGGTTGAAAACCCTGAAATTGGGTCAAAGGGAAGGAGATTAAGGTTTCCAAATTCTTCTACACTAGTTCATCCTAAAGTTGCAGAAGTTGTAGTTGAGATTCCAATACCATTATAGCCTCAATTTGTAGTTCAGTCTTCAGAGACCATGTCTCATGAAGGAGAACCTATCATGACAGAAGATGAGAAGACATTAAGAAATTATTTCTTTGACATGAAAGAGATGGTTAAGGTCCTCTATGAAGAGAGGAGCAATAGACTACAGGGAGAAAGTTCTGAGCCTCCTAATGGAGAAGGCTCTTCAGGAGGAGGTAATAGAAAAGAAGATAAAGGAAAAGGAAATAATGGGAATGGAGACAAGTCTCCGCCATCTCCACCATCTTCTTCATCTCCTTCTTCAAAATCATCTTCAAACTCTTCCACAAATACCAATGTTACTCATAATCATCATCATTCTCCAAAAACCAAAGTTACTCATAATCATCATCATTCTTCAAAAGGGGTTGGTAAATAACCTTTTCTAAAGCTTCATATTAAACTTGAGTTGCCTATGCACAATGGAGAAGTTAATGCAAAGAAGTCTGATAAGTGGATTCATCAATTGGAAGTGTATTTTCGAATTTAGAACCTTCAAAATGATGATATCAAGATTTAGTTGGCTTCATTGAGAATGGAGGGCGCAACACTTGCATGGTGGGAATCAAGGACTCAATATGAGATCAATAAACATGGTAAGATATCTATTACTTGGTCTGATTTCATTGCTACAATAAAAAGATAGTTCTACCCTTTAGCTTATATGCAAAAATTCATTATGAATGGGAAAAATTTCAGACAGTTGAAAGGTCAAAATGTGCAAGAGTTTACTCAAGGGTTTAGGAAAAGAGCTCTTATTCTAGGAGTAGACTTATAGTCACAAGATATCTTTCTGAAATACACAGGAGGGTTTCATATCTATCTTCGAAATACCATTCTTATGTTTAGTCCCATGAATCTTGATGAGGTATGTATTCAAGCTACACACCTTGAAGAAAGAGGGAAAAATATATAGGAAAAAGGTAAGAAGAAGCCATTTCAGAGTGTTGAAAAAGGGAAGAAGTTTAAAGGAAAGTAGAAGAAAAATGTTTCTGTTAAGAAAGAAGGGGAGAGACCTATGTGCAAGAATTATTCCAAGGAAGGACATGATGAAGAACATTGATGGAAGTTTCATCCAGAATTATGACCAAAGAAATTCAACAATAAAGGGAAATAGAAGACCAATGCTACTGCACAACAACACTTGGGTTCAGACTCAGGGGATGAAATAAAAATCGCAACCACTATCACTAAAGGAAAAGTCATGGCAAAAGCAAGAAAATAGGTCAACAAAGAGGTAGCCATAGAAAGTACCAGTGCAACAAATAACTCTCACAACATTTCAAATGAAGAAAAATGAATTGAGTTGTTCCATATCTGAGTTATTTCCAATCATACAAAAATTGATACATTTTTTGACAGTGGATCTCAGGCCAACTTAATTTCTGATTTAGTCAAGAAATAGAATCTGGAAACCGTGTCTCATCATAAACTGTATTTGTTGGGTTGGATAACTAAGGATGCCAATTTTCACATCACATGGAAATGCATTCTCAGATTTGCAAACACCGCCAATTTCATTGATGAAGTTGAATTAGACGTTGTGCCATCAGATATCTCAAGAATGGTGTTGGGGATCCCATATTGTATGACAGGAAGGCTACTTTCCGTAGATTTGAGAAAAAATATATTTTTTTGAAAGACGGAGTGGAGTACAATGTGAGATCCCATCCTAGGAAACTTATGTTGTGTTTGGCAAGAGCAAGTGAAATGAAACAACTAGTTAATTGCAGCAAGAGTCTCGTGCTCCTCATGATCAAGCAGAAGAATGACATGGAGCAGGAATCCTATGCAGGCTGTGATGTGAAGCTGAAATCTGAATTGGTTGATGTGGTCAATCAATATGAGTAAATGTTTCAAGAACCAAAGGGGTTGCCACCAAAAGGATGAATTCAGCATGAAATTTAGCTATAGTAGGACTCTCCACTCCCAAACACTGGTTTGTATCGAATGTCAATTCTGGAAAGTTTAGAAATTAAAAGACAGGTCCAGGAATTGTTATATAAAGGAGTAATTTGTTCTTCTAGTTCGCAATGTGGTTCACCAATTGTATTGGTACCTAATAAAGATGGAACCTAGTGCATGTGTGTAGATAATCAAGATTTAAATAATATCACAATAAAGAATCGATACCCACTTCCCGTAATAAATGATTTTCTAGATCAGTTGAAAAATGAAAAGAATTTTACTAAATTAGACTTGAGAAGTGGATATCATCAAGTTAGAATAGCTGGGGAGGGCATATGGAAGACTGCTTTCGAAACCAAACAAGGATTGTTTGAGTGGTTGGTTATGCCTTTCGATCTTTGTAATTCTCTAGCTACATTCATGATAGTTATGAATGGTGTTTTAAGACCATTTCTTGACGAGTTTGTAATTGTCCAGTTAGATGATATTTGATTTTCAGGAAATCGTGAGAAGAGCATGTCAAGCATGTTAGAAAAGTTTTGGATATCATGAGAAAAGAACAGTTATTTCTAAATATGTCTAAATGTGAATTCGGGAAAACTTGCTTAGTGTATTTGGGCCACATAGTTGAAGGAGGTGAGATGAAGATTTACCCTTCTAAAATTTTGATCATTGTTAATTTCCCAATACCCAAATCAGTTGCATAAGTAAGGATTTTTTTAGGAGCATTACAGTACTGGAGGAATTTCATTGCCAATTTCTCCTCCATAATAGCTCTACTACATGCATTGACCAACGTGAAGGTTTTCTTCTAGTGGGGAGGCAAACAACAAAAAGAATTTGATGCTATGAAACAAAAGATCAGTTTAGCCCTAGTTTTGGCATTATCAGATTTGAAACAACTCTTTGAAATACAAACAAATATAGGTCACTATGCCATGGGCGTAGTTCTTTTACAACATGGTAATTCCATTTCATTTCATTCTAATATTTTTAATGGTGATGTTATAAACTATCCTACGTATGATAAAGAGTTTTACGCATTGGTACAAACTGTGAAGAAATGGAATCATTATTTGATGTAAAAAGAAACAATTATTCACAACAATCATCAGCCTCTGCAATATCTACAATCTCAAACCAGATTGTAGCATTCAAGGCACTTTCGTTTGATGGGATTTTCACAAAAATTCCACTTGATAATCAGGTACAATAAAGGTATACATAACAAATTTGTTGATATGCTTTCTAGACCGGCTGTAAATATAACCATTTTACGCAAGAATAATTCTGTTATTCCTGAAATTTATGTTGAAAAATATGCATAGGATGATGACTTTCAAGAGGTATATATAAAGTTGAGTGAAGGCCACCAAGTTGAGGAATTATGCTACTATGTACATGATAATCTATTGTATCATTTGCGAAAAATTTGTGTTCCACAAGGAGAGAGAGTAAATGTCACAAGGGAGGTGCACACTTCTCTTATTGTTGGACATTTCAGTGTAAGAAAAACAGTGGAAAATATTCAGAGGTATTTTTATTGGCCGTGTATGCTTGAAAGTGTGTCACGTTTTATAAGAGGTTGTTCATTGTGTGCAATCAGTAAACCTAGTATTGGAAACTAGGATTGTACCCACCACTTCGAGTTCCTTGAAGAGCATGGGAAAGTATTTCTATGGATTTTATAGGAGGTCTTCTTTGATCAAGGAAAGGTCATGATTATTTGTATGTAGTTGTGGACAAGTTTAGCAAGATGTGCATGTTAATGCCTTGTAAAAAGAAAATTACAGTTGAACAAACAACTCAACTTTTCTTTCAAAATGTATGGGTTCATTTTGGATTGCCTACTTCTATTGTAAGTGATCATGATTCTCGATTTGTTGGGAATTTTTGGTCAAGTTTATGGAACTTGATGGACACCAAATTGAAGAAAAGTACATACTTTCATCTAAAAATAGATGGTCAAACTGAAGTGGTTAACAGGACAGTCATTCATTTTCTAAGAGGTGATTGCAACAAACATCCTAAGTTATGGGATGAACAGTTGCATTATATTCAACATGATTACAACTAAGAAAAGCACTCTTCTACTCTAACTTCACCTTTTGAGGCATGTCTTGGGTATTTGCCCAAATTTCCTTTGGATTTCATTTTTTAGAAAGATGTAGTTGTAGATGGACATAGTGACATAGATAGGGAAAAGACATTCATTGAGAAAATTCAGTTGATTCACCAAATACTTTAAGAACAACTAGAAAAGAGTCAAGGAAGGTATAAGGCAAGACATGATAAGCATTCTGTGGATCATCAGTTTCAAGTAGGTGATTAAGTTTCGCAAGACATGATAAGCATTCTCTGGATCATCAGTTTCAAGTAGGCGATTAAGTTTCGCAAGACATTAGCAAATAAAGGCTTCAAGGTGAAGGTAAAAAGCTAAAACCAATTCATTATGGTCCATTTAAAATTCTGGAAAAGATTGGGAATAATGCTTTCAGGCTTGATTTGCCTTCATAAATGGATATCTATTATATTTTTAATGTTGAAAATTTGAGATTGTATGAACCTCCTTTGATTGAAGATCAAGGAGAGAATGTTCAAACTCCATCTATTGAAGACTTTTCTCCAGAATACCTTGATATGCTTCAACAAGACACTATACTTGACAGAAGGACAAGGACAACTAAAAGAGGAAATATTGATTATCTTTGGGTGGGTCTCAAAGGTACACATCCATCAAAGGCCAAATGGATTGAAGTGGGGAAGGTGATGGAACAGACTTTCATCTATTTGATAACTAAAAGTTATCCTTTTAGGGTCCAAAAGGTTTCCAGTGCGAAGGAGTGATCAGGTGCTCAAAATTATCCTCAACAATAAAAGTGTCAGAATCTTATCAAACTCAGCTTCAGATTGAAGAGCTCGTCATTCTGAATCCAATATTGTGAAGGACACTCAAAATCGTGTCTTTATGTAGAACTTAGAGCAAGTCAAAGTTGAGGTTTGACTTCCCTACATGGCAAGATTAACATGATGTGGCAAGTCTTCAACAGATAAGGAGGCGCCAAGTTGCAACCAACCATTGGCCCTCATAAATTTCATATCGCGTCAGTAGGAGGAAAAGTTGTCTCAAATCGGCCCCCGACAGGTTCAAGGTTACGATGCGATGAGGCATTAGCAAATTTCAATCACAATCAGTGAAGGGGAAAATAGGTATCGGCCCCAACACTGACGTAGTTTGAGTTCCAGACATGATACATCATTTTGTTGCAGTTTTATGTTCTAGAGTGTCCATGATATCACATCGCAAATGTTTCGCTGCGTTAAAGAGACAAGAGTCAATTACTAAATGCGACAAGCAATAAGCACTCGAACGCGATGATTATTTATGTCATAGTTTCATATTCTGCCAATTCCACCTATATTGCATCATAGTGTTCTGCCACTAAAACAAGACTTTCCACCTGCTTGAACAACTCGCCGATTGCAATTTGAGATATGACTGAGAAACTAGGAGAAGTCATAACTTCTTTAGTTATTATCAAAATTGGATGCAAAAAGAGGATGGGTGGCCATTTTTTAGTATTCTAAACTCATTAAGATAGGTTTTAGAGGCATTTGAGCATTGTCAACACACTTTTGATGTAATTTGAGCATAATAAAGAGACCCAAGCCATTGGAAGTTGGACCAAGGAGACGTAGCCCAGGAGGGTTGAACTCCTTTATCATGTTCTTGTTGTGTCTTGTATATTGATGTTCATTGTTGTTATATTTTTGTTGTTTAACATATGTTTTTATGTTAAATTGTTTATAACATTTACATGAGAAATTCTCATGGGAATCTATTAGTTGAAAAAGTTTTTGAATCCTTAGGTTTATTTCTGAATGGTGAATTAGGACATGATTACTATTCTGCTCCAATTTAGATTATCCACTGTCATCGTTCGATAAAGCTATCAATGTTGCTAGTAAGCTAACATTGTCAGTGATTGTGGGTTCACTTTAGTTGAAATTGTTACCAGAATCATAGAAACTGTGGAATATATCAAGCCTACTAACCATAGCTCCTATAAGTACATGTAGATTAGGGTTTAGAGAGTCTCGCCATTTGTAAGCATCTGTGCATTTGTACTTTACTCCGTTTTGAGAGAAAGAAATTGGACAGTGATGCAGATGCTTTGGGTAATGGTTTCCATCACCCACAATGTAGCTCATGCTAAGAGGATTTTTACCTAAAGTATATTTTATCTTCATAAAAATACCAATCCTCAAAAAATTAAGGGTGCAAGATAGTAGTGAAATAAATAACCCACACTACGCCATTGAATGGTTAGAAGATGTGAATGAATATTAATATATTTGGTTTTAAGTTTTTGACATGTGAATGGTTTTGATTTGATTCTTCTAGATTCATATTTGGGTAGAAGGTTTGAGTTAGCAAGTGAGCATTAAGTTTGGCTCACATCATCTAGACAAAAATAACCTTTGTACTCAGACATGCTAGGTCGAAATTGTAACACTTGCTAGCTGAAAGCTACAACCCAAATAATAATTTGTGATGGATTCAAAATAATAAAATCAAATAATATAAAAAATATTAATATACCTGAGTTTTTGCAAAGTCGCAAAGGGCTTGGCTAGGGAAGTAATTTGCACCACAATACAAGCAAAGAATATATGCTGCAATAAGATAATCGCTATAAAGTGCTGCTAAAAAATTTATATTGACAACATACTGGAGGGGTTCAGGATTCCCATTTTTCAATTGAATTAGTCCACCTGCAAAGAAACACACCCAATCTATCAAATTATGAACGTATTAAGAGGAATGAAGCTTTTTGAATCATAAGAATAGATCACCTCTAGTTCTGTTGAACAATTTGAAAAAGGGAAGATATGATCACAATACAAAGGTTGTCTCGTTCTGATAGCTTTCCAACAAGTCCTCATATGGATAACCTAGATCGGGGAACATCCTTAGTTTGTTTAACAAAACCTGTAAGCAATATATTAGAATTCACCAAAGTATTCACTTGCCACTCACATCAAACAAGTAATATTGCTTTGCTTCAAAATGGATAGAGTTAAGCTATTGAAAATATCAACCCACTGTAATGATACTTTCAATTCTTTATAATGTTGCCACGATATTCTCCTTCATGTGTCGATAAGGATTCTTTGTGGTTTTGGTAAGAGAAGTGAGAACCTTATGGAAATGGCATTTTCCAAGACTAGAATTTGATGAAACAAAATTTAATGGTTAGTATTCACGAGCTATCTGATCCAGGTGGATGTTGGTGGCCACCCACCTATCCCATTTGGACCCCCACAACTGTCTCTTTCAGTTTTTCAGTTTCCTTAATTATAGCATAGTTTACTATTTTTAGCAGTTTTTTGGGTCCTAAACTTCCGGAGCCGTTTTGAGGCCCTAAACGACATTTTTTGGGAAATCCAGACCAGCGATTTTTTAGATAAAAATCATTTTTTCGTCATAGTCCTCGGAGAGATCTTTCCAACGGGCTATCATGCGCGTCAAACGGAGATAGTACGACCAATTCGCGACCCCGGGAAGTTGATGTACCAACTTACCCAAAAACGGGGCCCACAATTTGGCGTTTCATCTTCTAGGGTTAGGTTTTGGAATGTGAGGGGTTTTCCATTGTTTCTCAACAATAAATAGGCCCTCGAGCCTCATTGTAACACAGTTCGAAACAGTTCAGAGGCATGTAGCCGACACATCTCTTCTCAGAGATAGGCTACCATCGCCCTAGCTGGTTTATTTCTATTTGTAAGCATATTTCAATATTCTCCATTGATGAAATGAGGTATTATTTCCGCTGCATCTCTATTTTTATGGTTATCACATCTCTATATTTATGGTTATATCTGTAATCTATTACGTTCCTGCTTAAATCCGGATCAGTGGTATCAGAGCGGTCTGCTTTTTCTCTGTTTTTCTTTGCATGTCCCCAACAAGGTCGGGATATAAGGAGTTAGGGCTTGAACTGGTTGAACCTTTGCAAGACCAGCCTCGCAAATCCCGACGGCCTCCCATGGCGGACGAGAAGAAAGACGAGGGGGCAGGAGATCCCATCAAAATCTTGCTCGAAGAAGCCCTCGAGCGACAACGGAACGCGATGATGGACAGCTTTGCCCAGATCCTTCAGCGGCTACCCAGAAGCGACGCATCGGCTTCCAGCAGCTACTCTGGAAACGCCACACCCTTTAAGGTACAAGTTAATTTTGAAATCCCCATATTCGAGGGTCAGATAGACGCAGATGTCGTAGATAAATGGTTAAATCTGCTAGAGGGTTATTTTTCTGTTCATGAATTTTCGAGTCGGGAAAAGATTGTTTTTGCTCTCCTCAAAGCAGCCCCCCACGTCAAGGACTGGTGGGAGACCTACTGCGAGTAGAAGGATGAAAGTACTGGCTCACTATTTTCAGCCGCACCCACATGGGATTCGTTCCGGGATGCCGTCAAGGAGCAGTACTACCCTGTTGGAAGCTATGAGGATGAATACATAAAGTGGACCACGCTGCGGCAGGGAAGGGACCAAGATCTGCCAGAGTTCAAAAACATTTTTCATACCCTTCGCACACAATTGGGTATCAAAGATTCTGAGCTACATCTGGTACTCAAATACCGCGTCTGCTTACACAGATACATCCAGGAAGAGATGGAGTTCTTGAACATCTCCTCACTCGGCACATCATACCGATACGCTGTCAAAATCGAGCAAAAGTTCAAACAGAAGAAGCGAGACTTTGGATCTGCAAATCCAAATCCCAAAGGACAAAGCCAAGGCGGGGTGACCCAAGACAACCTGTCAGAAAACAACAACACCACGAAGCCGAAGAAGGACACAGGAAAGTGGTGTGAGTTCCACAAGAGTCCCACTCATAACACAAGTGAGTGTCGGACCAAGCAGTCGCTGGTGGCCGAGCTGAAGGCTTCCGAATCAGATGCATGTTCCGACTCTGAGTCAGAACCCACCAAGGGGAATGACAAAGGGAAGCAGATCATTGATGCGGATCCCAGCGCCACTGTTGCTACTGCCAAGATCCAGAAAAATGAGCCCGAAGATCCAGAGGAGGGGGAACATCTTTTCCACTCACAGATGTGGGTGAAGGGTTTGCCGCTGCAATTCATTGTCGACAGTGGCAGCCAAAAGAACCTCATTTCAGCAGAGGTCGTGAAGCGGTTGGGCCTACCAACTACACCACACCCACAGTCGTATAGTATCGGTTGGCTTCACGAAGGACGAGATCTCAAAGTTCGCCAGCAGTGCCGCCTTCCCTATAGCATCAAGCCCTTCACAGACGAGGTATTGTGTGATGTTACACCTCTGGATGTTTGTGATGTACTATTAGGCCAGCCATACTTGTGGAGGCGACATGCTGTGTATGAGTCAAGGCCTCACACTGTCATCATTTCTTTGGATAATTCATTATACAGGATACCGGAGGTAGCCGCACCTACCGCCACCTCTTTGATTACTGCTAAGAAAGGCAGCAAGCTCATCTCACAGACTAGGAAATTTATTTTCTGTCTGGTTCGCTCCCAAAGTAAGGGGAAGATCGTTGCTACATCCATGACCCCCGCGAAGGGTTCCTCCACACAGCAGCAGCAACAGAGGGATACAGTCATGACAGAACACAGGAACAACTTCTCCTTACCCGGAGGGGCACCACACAAGTTTCAAGTGGACGACAAAGTTTGGTTACATTTGCAGAGGGAGCGCCTTACCAGAACCCATCAGAAACTCAGACCACTTCGACATGGTCCTTACACCAGTAACAAGGCTACGGGAAACAATGCTTTGAAGCACAGCGTTGCTCCATTCCTTCACTTGCACTGAGTGTTCAATGTGGACCGTCGCCGACCATGCTCCCCACCATTTTTGGACACATCAGAGATTGCAGAACAGCTCACCAGAGACCCAGCTCAGCAGAAGCTTCCTCATCTCAGGGAGGAACTCAACGCAATGGGGACCATTGCTTCCTAAGGGGGGAGGAATGATCTAGGTGGATGTTGGTGGCCACCCACCTATCCCATTTGGACCCCCACAACTATCTCTTTCAGTTTTTCAGTTTCCTTAATTATAGCATAGTTTACTATTTTTAGCAGTTTTTCGGGTCCTAAACTTCTGGAGCCGTTTTGAGGCCCTAAACGACGTTTTTTGGAAATCCACGGCCAGCGATTTTTCAGATAAAAATCGTCTTTTCCGTCGTAGTCCTCGGAGAGATCTTTCCAATGGGCTATCATGCGCGTCAAACGGAGATAGTACGACCAATTCGCGACCCCGGGAAGTTGATGTACCAACTTACCCAAAAACGGGGCCCATAATTTGGCGTTTCATCTTCTAGGGTTAGGTTTTGGAATGTGAAGGGTTTTCCATTGTTTCTCAACAATAAATAGGCCCTCGAGCCTCATTGTAACACAGTTCGAAACAGTTCAGAGGCATGTAGCCGACACATCTCTTCTCAGAGATAAGCTACCATCGCCCTAGCTGGTTTATTTCTATTTGTAAGCATATTTCAATATTCTCCATTGATGAAATGAAGTATTATTTCCGCTGCATCTCTATTTTTATGGTTATCGCATCTCTATATTTATGTTTATCTCTGTAATCTATTGCGTTCCTGCTTAAATCCGGATCACTATCTTATATGGGTATTTTCTTAAAATTATAATCAAATCCATGATTAACTAGATCCATGAAAAGAACTCTTAATTCTTATAGATTTGTTTTATTTATACATTTTATAATACTTATATGTCTCTTTTTAATTTCTATTTTATTTCTCTGGAACAATTATGTATTTGCTATTTTATAGAAATCAAAGAATAAATTTTTTTGTTTGATTACAATTTTTTAGTCATATATCTTTCTCTCTGCCCCCCCCCCCCCCCCCCCCCCCCCCCCCCCTCTCTCTCTATATATATATATATATATATATATATATATATTTCTATGGAAAAATTGTGTATTTGTTATTTCATAGAAATCAAAGTATACAAATTAATGTTCAATCAAGAGTTATGATATTCTACTAATCCACAACATAAATAGACAAAACATAAAAACATGCAAGTACTTTTTTTGTGATCATTAAATTAACTATAAGCTGGAGTGATGCTTCCTTTGATCTTGTGTCATCGTCAATGTTTAATTCTCTATGGATATGTGATACCTCAAACTCCTAAAAAATTTCGATAATCAATGAATTGTTTGTTGTTAATGATTTTATGGCTAAACTATATAATGTGAATATCTCTTAAAACTAATCAAAAACCATTAGGGAATTGCCAAAAGCTTGTAAGCATTTTAGTTGCATGTACATTGTAAAGTCAAGCATTAAGCAATACCCAATTAATTCTACTTTATTATTAGTTTCACACCCCAACCCCAAGTTAAGAAAAAAATTGTCATTATTGTTTAGGTAAAATTTATCTCTCGCCAAAGCAAGATTCTTCATGTCACAACAAAGATGTAAATATTACCATGAAAAATAAATTAATAAATAAAATTGTTTAATTATAAAATTTCCCCAAACAAACATGTTTAATAATAAAAAATTAATGTGAAAGAAAATAATTATATTAACAACAATATATTTCATATATGTATTTTATTTCGAAAAATTCAATGTATTAACTAAAAAGTAACCAATCCATCCCAAGAAACAATACCTAAAATAGCCAACTCAAAAACTCAAGTAAAGTAGATAGATTCTACCACAGTAGTAAATCCTGCAAATTCTAGATATTAAGATTGAAATAAGGATCTTAAGAATATGGAATTTGTGCTTACCTAGGCACCTCGTAGCTTATTATCCCAGCTGAAGACACCATACAAAGTCAGTGATTCACTGGAGTTTTTGGCAATCCCCAAAGTAGTCACCAACTGAAAGTAAGAAGAATTCCGAGTGGCATAGGACATCCATGAACCACCCCACACATACTCATCATAGTAGCCAATGGAATTATAATATTTTTTGATAAATAAATTACTTTGGTTGTATCTACCTTCTTATCCCTTGAGAACTTGAATATAATAGTGCGACCTTTGACGATTTTCTTTGAGAAATTGGTGTCATCCTTGAATATAGTAGATGTGACAACGAGTGCAACATCCATCTCTGTAGGCAAATTTGAACTGAGTGACCATTGAGTTACAGGACAGAGGTACTCCATGTCTTTAGGCCTCATCCAATAGTACTAATCATCTAGAGTTATGGAAGTTTTCGATCTAGTGCTGACCTATTCAAAACAAAAAATATGAAAATTGAAAGGCCATTGAAAATGGGCATATTCCAAACATAATGCAAAATCGCTACCAATCAAGAAACACATTAAACAATTTATTTCTTTCCTCATTATGAAATTCCAAAATATCCTTAAAATTTACATATTCTCATAAATTGAGAATGATGGAGGAAAAAGTGATTGAAGAAATTTCACAACAAAAATCTTTTCTCAGGATTGGCTTCACCTAACAATAGATGATATCTATTTTCTTGGCAAAGGAATTGAATGTCTTCAGTATATAGTCCATTTGTAATAGATTTGACATGCAAATATATGAGAATACAAATATACCTGAAATAACAAGATCCGAATATAGAAATTCTTCTATTTATTAATATCAAACCCTTAATGTAGGGTAACACCATATAATTACTCCTTAAGGAAGGAGAACAGTCGACAAGCCATATGCTTGCCAATACAATAATCCTTGACATCCATCAATGGGAGGTATCTAGCCTCTATATAGGTTTCATACATACAATACCATGGGCCATTACCATGGGTCTCTCAATACCATTTATCTAATACCATGGGCTTATCACATTATTCCTAACTACTTGTGGTCTCTTATATGATGCAGGTTAACCACTTTATTTATTAACTATGGCCCATCCCATTATTACATTATTCCCTTCGGTACCTCCCTTTGTACCCCAGACTATCCCCCCTAGGTATACTACATTCCACCCCACTTAAAAATGTTTCATCCCCGAAACATAAGAAGAACAAAAACAATAAGATCTACTCAAAAGAGTAGTCCATGGTACCATGCACGTACATCTAGCCATCCAAGAGAAAGGTGAACCCTCGATCTAGTTGATGCCTCACTCACTTGAGATGGAAGTTGAACCTAACGACTCTTCTGTGTTGATATGTTGTGGTGGATCGTTGCCCCTCTCTATATGTCATATGGGGATTGTTGTCCTTCTGGATAATTTGTTGCCATCATGTTGGTTTTTTTATTTCTGGGTGATGTGGGTGGTGATATGCTGAAGTTTTAACCAATGGTGTATCTTTCTTTAATTCACCACCTAATGGAGCCTGATGGGTATCTGCTTGCAATTATTGCTTATCCTCGAATATTACTTCAACCACACGCTCCTAATCTAATGTATCAATACCTGTAACATTTTCTGCTTCAGCCTCCTTGGACTCTACCTGTTTATTGATGGAAATATCCTAAAATTTAATTTTCTTCTTTTTATACTAGACCTTCAAGAATATCTTCTCCAAATTAATATCGATAGTACCAAAAAATTCCATCGAACAGTATCCCAAAAGAACATCCACATTATCCATATCTAAAGCATATAAATCAGAATGTAATACATACTTATCCACAGAAATCTTCATCTATTTGTAAACATGCACCTGCTCATTATTAACCTGTGTGTGCTCCATTTGTTTTGCTGGGAATTGCAACCTTTTAACCAAATGAACACTAATAAAATTATGCTTGCTATTAGGATTGGTAGACACAATTATCTTCTATTTTTTAATACATCCTTGAACTTGTAATAAGGAGATACCATCAGAAAATAGCCCTTTAAATATCGCATTCTCTTGTTTTCTAGCATGAGACCATTTTTCTAAAAGGATTTTTCAAACTCTTGATCAGGAAGACTTAAATGCTTATGGCAGTCAAGTGATTGCCACCATATGGCAGCCTCCTCTCTAAAATTAAACCTTGCTAAAGGTCTCCAATATTGCCCAACTTCTGACTTTGCCCTTTTTATGAATTCTTCAATAGTAAGGCCATCATCTTTTCGTGTAAAAATCAGCTCAGTAGAAGCCATGAAGTAGAATGAGAATATTTTTTTTTTACCTACTTTATGAGGAAAATTGAAAATGCCCACAACTCAGTCAATATGGCTCAGAATCCTTATTATAGCCTATTTTCAGAAATGGAACAGTCATTCTGCATCTTCCCATAAGATAGAAATCTTGATCTAGGCACTCTGGAATTTCAAATTTGTGCTGCAACTGTCTCGTCGTCATAAAAAATTCTGAAAAAAAAAGAGCTGATTTTAAATATATGATATCTCCCTCATCCGGACTCTGATTCGACCGATTATTTTTTTTATTTGAGTAATTTTTGAAGAGGATCCCAGATCTACAAATATTTTCTCAAATTTCTTCACAAAACCTACAAAAATCGATTGGAGATTCGTCGTCCATGAATTTTCATCAGAAACATTTCTACACACAACTGATTTTTAAATTAGTGATATATCCCTCATCCATACTTTGATTCCGCCGATTTTTTTTTCAATTTGGGCATTTTTCACAAAGAATCTAGATCTGTAATTTGATTCTACAAATTTTCCCCAAAAGTTTCATATCTAATCTGAAAACTTACCGCCGAAGAAATTCCTGCAAACATATATATATATATATATATATATATATATATATATATATATATATATATATATATATATATATATATATATATATATATCTTGCTTGCCTAAGAAAGTGCTCTGATACCAATTGTAGTAGATCTGACCTGCAAATATATGGGAATACAAATATACCCTGAAATAACAAGATCTTAATATAGAAATTCTTCTCTTTATTAATATCAAACCCTTAAGATAGGGTAACACCATACAATCACTCCCTAAGGAAGGAGAACACTCCACAAGCCATATGCTTGCCAATACAATTATCTTTGGCATCCATCAATGGGGAGTCTCTAGCCTCTATATAGGATTCATACGTACAATACCATGGGTCATTATCATAGGTATCTCAATACCATTTGTCTAATACCATGGGCTTATCACATTATTGCTAACTACTTGTGGTCCCTTATATGATGCGGTTAACCACTTTATTTATTAACTATGGCCCATCCTATTATTACATTATTCCCTTGGGTACCTCCCTCTGTACCCCATACTATCACCCCTAGGTATACTACAGAGATTTAGGATTTATATTTGAACTTCAAACAGTCAAAGTCATGAATAAAGAGCTCTTCTTGAGCATATGTGTATTATACTCAGTCTATAGAAAAGCCTAAACGCCCTTCTAATGACAAGCACCATCCTCTCTGTCAGGTTAGCTTGGAAATCAAATTAAAAGCTAGTCAAATTGTCTCAAATAATAGACACAATGGTTCAGTGACACGTCGGTTAAATATGGGAGACTAACTTTTATAAATGCCTAGCTAGGGTTTTCACAAAACAAAAGTGCAGAACTCAGATCTGTCTCATATTTTTGGAGATCTGTCATAGGGTGCAAAAATTTTGGATGAATTACAGGAAGTACAATGGCTTAGAAATCTAAAGTGAGTGCAATAATTAAGTATTACGAAGGAAGACTGATCTTTGTGTTTTTGGTGATGTCTCAAAGTCTTAATAAAGCAGTCCTAGTCTCGGAATATGTACAAATCTCTCAATTAGTACACTCTCGGCACAATCAATAATGGAGAAAATACAATATCAGTCTCGGCATACCTATGTTGAAGAATAGCTCGGTATAGGAAGAAAAAGACAGTCTTAACATAGTTGTGATGATCCCATAGTAACATGCTTTATCTAGGCATTCATTCTAAACCCTCTCATGATCTTTGGCATAATGATAATCATGATGATGACGTAGTGACAAGGTAGATCTCGGTGCAACTTTCATACATATAGAGACCTCATTGATAGAGTGATGATCTCAGGGAGAGTGCAACAATCATCTAGCGAAGGTGAAATAATGGTACAACTGTAATACAATAATGATGACCTCTGTGAAGTAACAACGATGAAGATGGTTTAAATAGTGACAAAGAAGAGGATTGGTGTCTTGGTCTTGGAGTGGCCTAATAGGTCAAGGGTCATGGTCTTGGTATTCATCAATTAGAATCTCTATAAGAAGAATTTTGTGTGGGTTTTCCTCTCAAAGGTGAGAGTTTTTGGCCCTGGCAGAAAGCCAGTATCTTTTTTTCTTTTCTCTTTGTTTGGTAGCTATTCGATGAACTAAAAGAAGACACATTCTAATAATAACAAGTGATTATTGGAATAAGAAGAAAAGTTAAAAACACCTCACAAATAATATCATGACTAGAAGAACTGCATTATCTCTAATTGCGTTAGATTCTTCAACACGAGTTGAGGTGATGATGAATGTCAATACTTAAATATTTATAAGAAGAAACATGCTTTAAGTATTTGTTATCATAGAAGAAATTACCTTTCTTAATATTTTTGGATTTAATGATCATGACTTTAGTCTTGTGGGTATTAACTATCATACCCATCTTGGAGCAATAATCATGAAGAGTCTTAAGCTACTTATCTAGGTCACCATGGGTTATGGCAAGAAGAATGATACCGTTGACATAAAATAGAATAGTAATGATTATACCAGCAAGCTCAGTGCCATTGCAACTTGCAGCTTCCAAACACTCATTTAACAAAAGCAGAAATAGTGACTCTTGAAAATGAAGCTTCTAAGTTTCCATCTTTTATCATGCCATGAATCCAAAAAGCAAATTTTGTTAAAGAAGTCCAAAAATATCCCAGAATAGAAGAAGATCTATTTGCTTCTAATTCTAGCGGTTATATTTTGGATTTGGATAAATCAAAAATCCAGCTGAATCAATTCGAATATTGATCGGGTCGTTATACCAAATGCAAGTACCTACAAAGCTCGATAATATGTCCATATTTGTTCTAGCAGAGAAAAGAATGGCTGGAATAGTTTATGACTGGTGGATTGGACCTTCTGAGTTAGAACGACAAGCAGTCATTGCAGCAGGACTTTCTACTCTAGAGGTACTACTGAAAACACAGTTTGTCCTCGAGCCAGTAGATGAGAAGAAGCATATCATTACAGACCTTGCTATAATGGAACTGAAAGATTTAAAATATCTTGAAGCTTTTGGTCAAGATTTTATGGCCAAAGTTTACAAAGAAAATCTTTCAAATGATTCAGTTCAGAAAATTTCTTTTCTGTTAAAATTACCAGGAAATCTAGGAGATCTAATTTCTAAAGATATTGAGCTTCAAAGAAAAACAATAGATTAGATTTACTCGATAGATCTTTTATTCAGGTGTCAAGAGAAATTCAAATATATATGTTGGAAAAAACAGACACATGATATAACTCCTAGTGCCAATGTTTGTCGTGCTGCTTTGCCATGGACACCATTTAAGAAAATGAGAAAACATAAAAGTTATGGGAAATTCAAGACCAAGAAAATTGTAAATCCCAAAGGACCTTTTAAAAATTTCATATTTCTAAAGAAGAGGAAACAACTGAGAACCAAAAACAATTACTGTTTCATATACGAACAAGAAGGACACTATGCTTGTGCTTGTCCAAAAAGAACATCTGGTAAATTGAAAGCATGTGTATATATTGAAGAATTTTGTGATGATTGGTCTGTTGTACAATCAAAAGAAGAACCATCAGATGTATATATGTTAACAGATGCTTCTTTTTCAGAAGATGAAGAGTTAGTCAATTCTATTCAGAAAATGAATATTTGTTATGATTATTCTACTGATGAATTTTCAGCTGAAGATGAAGAAGAAGAACTTCATTACAGTGAAGAATTTGAGACTGACACAGACAGTGTTGAAACCAGTGAAACATAATCTTTATGTTGGTCTCTCCCACTAGAGAAAGACAAACGAAATTAGGTTATCCCTATTCTCCCTTAGTTAAACTCTTTTTGTCCATATCAGAAAAATATTGGACAAACATCTTCAATGCCAGTTCCTGAATTCGACCCACCAGCAGAACAAACTTTCTTGAAGAAAATGTTAAAAACAAATAATATTTTATATATACCAGTCTCCATGTAGGTTAAAAATAGTTGGATAGATCTTGATGCATTTATTGATATCGGTGGCTCAAACAATCTTTCCAGACCATCGTTGTTTAAAGGATTATGGAAACCTCTCCAAAGTATTCTGATTTCATAAACAATCGGAGGTACAGTTAATCTTACTCGCTATGTGGATAATATTTCTTTAAAAGTAAGTGGGAATATTGTCAAGATATCTACTATACAACATTGCGACCCATCTACCAGTTTAATTATGGGTATGCCATTTATCAATTCTGTTTTTCCCGTGACTATTAGTGAAGATAAAGTTATCTTCAATTTAAAAAAACAAGCAATCTCTATTCCGAGATTAAAATTTGCCGACTCTGAAGTAAGAAGAGAAATCCAGAAGAGGACTAGTACAAGAAAGCCAAAAAATTATTCCAAAGATTGGCAGAAAGTACTGCAGATTTATGAAGAAAAGGAAGCTCTCAAAACAAAACAAAAAGTAGCAATAGATCCGCAATGGACTTAGGAACAAATCTCTATATATCAGCAGTTAGCTAAAAGCTGCTCAGAAGACCCTCAGAAATTTTGGGAAAAAGAGAGCCCCAAGCAAGAAATTGTGACCATGCATTATAATGCAGTAAAAGGTAAGTTAATTCCTTGTACTCCTTCTGATGAACAAGAAATCAAAAAATAGATTGAAGAATTGTTGAAGTTGAGATTGATTGAATCGAGTGTTTCCCGTTATTCATTTTCGGCATTTTTGGTTCACAATCATTCCGAAATAGTTCGAGGTAAAGTAAGAATGGTGATTAATTACAAACCTTTGAATGCAATCACTCAAAGCTTTCATTATCCCTTACCTTGTAAAGAAGTAATAATGCAGAAAATTCAGAAGAGTAAAATCTTCAGTAAATTTGATATGAAATCTTGTTATTACCATATTTAGATTGAAGAAGTAGACAGACATAGGACAACATTCACATGCCCTGTAGGATTTTACCAATGGATAGTTGTTCCATTTGGATTAAAGATTGCTCCTGCTTTCTTCCAGAAGAGAATGGATTTTATATTTGGTAAGCATGATTTTATCATAACTTACATTGATGATATTTTAATCCATAGTCCAGATTTACAAACACATTTGGCTCATCTAGAAATATTCTTTCAAGAAGTTCAAGCTCATGGTATTATCCTCTCAGAAAAGAAAATGGTGTTATTCCAAAATGATATTGATTTCCTTGGAATTCATGTAATCGATGGACATATACGGATGCAGCTGCATGTGCTAACAAAGCTTGCTGAGTTCCCTAATGAACTCAAAGACACGAAAATGATTCAGATATTTTTGGGTGTTTTAATTTACATCCATAAATACATTCCCAGGCTATCTGAAAAAACTACTCCTATTTGAAAGCATTTAAAATCAGGTTGGTCTAGTCAAGCCACTGCCACTGTCAAAAATCTCAAAGAAGAATGTAAGTCCCTACCAAAATTGCAGCCTCCACGAGAAGGATTGTTAATTTTACAAACAGATGCCTCAGATGATTTTTGGGCAGTTGCTCTTTTTGAAAGAAAGGAGGAAAACAAAGAAGAATAATTATGCGCCTATGCATCAGGAGAATTCCTCCCCAATCAGAAAAATTATTTTGCTACTGAAAAAGAAACTCTTGCAATATTTAATGGCATTCAAAAATTTTAATTGTATCTTGTGCCAAGAAAATTCTTGATTAGGACTGACTCAATGAATTTTAAATATTTCTTGTCAGCAAAATTATCGAGACAGATGGCAAGAGGAAGATTATTAGCATGGCAAATTTGGTTCTAGCAATATGATTTTGATGTAGAATGGATTCCTGGAAATTCTAACTATATTGTTGATGCTCTTACCAGGGAAATGAATAAAGCTCATAGAATTGGCTGCAGCTGAACAGAAGTCAGAGGAAGCATTTTTGATATTCCATATCAGCCAGACAATCTTGTCACTCTAGCAAAAAGATTCAAAATTCTCGAGAAGAATGTTGAAGATCTTTGTCTAGAAATAAAAAAGGTAGCTGGACTCAGGCTTCAAAGAAACCAGTGGATTCAAAAATGTCAAGCCTGGAAATCAAAGAATATTGGCACACTTCTTGGATTGGATCCTGAATTGGTAAAAGTATACTCTTTACCAAATATGAAAGTCAAATTATATTTCAGAATGCTTGATGATTTATGGTCCATACAGTATACTCAATCTATGATTTCGGTCTTGCAAATTTTAAATTATTATCAGATGATTGGTTGTATTTATTTTGCACTTGAAATCTTTACAAGTGCTAAGATGATGGACCTTGATGATGTTAACATCAAGATAGAAGTTGGTCAGTTTTTACAGACCTTAAGAATTCCAGATCTGTTCGAGGAAATGGAAGCATCATATCTACAAAGAAGAGATCCAGATTATATGCATTCAGATACTTTTCTTCAGTATGAAATCTTGGAGCGCTTTGTAGATTGGGAAATCAAGGATGGATACTGCAAGAAGAAATAGGTTGAAAGACAATCTCAATGTGTAGAAAGAACTCTACATTATATTAAAGTATTTTCAACACCATGGGATTTTAATAGCCCAGAAATAAGAAATGCTATTGAGCCAAATCCCTTTTCACAGGTTTTTGCAAATCAGTTTTCAGAAAGTTCTGCATTTGCAGAAAATAAGGATGAAGTAAATAGAGTTTTGGGATGGTTAAAAGAATTTCCCATGCAAAAGTTGGCTGAAAAAATTCATATTATCAAAAAATTGACCAAATCGCAGGGGAAGCATCCTGTTTTAAAGTTTCTAGTGAATCAAAAGGCACTAATCATAGTTGGAATAAGTTTAGGAAATTGGAATGCAGATACTATATGTCTGATTAGTCTGTTATTATTAACCAGGGTATGCAAAACATTCAATTTTGAGTTTGGATGGAAAGAAAAGGAAGGTGTTAGTGATCATTATAAAAATTTGGGTATAGCACACCATCAAAACAGCTACTAGTATGTTCTAGATTTTTAAATGGGAATTATTGGATGGAATAAAACTACCAGTGCAACAGATGATAGCTTTCTCAAAAGCACGTAAAGATTCTTTCTTAGATATTGAGATAAATCCTACATCTTACATCAATAGATGGAGAAAGAAAGATGACCCATTCAAGTTACCCTACCAAACCCATCATCCCTACAAAGATCGAATAAAGTTGGAAGTAGGACAGTCCTCTAAAGCAGCTACAGCATCTACAGCAACAACATCTTCAAAAGGAAAGGACATTTTGTTTTTAGATGTGTACCAAGATGCTCAAGAGCCCACTGAGCCGGACTGTGAAGAAAAATATCTAAAGATAATGGAGGAAGTATATCTGCAAGAAAATCAATCTTCTGACGAATTCGATGATTATGACTCAGACCGCAACCCTAAGGGACCATGGTGATAGTCCTTAGATTCCTTTTAAATAGTTGGAAGTTTGAATTATTGTTCTTTTGAATTATTGTACTCGAATATTGAGTAGACACCGTCGGACTATGGCAATGACGACAGGACCCTCAATTATTTCCACTTTGAATTATTGTTCTTAGTGTGCTTTTGAATTATTGTAGTCGAATATTGAGTAGACACCGTCGGACTATGGAAATGCCGACAAGACCCTCAATTATTTCCACTTTGTTTCATGTATAAAAAAAAGAGTCTACAAAATAAGAAATCGGCAGAAGAGAATCACACATTATTGGATTGAGTGCTTCTAAACTCTGAGATTTCTTGTTTTCATATTGTAATGCTCTGTAAGTTTTCCTTTTGAGTTAATAAAAGCTTCGCGCACCTTTTTACTCTAAGTTGAGTTGTTCACTTGATATCTTCTTCTAAGTATCAGTAAGGCTGCAAAGGAGGCGTTGGTAAAGCTGTTGAGAGAAGTACATGAGGAGAGGCCAAGGTGCAAAAGGCATGCGTAGCAAGTGCTAGAAGATATTGTCTCAAGGAACTACTTTTACTTAAGAGGTTGGTTTTCTCGATTTGGTTTTATAAGACACCCTTACTTAACCCCAATATTACATTTAATATATTTTGACTAGCCTTCACTGATCTTAAACTTAACAACAACAATAATTAATAATATTTCTATAAATCATACATAAATTTTAGTATTTAATATTAATATTTAATTAAATATTTTTTAATATATATTTAATGCAGTTAAAATAATCAAATTTAGATTTTCAAAATGAAAATAATTTGTAATTTTTTTAAAATAAATATGTTAGGTCCCTATCTACTAGTGTAACCCCTTATTGATATTAGTGCAACCCCCTTATTATATTGTTGCTAGCATGTAGTCCCCATATTGTTATTATTGTGCCCCATAGAAGCCCACTCTTGTTATTATTGTGCCCTTACATTATTATTGTTATGTCCACTTTCATTATATTATGATCCCTTAGGCTCCTATATATACAAATGGGATCTTGTCATTTGTATCATCCAAGAATTATTCATTTGTATAATGTAAAGGAAGTTGTCCACTCGAAGAGGCTTAATTCTAAAGCGTTTACCTCTCTTTTCTATTTTTTTTGTAAACTAGTTTTGTAACAAAATATTTAATAAATAATAATTAAGCTAAATCTCCTTCACTAAATAGAAAATAACAAAATATTTAATAAATAATAATTAAGCTAAATCTCCTTCCCTAAATAGATTGGAGAAATTCTCACGTTATTTTATGCAAAGCCCACTATCATATGTCATGTGCTATCCAAGAACTACCAACCACTTCATTTAGTGTAGATGATTTTTTGGTAATATTATCATATTTTAATTTTTATAAAACATCTAAGAAATTTTATAGTAAAAAATATTAATTATATTTATTAAAAATTACCTTATTCCATATAAAAATATCCCTCACTTTCAAAGAGTGTTAGTTATACCATTGATCTGCAATGGATTTATTTATGTGGAGGTTAACCAACAACATTAGTTAAAAAATGTTAGATATACCATTGAATGGATTTGTTTATATGGAGGTTAACCAAAACATGCTTTTATTCTTCGTTTGGGAAGTAAAGTTTTCAATGAGTAACGCCATTATTTAGAAGTTTGATGATCATTTTTATTATAATAATGAAAGTACTGTTTTTCAGATAAGTTGGTTTGTGGCTTACGATGTTTCCGACCTAAAATAGTTTGACATGTATTATTTTTTTCTGTTGTGGAAAACTTGGTCAGTGCGCATTTATCATTAAGATAATTTTTCTAAAATTGTGTGTACAGCAGACTCTCCTAGTTAATAATTGATATAATGAGTTCAGGAGGGTTTGATCAATTGCAGTTGTGAGGTCATCGTCATTATCTTTTTATATAATATATATGTTTTAGAATGATAAAAATAATATATATGGTCAATATACATGAATCTAAAACATACTAACTGTTTCAAATCTTTTTGTTGAGATATTTAAGATACCTAATTGTGAATAGCCTAATTATTACATATTTTTATTTATTTTTGATTGGGTTTGAATTTTAGGGGTTTAAAGTACCTTTTCAAATGTATAAATAAATTAATAATTTTGAAAAATTTTCAGATATTATATTTCTGCAAATTATATAGCTAAAATTTTAGATTTCAAAAAACCTTTACTCTATTCTAAATAAAATAAACCAGGAAAAATGTTTAGATAAATTTAAATTTCTATACCTTTTATATCAATAAAATAAAAAAATCAAATTTACTATATTTTAGATTAAGTAAAAAAATACTTTAAAAAAGAAAAAGATTTGATTAAATAAATAAATTAATTCAAAAAAATTCAATTCAAAATATAAAAAACTAAAACTAAGTAGTCTTCCAAAGTTTTCTACTTTATTTTCTGATTTGCTTAGAATTGACAGAGATTCATTGAAATACCAAGTTTGACAAGTGAATTCTTCATAATCAAAGTGTTCTTCATTGAAATACCAAGTTTGACAAGTGAATTCTTCATGATCAAAATGCTCTAAGAATTTTTGAGGGTTCTAAATCTATATATACAATCAAAAAATCATAAACAACACAAATCAAGCTTTCTCTTAAAAAAATACTTCACTTAAAACTATAACATTTTCCAAGTTTTGCATTTGCCATAAATATGTTTATAAAAAATATAAATTTACAGGAGTCCCGCTTCTTCTTTCCAGTACAGATCAGCGGCCGTTTATGTAACAGATTATATTATTACACATGGCATGCAAGGACTTGCAGAGATTACGCATTACACTAAACTATTAGATTTTGTCAAATTCAATCGGTACATCCACTTCAAATTATTTAATTAATTAAAAAATTGGCGGTCGAACAGATTAATTTACGAGCTGTCTTTTAGTGAGATTAATTTATGCATTTTATTTCAAATAATATTATACAGTTTGGGAAGGAATAATGTGAACGAGCGTCAAGAATTACGTGGGAGTTGTGCATTCTATTGTGCCCACTTGAGCCGATTCTTTTAGTGAACAGTCGGTACCGCGTTGTTACTACTTTAACTCGAGTGATGAAGGTAGGTGGAAAATTGTGAAGGTCAGTTTATTCGAATTAAGTGGGAGTTGTGCATTCCATTAGGCCCACTTGAGCCGATTCGTTTAGTGAGCAGTCGGTACCGCGTTGCTACTACTTTAACTCGAGTCATGAAAGTGGGTGAAAACTTGTGAACAGTCAGTTTATTCAAATACCTAGTCATAACAGTGCGTGAAAATTTGTGAACAGTCAGTTTTTCCCAATACCTAGAGTCATAGCAGTGCGTGAAAAATTGTGGACAGTCAGTTTATCCCAATACCTAGAGTCATAACAGTGCGTGAAAAATTGTGAACAGTCAGTTTATTCAAATACCTAGAGTCATAACGGTGGGTGAAAAATTGTGAACAGTCAGTTTATTCATGCCATGAATAACTGTATTACCGGCCTGGGTCAAATACCTAGAGTCATAACAGTGCGTGAAAAATTGTGAACGGTCAATTTATTCAAATACATAGAGTCATAACAGTGCGTGAAAATTGTGAACAGTCAGTTTATTCAAATACCTAGAGTCATAACAGTGCGTGAAAAATTGTTAACAGTCAGTTTATTCAAGGCATAAATAACTGTATTACCGCGCTGCCTAAAGCTTAAAAGGTTAAAATTCTAACCGAATACAGCACGCATCCTGTGGCTATAAATCTCTCTTCTCCTTCCTAGAGTCTACTACCATTACCATTATTCATTCTTACCTTCCACTTTAGAAAACCATGGATTTTCGATATCGCTGTTTCATATATGCCATGCTCTTGGCCTTGATATGTTCTGTGGTGACCTGTGGTGCTGAGAATAGAACCTTAGGACTGCGTTTGCTTCAGAATGGCCTTGCACAGACTCCTCCTATGGGGTGAGATATGTTATATAAGTGATTAGAGATTTTAGTATGTGAGAGTAAGAGTTCTTTGGATTTCAGTTCATAAATGAT